>VXBP01009449.1:91341-262140 GCA_013400115.1 Rhinopomastus cyanomelas | reverse complement strand
CGTAGTGATTCTATGATTCTATGATTCTATGAAAACTGATATTCATTTTCAAATGGTGGGATTTTAAAACCTACATGTGCTTTCTCTCCAGGTATGACCAAGCACATGAGGAAAATGGGTAAATAAATATTTGCCTAGCTGAAATGGCATTGAAATTAATTACTGGATGTTTGCATTGATTTTTTTAAAGAGTTTTAAAACTAGTCTTTCAAAAACACCCGTGAGTAGTTGATAACCTGTAATTACTATGCTAAAGCAATGTTTCTCAGTGACTGCTTTGGGTGCTCTAGAGTGTACAGAAGACCTTTTAAAAATCATATCAGAACAGTTTGGCTATTGCACTGTGAGAATAAGGAGTGCATAAAGGGTAAAAATTATCATCATCCTCAACATAGTAAGTACCTCTACGGTGATCTAATGTGCACCTATCTTAAATAACGAAGAATGATAAATAGAAACAATATAACGTGTAATAATAGCCTTGCTATTTCTAAATAAATTTTTGATATAACAGTGCTTTTATTACTCTTCAGAGGCAAAAAAGCTGACTTTTATCTGAAATTATTGTCCATTGCCAAATGACTCGCACTGCAAGATTAGACAAGTGCTGAGAAATCTCAAAGGATGAGAAAGACAACATATATCTTACTTGTGTTGCAGTAAAATAGACCTAATGGCAGAGACAGAAAATGTTGAGATATTATTTAAATAAATTCCATTTTAGGCAGCAAAAGACCCCTTCACAAAACAGCATATGTCATTTGAGTATCTCGTTCTGTCATCACAGATTATAAGCGCGACTCTCGCTTGTCAAGTATCTGCAGTTCATATTGACTTCAGCGGGGTTATTGAATTGAGTCCTTAGCCCTGATGAGAAATCTAGCACTCATTTGCAGCTGCATCAGTACAATTCTGGAAATGCTAGCTTCAGACAGACACCCGGCTTTGCAAACGTGGCCTGCATCACATGTATTTTATATGCAGAGGCACCAAGTCAGCTCACCTTTGTGGCAGAAAATGCTGTTTCAGAATCTGGGCAGCTCTTTGAATGAATCAGACAAACACCCAATTTTGTAATATAATTAGCCATGATCTCATGCCATGGTATTATGAAAGAAAAGTGGGAATACTGAAAGAGAAGTATGTGACCTGGATATTTGCAGATTATTGTTGAGAGCAATGTGAACAGCACTGATAAGTATAGTGTCAGCAATAACGGTTCTATACAAGTTTGGACTCTACACAGTTACAGGGAATTATTTTTGCTGTGAGAATAATACAAAAAAATTAAACGTGGAAATTTACGGTTGTAGGGAGAAAATACAGATGCCAGGTAGAGAAAGCTTCGCCTACAGAACTGAGTGTTAGAATCTGCTAATAATAAAATTGTTAATGACTAAGTGAGTGCAGTGTACAGACTGCAGTTACCTTATTTAGATGAAGTGACTGTGTAAAGTATGTTAACAGAATGCAGAAAGAGAAAAGAAAGGATAGAACACTAAAAATGAAAAAGCATATTCTGCTTGCTGGGGCTTTCTGATTAACATAGAAACACAATGCACTACTACTAAGATATTTAGGTGAGGAAAGAAAAATATCACCTTCCTCAAGCCAGTATAGATCCGTTAGCACTAAAGGGTCATACTGTTTTGGTGTTTTCTTATTGTGACTGAAATGTGAATTTATGTGCTGTGCTGTATTCTGGGACAGTATATCCACATTTATCAAGGTTACTGCTGTCTGATTAAGGTCTACAGGGTCTTTGGGGCTACATAACGATCACTCTTAAGAGTAGTGGAAACATTACTCTTGGCAAGCTCCTAAGATGGACTAGACATCTGAAACTTAGAGTTGGTGGAAATTTTTTTTCCCCTAACCTGTTTGAATTTAATTTGGATTTTTACTGCCAGTTGTAATTTCTGGACAGTTCTAGTCTCTTCTATCCTTTGAACCCTGGATTATGAAGCTGTCTCTCTGCCTGTCTTCTGCATACTATACACTTAATTTACTGCCTCTTTATGCTTCCATCTACCTGTTCTCTCTCTCCCTTTTAATCTGAGACTGTAAACCACAAACAACTAATTCTAACCAATAGATAAGAGTCAAGCAGGGAAGACAGAAAGCTGAAGCCAATAGCAAAAATGGCACTAAGCAGTCTAGGTAGAAGGGAATGAAATTTCTCCAAAATGATAACAGTTCAGGCCAAAGAAACTGAGGAAGACAAATCCCATATTTATCTATTAAAATAAAAAGTCTGTTAAGATTACTTATACTGCCAGGATACTGGTGGCCAAAAGAAACCACTTGAAATGCTTCAAATCTGTGTTTTATTGATCTTAAAGAGAATCTGGGCTGAGAAGAAATTTGTATATAATTACTGTTTGAAGACACATCCAGGCCCTTGGTAACTCTCAGGAAAAACGTCTAACCAGGCCCCTCCAGAGCAGCTGCTGTCCTTTATGCCCCTACAGCTGCTCAGCAATGCCTCGCTGTCGGTTGCTCCAGGGCAGGAGAAAGCTCTGGCTACCTATTGCGTGCTAATCTAGCAGCATATGGAAATGCTCTCAGAGAAATAACTCAGTGGCCATGGCCTGAACTGAGGAAAAAGGCTGAGAAATAGAAGTAATCCTTATCTTGGTCATCTTGTGACCTCTTTGACATTAACTCCACCAGTGCAGCGGTACCATGCCTACAAGACCTTATTGAGAAATGTGATTCCATTTTGTGAAAGATTTTGATGTGGGGCATTTTTATTACTGCTTAAAAATAAAACAGTTTGAAATTCTCTGTGAAATATGCACAGAATATGGAGGACACAAGCCTTGGAGCCATACTGCAGTTGAACCAGGAGGAACTTCAACAAGATCAGAAACCTCACCATTTCAGGGAGCTCAACATCACTGCTTTACCTTTTATTGGCATCAGGTCGAAAATAAGGAACCACAAAAAGTTTGCTTCAAATACAAGGTGCACTTTTTCATCACTGATAAACATGTTCAGAATGTGCAGCTGTAGAAGAAGAAATCTTGATTACACAGTTTAGTCAAAGGAGAAGCTGAGAAAAGGAATGAACTTCACCTGACAGATGGTGGTTCTATCAATGCTTGAATACAGTGGGAATCTGGACACAAAAAGAATTATTTTTAGAAATATATATATGAACTTACATTTAGAAATGGAAGTTCAATTAATATCTTACAGACAATAACTTACTTTTTTCGAGATCTGACAATGGATCTGCTCAAATCAGTCCAAACTTGTTAGGCATACACTTCTGAAGGCACCACGCTTAAGATATGCGATCTAGTCGTAATAGTTCTCAAATGAGCAATTATTCTAAAATACCATCTGTGAATTTCTATTATGATGGAAGACAGTTTACAAAGAATAGATATTTTTATATATCTGTATCTTCGATTACATTTCCTGTGGCACAGAATCACTCACAAATACATGGAGTAGAGTACTGCTTTTGTACACCAGGAAGAATCCTCTGTATATAGCATCAGGAAAAGAATAAATTAATAGAAGCGTGTTTCATGTTTTGCCTAATTATAATCAACATTCTTTCTGGAATTACAGCTGCCAGAATAACATACACAGAAGTGTAATCTAGATAGACAATGTTTGAGAAGCACATACTGTGGTTATTTCTGTCACCCTTAACTGGCCAGAGAGGGTCAACACAGAGTATTCTGAGGTATCCATTACTGTCCAAGAACCTGGGGAAACAAGATGCACATATTGATAATGTAACCCCTCAAAATAATAGACCACACCGAGAGAGTGGCTTAATATGAGGGAATGAAACTCTGTGGTGAGACAGAGAGATACTGAAAGAGTTTCTCAGAGGAAGAAGTGGAAGCCTCATTTCTTGAATAATTTAAATCCTAAATGAATAATACAAACACAAATATACTGAAGGGGAAAATCTACTAGCAGGGCATAAAGCAGATGGATATATTGATGCTTTTATAATTCTATTTTCATGACCTGCACACATTATTTCCAAAATGATCTTAAGTCATAAGGTTTTGAGTCCCTAGGCATTCAAACATAACAGTTCATAACAGCAGTGTATCCTACAGACAAATAATATTTTATGAATCCTCACAGGAAAAGTTAAGTTGCCTGCTGTCTTACAGTTTTGCCACATGATGCTACCTTTATCAGCCTAAGAAATCTAGTATCTTGGTTTGAATTTGAGCAGCTTTCTTGCCTGAGGCATTGAGAAGTTGCTATGGCAACTTGTGACTTTTTTTCAACTCTGCAAACTGGTACAACTGGTTTGGAGCTTGTTTCCGGTTTCCATCTTTCTCTGGAGAAAGACAGGCATGGCACTGCAGCTGAGCATGGCAGCCATCTCACCCTGGGAATGTGGTGAATAGAGAGAGTGGAACCTCAGAGATCAGCTGAGGGAAGGTTTTGTCTCAGTCCATTGTCTGCTGAAATGAAGAGAGTCTTTCCCTCATTCATGGTTTGTAGGAACTGGCATGCTGGAAATGCGAGACTGGTTTGGAGGCACATGGGACAGGGAACTGGACCTTCAAATGATCGCTGATCCTGAGGAAGGTATGCAAGGACTAGATGGACACCATGTTTCTACAAGGAGCAAGAACCGCTAGAAGTCTCCTCTGCTTGAGAGAGTTGACATAGCAGCTCAGCCCAATTATGGAAGAATACGTGACTAATCTCTGTATGTCTTTGTGTTGGCGTTTTTATAGGGAGTGCATTAAAGGTGTCTTCTTGTTTTTCCCCAAAATCAAGACAGTTTTTTGTTTTGCTTGCAATTGGATTTTGAACCCCCTTGGTTTTGTTTTTGTTTCAGACCATTAGCACATTAACTAAGTTAATTGGTTAATTTCATCTTGTATCTGATCAACTGATGAACTCTAGCTCAAAGAGTTTCTGATATGTATTTTGCATTTGTAATTCAAACACTTGTCATCAAATTACAGTCCCCTGGAGAGACATGTAAAATATGCATTGAATGAAATCCAAAATGAGTAGAATATACTTTTTTTTTTACTGAAGGATTAAGCTAGCTGTAAAATTAACTAGAAATTTGAAATTACTTTTTAAAGTGTAAGTTGGTGTGAACACTTCTTTTATCCTTTTATGATATTAACTCTTGATATCCTTTCTCCCACTGAGATATTTGACATCATAGACACAATGAAGAGGTAAACCTTAAGGTCGAATACAGTAAACTCTATGCAATTTCACAGACACTAGTTACCTTGCTAAAAATGACAGCATTTTTTTAGGGAGCAGTAGTAAAACACAAACCAACTGTAACTGGACCTAGTTTGAGATTGATTTTGTAACAATAATGAAGTTCTCCTATTTTGCTATGTAGGAAACTGCATAGACTGTATGACTGTAGAATCAAAATCATAGAATCATCAAGGCTGGAAAACATCTTCAAGATCATCCAGTCCAACCATCCACCCTACAACCCCTAACCACTAAACCGTTCTCCTGAAACACATGCCTATGCATTTTTTAACACTTTCAGGGATGGTGCCTCCACTCCCTCTCTGGGAAGCCTGTTCCAATGCATTGCCACACCTTAGGAAAGAGAAATTAGGAAAGTCTTACCGGTTCTGGGGCATCAGTGTGGTGTAAGCAAAGACAAGTTACTGCTAGAAGTCAGCTCTGGCAGCAGCACCTGTTATCACACACATCCTGTGCCTCCAGCCATCAGCAGAGATTTGCTGTTTACCTGCTCATGATGTTCCAACAGATGATTTCTACCTTCTCCAACAGAGGTAATTTGGCAGTCTGTTGTCCCAGGCAACTGCATACTTTGTCTGTGCCTAAAGTCTAGCCAGCTGTAATCTAACTGATGATCGTTATTATTGTGAAAGATTAACACAAAATCTAGAGCTATAGCTTGAAACTTTGGAAAAAAAGGCAAGGAAGCCAGAGTGCTAAAAAACAAAAGATGCTGGTAGGAGCCCAATCTGTCAAGGAATCACAAGGGCTGTTCAAAATAAAATTCCAGGATTTCACTTGACAGCTCTGAAGACACTTCCAGCCTTATCTAAAACTGGAAGAAAATGCAGCGTAGCTGGATAAATAAATGACAGGACACACAGTCTATACATGGTAAAAGCAAGACAGATATCCCATGCTAGCTTGAACAATGGAAGGCAACAAAAACAAAGCAAAAATCAACCACACATAAAAGGGCTTAAATGAGAATGCACTAGTGAATTCTTTCTATGGGAGGGCAAACTATAGAATCAAGATAATAATGAAAATGAAAACATAGGACTCTGAAAAGTAACAACACATACGTAAAGACTACTTGAGCTTGAAAAGGAAACACATTTTTCTTAAAGAGAGTCTCTTAGAGCATCAAATTGTAAAAGACATCATCAAGAGTGATGATGCTGGACTAAATCTGACTGTGCCCTTTATATATCTTTTTTCACTAAAAATACGATGGGAAATATGATTAGAGCCATTGCCCTAGAGATATTAGTTTCTAACAATAAAAATTGTAATTGCTAAATGACAAGGTTTCGAAACAGACCAATAACCCATCTCCAGATGCCTATTTTCTAAATTCTTTTAAGAAACCTGAGAAAAAAGTACTTAAAACGCTAGCAAAAACCTTGAAACTGCTGTGTCAGAATCAGACGCTATCCTTGAGGCCAGGAAATGCTGTATGGAATTTTGCTGTAGAGCAGCAAGTCAGTCGCGTTCACTGGGGAGCTGTGGCAAGGATGATGCCATGAGGGGCAGTGCCACAGGGGGGCAGAGGACAAGGGATCCGTCGGGCCAGGTGGATTTTCGCTCCAGAGACACCCGCCCTCGGTGATTTTGTCTCTTGCAGAGCTGCCAACTGCACAATTTTGGAGATAAAACACATATCTCGCCAGCATTCTCCATTTCTTTCATCACACTGGAGAGGCACTTTTGTGACGAATTCAAACTTTTCCACCTGCATGCATATTTTCCCAATCAAATGCAAACCCTTTCACTTTACTTTCTCTGTGTAAAGTTCTTCAGTTTTAATGGCTGTTCCTCTCTCACTTCTTCCACTATTGGCTTGCTGCAGGAAATTATAAAGCATTATGAACAATGAGTATTAAACGCTCCAGGAGCCAGAGATCATCTACACGACTGCAAGGGTGTGAACAACCAAGACAAAAGATTTCCCGATGTCACCTATTGAACATGTAATTGTTGCATCATGTCATCCTTGTGAATTCATCTCCCACTGAAAAACAAATCTCAGATACTGCATTTCAGCAGCAGTTAACTTGATTTGACAAAGGTTACCTTGATCAGGTTCTAAACCAACCAGGGTGAAAAAAAGAACCCACTGGTTGATGCTGTTTAATATACATGCACATAATCAACATCAAGCTACTATCGGGAGATCAAACAGAAAAGGTTTTGTGGAGTCGTAGAATTATGGCTTTCAGCCAAGCACAGTGCAACTCTCAAACTCGCCATGAAAAGATCAAGCTTCAGTGAGATTTGAAATTCTGAAATACTTTTCATTTATTTTTTTTTCTTTTTCCAGCCAGGCACCTAGAGCACTGGATTCTGGACTTTACTGGTCTGTAGTTGATCTAGTTTTGTACCAGCTGTTTAATAGTAGAAACAAATGCTTGTTATCCAGTACAGGTCAGAGTTTCATTGCAATTATTTTCTACTGTTACTATAAAAACTTTGAAATTCCATTTTTTAACGCAAAATTGAGACTGAAGTCATTGCTGGCCATTACAACTTGACTAGATGCTAGGCATTATATGAAGTGCTAACATAAATATTGTCCTCTCTCTTGCATACACTACTTCTGTTGCTGTGCATGAGAACTCGAATACGTTTTCAGAGAAATGTATGTTGACAAAGCAGAAAAAGTCAATGTGCAGTCTCATTCACAGTCCAAATGACATGGAAACTGAGTAAAAATAATCTAAGTGTTTAATTGTCTAGTTGATCACTCAAAAAAAGTTATACTTCTCAAAATGTTATAAAGAATATATGGCTGTTATTCACTTGGTTCATACCTCTGCGTATACAGATCAAACATTTGCTTCTGTAAATAAGAAACACTCACTTCCTCAGAGCGATCATGTACCTGCTCACATATCACTTAATGCAGCTGAGGCTTTGAAATTAGTATATAACAAATTACCATGCAGTCTTCTAAATAAAATGTACTTATAAATCCTATGTTGAGGAACCACTTACAGTTGTGTAAATCTGGAATGATTCCACTGAGATTAAATAAAATTTGCTCAGAAATGTACTCACATACTCAACAGATTGTGTCCCTCCCCTGGTAAAAATAGAGGTCGACACACGGTAACAGTGAAACAAAGGCCACACCTGAGAAAAACCCTTGGGAATAAGGAAACACCTGTTCATGTCGCGGAAGAACAGGTGGGAGGCGGTGGTTTGCCGACTCAATATCCTGTGCTTGCGATTACAAAGAATGGTGAGCAGGTGCTTCTCTTCAGCCCCCCCCCCCCCATGAGTTTATTAAGAAGCCGCCGCTGCTTTGCAGTACCCTGGAGATGGTTTTCCAGTACTGCATGGCTGTCCCCAGCTCCCTCCCTATCACCTCCCCGAGGTCCCTCGGTGCTCGCCGTGCTGAGCACACACCGTTCTGCCTGCTGGGTAGAGCAGGAAGCCGCAATTACAGCCTGACAATAATACCCGCTTCCCTCGGGAGCTTCCCCAGCTATTCCTGTGGGATGGGAGAAGCTGGGAAGAGCGAGGTGGGAGGAGGGAGTGGGACAGGCGCCACCTGGGCCCTGCCGGGACGACCCCAGCGGCTTCAGCACCGCGGACAGCTTCGAGAGGCCCCGGCCCGGCGGTGCCAGGCGGGGCGGTGCAGCCCGGCGAGGGACGCGGCTCCTCTGGCGGGCGGACCCAGGGCGGGGGAGCAGGGTTGTGTGACGGACCTCACCCACAGGGGCCCAAGTGCCCCGCGGAGACCCGGGTTCCGGGCCCCCAAGCCGAGGCTCACACCTGCCTGGCACACGGGGAGCTGGCGTCGGGGGTTCCCCGCTCCCCAGCAGGATAGGGTCAGGGGAAGTCCTCGTCTGGGTCACGCAGCAGGAGGAGGGGGCTATCCCTTCCATCGGGGCGGGGAAGGATGTCCGGGGCTCCTGTGGTCCCTCCCCATCGCTAAAAATCGACCCCCACTGGCGCTTCCACCCCCCCGCCCCAGACAGGGCGTGCACAAAGCTCCCTCTGTCCCTCCCCCGGCCCCGGCAGCGCCTGGGGCTCCCTGGCGGGCCAGGCGCAGGGGCCGCGGCACAGACGGCGGTGCCGGGAGGGCGGGCAGAGTGGGACACTCGGAGGTGGCGGCACCTCCCGTGACAGCGCCCTCGGTCTCCGCTGCCCCCCTGCAGCCACCGCGGCGGAGGCCGTGGCTCGTCGCGGTGCTGCCGGGGTGTAGCTCGTTCCTGATGCCGCTGTTTGTCGCTGAGTTTTGAAGAGATTTATTGGCTGGCTCTCGCTAAGCCACGCTTGAGTAATCCGAGCTGCTGCGCGCCGTGGTGAAGCCCGGAGCGGGGAACGTCACTCCCTCTGGCAGCGGAGCAACATTAGTCTTCCAGCCCTCTAACCATCACTACAGCGTCGGAAACTGCCGGGTCACAGCCGTTTGCTTTGGAAAATTGGCGATGTTTGGTGCTAGAGATCGATTACCCTTATAATCTTCCCCCCCACGCCCCCCGCCTCTTCCCTACCCGCCCCAGACAATAGCGTCCGAACTCCTCCAGGAAAAAAATAGAAAAGCAAGGAAGGAAAGAAAGAAAGAAAAAAAGAAAGAAAGAAAGAAAAAGAAAAAAGAAACAAACTGGGGGATGGATCTGACTCCATTAGGAAAAGCGTGTCTCTAGAAGTGGTGCTAATGGGAAGAGATTTCCGAGCTCCAGAGGACGATGATTTGTCACAAAGGGTAGCTGGCTGGGCGCGTTGGGCTGGAGCCGTGTAAGAGATCCTTGGAGAAATTGTGCTCCGAAAACCGAAGACCTGTACAAACATGCCTGTTCGCAGAGGTCATGTGGCACCACAAAATACATTTTTGGGTACAATCATACGAAAATTTGAAGGGCAAAGTAAGTTCTCTCTCTTTCTGTTTATTTTGCTACCGTAGTTAGATTTTGCTTGTGACTAAATGGACAGCAGCTCCAGTCTGTTTTAAGTTTGTAGCGTGTAAAGAAAACCCCGGAGGTAAGGAGTGCATCCCTGACAAGAGTACCACTGTGGGGTTATTTTGCTATAAACTACAGATTACCGACTCGAATTACTGATTTGTTGTTTGGGGCTCACACCCCTCCCCACCCCCCCCACCCCCCATTTCAAGGAATAGTTTTATCTGACAGTATTCATATTCTTACAGAGTGTAGAAGTTCCCTATCTTACCTTCTCAACTGGCTCAAAAAGCAGAGTGCGTGCTCTTGCTGCCTGTGCAATGGCTAAAAAAAGCTACTTTGATTATTATTGTTACTATGATTGTTATTGCTATGATCAGGTATTACTGTCTTCTCAAAATAAAGCAGAACAGTCAGACTTTGGTTCAGAAAAACATAATATCCAGAGGAGTTATTAAAGGGAAAATACTCCCTTACCTTGTCACGATTGTCTTTTAATACCGTCGTCAGATATTTCTGCTTTGTTCGTGACTATCTAAATTATCTATTAAACCAGTGGAAATGCATCCGCAGGGAGAGTCTGGAAGGTCTTTTCCAGTGCAGCAGTTTGCTACCTGTCGAGGTTGAAGCTGAAATGTTTTTCCTGGCTGGGACTCTGGTTTACTGTTAACAGGAAGGAGGAACACTTGATGCTTAAAATGAATTTCATTGAAGAGCGGTAGTTTTTATATATGTACATGTATTTAAATATTTAGCATACTGTTAGTGTCAGTCTGGCGCAGACCCTTACAGGTGATTCCAGTGTATACACTTCCTTATACTTAAACCCGTGTTACGAATTCAGTATTTATTTGTGGGAAGGCAAAAAAAGAAAAGAGATGGTGTTTGTAGTGCAAGTTTATCTGAGTGTTAAGCCAGTGTTGCAACTCAAGTAAAGTTAAGTGTATATATTTTGAAGAGAAAAAAGAGCTGCCTACTAAATAGGCAAGTGATAGTGAAAGTTCAGCACGACTGAAAGAATGAAGAAGCAAGAATGAAATGTCTGTATTTCGCTCCAGATACTTCACTGTGTTTAAAGACAGAATGTCTTCAGAATTATCAACACTTGTACTGCTAACTTGCTGTCACGTAAAAAGTGTTTTATAAAGGAAGAGATGTACTAGTGTCATTAAATAAGCAGAAATTTTTGTTGCTAACTGGAAATGGGTCAAAGCTGCATATGTATAAAGACAATGGGGAAGAGTGTTTTGGAGTGGTAAGCAGAAACAAATGAAATAACAGTTGAAAACTTTTGAACCTTTCAGTGAGGTGAGGGTTTGTGAAAGGTTGATGAACTGAGATGGAACTTCAGTGAGCTGTGCAAAATGTTTTCCCACATCACAATCTTTGATTCTCATGTACTTTGCTGGGTTTTTTTACTAAGGAATATTTTCTGTTATTTTCTGTAACTTCTAAAAGAAACACAGAGTGGGGAAAAAATGATCATGTTCTCAAGTTTTGTTAAAATACTGATTATAAACTTGATGTCATTCACCTCAAAAATGCCTACGGAGTAGATGAGCTGGTTGGACCTTATCCCAGTAAGCCATTCACTTGAGTAGATCCCCCTTCCTGAGGCCCTGTTTCCCTCCAAAAGACGCTAACTTTTCAAGGACTCCCTTGGAGTTATTGCTGACAGGATGGCTTGCATCGCAAGGATTTCAGTGAAGCTAAAAACGACGGAATTTTGAAGTTAAAAGTTTCAAGAAAGACTTGCATAATCTGGTTTTATTTCCTCAAAAATACAACTGTCTTCATCTTTAATGTATTCTAAAGTGATTGGAGTATTTTTAAAAGCTATGGATCAAATTAGCTGCATTAAATCACTGAAAATCTCTGCACTACAGGCATCCCAGTGAAAAGAAGGGTTGTTTAGCATCCATCCCTGCAACTGACACTCTGTGAAATGTTGAATGAGTATTAAAAAATGCATCACTTTCTTTTATTGCAGATAAAAAATTCATCATTGCTAATGCTAGAGTGAAGAACTGTGCTATCATCTATTGCAATGATGGGTTCTGTGAGATGACTGGGTTCTCCAGGCCAGATGTCATGCAGAAACCTTGCACCTGTGATTTTCTTCATGGGCCAGAGACCAAAAGACATCAGATCGCCCAAATTGCTCAAGCACTGCTGGGGTCAGAAGAGAGGAAAGTAGAAGTCACCTATTATCACAAAGATGGTAAAGTTTGGTTTTATTTTCAAGACTTCTTGTGTGTTCTGTTACCTGTTGTTTGGTAAAAGAAGCATGTACGATTTGTCTACCAGACGTTTTGCCGGAGTAGTGTTGCAATTTCTCAAGTCCAGTGAGGAGCACTCGGGTAGGGGAATCTGCCCTAGAAGTAGTGGGTGTATAGGGTGTATCACTGTACACTGCTGACTCTACCAGCTGAATGAAGCTACTGCTGAGGAAAAGCTGTCCTGTCAGCTGGTTTAAGGCAGATGTAAGTCTCCTAGAGTAAACAGCCCTACAAGAATGAACAGGTAACGCAAGCATAGAGGGGACATCCTGTGGGTGTCAATCTTACCAGCTGTTTTGGCTCACAGGAAACAGGAATGGCGGATCACTTTCAGGAGGCTTGGCTTTGCCCGTCTTCCACAACTGGAACTCAACCTAGATTTAAATGCAGTATTTTACTGGGAAAAGTACAACAAAATTAAAAGTAGCAAAAATTGGCCTATGATGAAGAAATATTAGCTGCTAAAGGAAGGGACAAGTCTTTTCCAGAGGTAAGATATTGTCAGGTTAAAGCTGAACCACAGAAGTCCTAGAATTATGTTGTCAGAGTATAAATTTTGGCATGGCTAAACTAGAGTTTCCCTGTCATTCTGTGAAGACTCAATATTTGAAGAATAGTTAAAACTGTTGTGGTGGAGGCTTTTTACTGTTGAGAGCATAAAATGAATAAATTACAGTATCTGCAGATTAAAAACTGCATACATATGTTAACTAATTATGATACATAATAGCTATATATAGGGCTTGTGGGCTGTTCTTTATTTTATATAATTACCCAAGGTTATTTACAGAAACATCCATCTTCCAAACAAACTCAAGTAAGGGATAAATAAATGTGGTATACCTTGTTCTGTCTCTTGCTGTGTAGAGTCTTGGGAGAAGGAAAAGGAAATTCGTATTCAAATGGTGAGCTTAAATTAGTTCTGGAGAAGTGCCAGCATGTTGTTTGCATCAATTTTAGAATCACATGCAATGGATGCTCTTGCATTTTAAAGTCACAGAGTTAAACCTCATTCTCAAGAATTCTGTTGTTTTCTTGGAGAGACTTAAGCAATATTTTTAGCTGAGGCTGTTATAATTCAGAGAGGACTCGGGCCAGCCATTCTACCCACACCACCAATACTTAAGCATTTCTTCTTAGCACATTCTCAATAAAGTCCTTTATTCTTAGATCTGGTTTGATAATCTGGAGCAGATTTTGGTCAACATTTGTTGTTGTATCTATGCCTTGAACATAGATTTCTCAGGAGATGTGACACCATGCGTCTTTTACACATCTAGCTTATATTTGTGTTAACTTGGTGTGTTAAAAATAATGTTACAAAATAAGAATGTCATTGCTAACTTTCACAGCCACCAGCCTGCAGTACTGTTTTGAGATCTGGTCATTTAAAGTGGTTCAGTCTCCCAAGATAACTGGGAGGGAGGGAGGGAAAAGCACTGCTTTTTATCTGTCAATTACCATAATTATATATTTTCCTAAACCGATGAGGCCTGGCATCACGCAACACACCATGATCTGAGGCAAACCAAAGAACACGGTCCATAAAAATCATCCTATCTCTTGTGAAGAGTTTTGGAGTACATTATGAATTAGATAAAGGGATTATTCACTGTAAAGAATTCTAAGCATGAAGATTCCCAGTAACTTCACTTCTGTGAATAGTTACTGTGTTTGAGGGTTAAGGATTTTCAAAAACTGCAGAAAAGAGTTCTAGACAAATCTGAACTGAATTCCACAGTATTTGTCTGGTCAAAATATGAGCAGGACTTCATACTGTGTGCATTATATGCACTGCTAAATTTAAACAAGTACAGGTGACTTATTTTGGATTGTAAGTATGATTGAAAATATCGAGTCACTGATACAGGCCAAAATGAGCAAAATACAAGACAGGTCCAACAGCCCAATGGGCAAAAGTCTAATTGCTTGATTGTATACCATAAACAGACTTTGTTTCATTCCACGTAGTATTCAATTTCATTACGAAGTGGGATAAAAAGATCTGAATTTTATGTGGCATCATTAAATTGAAAGTACAGTTGTTATAAATTACTGACAGGTTGTAGTCCAGTTTTCATCTTCACTTACTTTTCATCTTCATTTCTTCACAATTTCAAATTTGCACATTTAGTTTTGCAAGATGCAAGTCTGTACACTGTGTGTAACATTCTCTGTACTATAACAATGTAAACAACTGGGACCCCCGATAAGGACTTCCTCCAGGTTCTGAAGCAAAAGGAATTGAGAGGATTGTCTACATTCAGGGAGTTTAGTGCCCCTGGTTAGTGGCTTCTTTTGTAACGTGTGCCCTGCGTGAATATTTTGAGAGGTCAATAGCAGCAGAGTTAGAAAGGTAAATGCCTCGGTATGAGTAACCCAAGATCCTCCAATGAACTTTCTACTGCATGAAGGTTGAATTTGACATTATACTTCATACCTACCCATTTTATAATATTTAACATAATACTAAGCACATGTGGGAGGAAAACGGCTCGGGAAGGTGTGACTCGCTTGGGGTTCCACCGATAGGAGTTACACAGTTCTGAATAAATGCCCAGTGAATTGCAAATAAAACCTTATTACACATCACACTATCATTTACTCTACGTAAGCCACTGATTATATTAAAAATTGTTTTAATATTTCAAGGTAAAGTAAATGTCAGTGGGATCATATATGCCTTCACTTATAAAGCTAATCTGTCATCAGAAGTCCAGCAATGCAGATATCAGAAAGGGAATCACTCTATAACTAATGCTTTTTCATCCTGAATATCACCTCACATAGTTCTTAAATGTCACAGCTTTAAAGTTCAGTTTAAAAGGGAATTGTAGAAAAATAGTGTTGCGTGCGTACTGAGAATTAGGATTCTGATGTTCTCTACTGGGCTGTATTCCAGTTTCCTAGACGAAAGAATGTGCAAGATTTGGAGTTTTAAACATCTTGATGATGCAAGACTGAATGCTGCTGTTCACTCCTTTAATCTTTAGGCTAGATCATACTCTTGATGAAAAAGGAACAGAAATTTTGTAGCGGGTTGATTTTCAGGAAATGACAATTGCTTGAATCTACAATGCTTTAAACACGGCAGACAGAGGATAGAGTGGTCAAAGGAAAATGCAAATTTGATATATCACAGTTTTATAAATGTGTTGCCTAGACTGGGCACATTTCCCTTTTCACTGTGCAGCGTGGGGAGGGTGCAGAGGAAAGTGGGAGAATGCTTGTAATAGCTTTGTGTAATTGTTTGGATGACGTGGAGGTGGAATGCCAGCATTACTTACACACCCTGCAGGCCTTGCCCCGACGACACTGGGGCTGTATCCAAGCAGAATTCTGTAGCGCACGCAGCTAAAAGCCTTACTAGCGCCTCTTGCAGTATTTGTGTCGGAGGAAAGCTGCTCACGTGGTCTACATTTGATTTTAATTTCTCCTCGTTGATTTTCCTTTTAAAGGGGTATTTGCATGATCCCAGCAAAGTCCTTTGTGCTGTCACAGTAATGCCACAGTGGGCTATTACACAGTTATCAAACGAGTGTGCTATTACTGAGAAAAACAGCTAATTGGAACAGAGGGACACTAAAGCTAAGGATCCAAATGTACAGGTTTTCATCACAAAAGAAGCTCCACAAACATCACTGGATGCATTCCTGGGAATGAAGTCTCAATACGTTTCATTTTTAACACAAATACCTGCTTTTAAAAGAAACAACAGATAAATACAGGCAAATCACAAGAGCTATTACTGTGAAACAGATTTTTTTGGGAAAATTTGCCCATTAGGCACGTAACATCTGCTTAATTCAAAAATAGTACTCTGATATCAAACCAGCAGTATATAGTACATTCCCCACTGTGTCACAGCTTCATTCTCACTAATCAAAGAGTTGTGTGGTCTATACTGTATTTGGAGGTAAGATATTGTGTATACAGAATACAAATGCTTTTTTTTAATGAAGTTATTTGTGGTGAAGATACTTGACAGCTCTTCCTTTGAGGACTACGTTTTGCAGTTTAAGTCATTATTGCATAAATCATTCTTGACAGCTGTAAGATATTGCTTGAGGTGGTGAATCTGTAAAACTTTTGACATAAAAAGTGTAATTATTTTGGGGTTGAGAAAGGATATACAATAAGCAGAAAGGATTGTGTTACACTGAAAACGTTTTTGTTTCTTTGTGAATGGCAGTGAGATTGAAGGAGGTCATTTAAGCTTACCTTGCACACATCAGATAGTCTAGGGACAAGACGCACCTCAGAAGAGTATAGGCTTGAGAAAAGTGAAGATTAAGAAATTATTTGAAGAGTGTTGGAGGACCTCACAAAGGACTTGACGCTTACCCATTTTACGAAATGTGACTTTCTACAACTGACTGCAAATTAAACCTACTTGGAACTTCAAAACATGTTAAGATTCCAAATTAATATTCTTAAGGCTTCTTTTAAGGTCTGTTTTGAGGATAAGAAAATAAAAGTTATATAAACATACTGACAAAATGAAGTGACACTGATGTTCTTAAACAGGAGCCTTCATTTAGAAGGCTTCAGTCAGCTTAGGCATTTTCTTACCTGTTTATGTTTTGTAAGTGCCGTGAACCTACCAAACACTTAAAAGTACATCTGAGAAGAAACCTGAGTGCATGTCAAGTGCCCTTAGATTAGCTCTAACGTGAGAGTCAGCAAGTGTGCTCTTGATACAGATTCAAGATTCAGAGCTGATGAGAACGTTCAATGAATCAAGTCACTGTCTACTATCTGCTGCTACAATTCTTGGTTTAAGAAATGCTACCTGAATGCATTTTGATGGTGTTACCCCCAACAAAATGCTGCCCAAAAAAACCTTTCTTAATACAAGCTTTTTCCAAACATCCCAAAGACGCAAATCTCGGATCAAATCCAGAATGTTACTGAATGTATTGAGCTGTTGGAAATGGGTGACCTCTTTGTATGTCTGCAGTGTAATGTTTCTACCGTTCATACTTGCCCAAAGAGCCCAGACAGTGCCTTGTCCCGTTCGGTGCTGCTGTTTTTGCAACAGGGAGCACCACTAGCAGCGAGCTGATACCTCAGTGATCAGAATATCTCACCTACTCATCCCCGTTCACTTATGGCAACGCGCCTGTCCCAAACGGTGTCTCACTTCTCGTTAACATTTCACATAGGATGCACAATGGTTCTCATAAAGCAGCTCTCACATAAACTCAATAGTTTTATTTATGGGCCTATTTCAACCATTTATTTCAGTACCTTGGCTTTACAATATATTCTTTATTTTCCTTCTCAGGTTAAAATGAATTTGTTTTCAATAGGAAGGGTGCATTTACCGAAGATCATTTTTTCCCATTCGTGTGTTCCTGCTAATGAGAGACAGTAGCTGAATGAAAAAGAACAAATATTCAATTGCCTTTTAAATTATTCTGTCAGTGTTTAGGATCAGAAAAGTATGATTACATATATATATATATAATTTAAACAAAGATTGAAGAGTATGTCTTTTATTATTCTAGCTGCTGAGTCTTCAACAGACAAAAAGAAATCTTACTTCATTTGGGAAAATCCCTTCTGACAGTTTTAAGTTCCAACATGGCACAAATAAAAAACCTGCAGGCTAGTGGATCCAGAGGAGTCTTTCATTTCAGTACAGTGTCCAGAGGGAACTCTTTTGCCGCTGGACTTCCATAGTACAGTTTCACAGCAGGATTCAGAAAGACACAGGGTCAACTTACACTAATCAAGGGACCTAAACTGCAAAGAATCAATGATTGCCAATTTTTTGAAGAGTCCCAGAGTTGTCAAAAGGTGACATGTTGTGGAGTCAAATGACACTAGAAATTTACAAAACTATAGACATACTCAAAGTTTTTCTAGGAGGTTCAGTGTGACAATACCCTATGGAGAAGAGTATCATCTTTTAATGAGGCATTGCCTGAGGAGGTTTTTATCAGCTTCGACTACGTCCCTTTCAGTTTTACTGAAAGCTGCTTTGCTTTTGGGTTATGGGATAAAAATAACAGAAGCTGTTATTGTATGGTTGCGCATGATTTTGTCCTTATCTTCACTGAACAGCCTTTCTAAGTTTACATTCTGGTAAGAGGTATTCCATACTAGTAATTTGTGTTGTGAGTTCATTCTTTCTCTTCTCCACCGAATTGGCCCTCATATGTAAAAGATTTGCAGAGAGCAAATCAGAGATCATGCCTTGCAGTAGGGACGGGGAAAGAGCAGCTGCTTTTGCAAGAGCAGCCTTGTGCACGCGATATTACAAAAACCACACGGAACATCAGGCTTTGAGTGGTATCAGTGTTGACACTGGTAATGTTCTTTCTGGTTTCAAACAATGGAAAGTGAATAGTAGTGTGGACTAAACTTTAGGGGATTCAAGTCCAGTTTAAAGGTGTTTTTTAAGTGTTCCCTATGTGTTTGACTTGGTGCATGACTCATTCTAGACAGCTTCCCCGCTAACTACGGAAAAAGCTTAATCAAGCAGTATAGGATTCAGAGTAGCAAGACCAAGCTGACTATGGAAACTGCTAATTGACTCTGGAAACCATTTATCTCAAAAGCAATCAGAACTGTGGCTGTGAACCTAGGCAGAGCAGATGCATGACAATGACAATGGGGTATCATGGCTCTACAGTTACAGCGGCTTTCACACAGACTCTGAAAGTTGGTATCTCTGAAGTGAGAAGTGTGGATGTTTTAGTTTTGCATACCTTAAACCTTTTAGTCTAGTATACTTCTTTTTAAAGGAAATAGCACTCATATTTAAATTATTTCTTAGAAATTAAATCTTAATTTTGTTTGGAATGCAGAATTACAGCCATAACTGGTCACAAAGTGCTTTTTGACTTCCACCATTTCCATAGATACCCCATTTTAAGCTCCCTTGCCAGCTTTCTGATACAACATAGCCTTTTCATGTCTATATTTCTTAATTCTTTAATTATGTAATCACAGTGAAATCTCATGTGTAAAGATCACCACAAAGGAAACCAAAATTCAATCTGAAAAAGTCAGAGCAAACGGTCTAAGTGCCTTTATCTAAGGTCCCGTTGCCTTTATCTGTGTCCTTAGCCAGACTGCAGTTACAGATCTCATTATACCTAGTTTTGATAATGCCCTTGATTATAGTACTGAAGTGTTATCCACAAAACAAGTATATTGCAGCTTCATGTTAACAAAGAGTTATCGTGTCATCAAAACCTGAAGATGGTGTTTGAATGTCAGCATTATTAATGGTTTCACTGCCGATGCTGAGTGGAAATGAACAGAAGAAATCCTGGGCCAGAATTCACAAGTGCCTTCAGTACTTCCCTGCCTGCTGGAATGTCTTGCTTTCCTGTCCTTGTTCTTCCCTAGTGCCACAGTAAATTAAACATTGTCTTCTACATTTTACCATGACCTCATTTAAATTCCTGATTTGCCAGAGGACTGCATCTGAAATCTCAAAGTCTTGTCTAAATGGTCAGTTCAGAGAGACAAAAGTTTACCTAAAATACCAGGAAATTATGGTTTATCACAGTTTCCAAACACACTGATCCTCAACAGCATCAACTTACGAAACATTGGCCTCTTTAGAGTAAATGCATGAGACTGTGTAAGAATTGGTTGTTTCTGCTCCCAGAAACTCTCCTAAAGGCCTGAGAGCAAGATATCAATGTCTGCAGACACAGGACTTGGCTTGTGCACCCATGGCTTTCACGGAATTAAATGTCAACGTTTCCATTTTGCATCACTAAAAATCCTGCTCTTTAGATATTAGCGCGCTGTTGGTAGAGGCGCATGATGCCATCACTAAGTAGTTTTAGCTGGATCTGAAAGCAGTTTGTCATGTAAAGTTGTTTAATCACTACCACACATGTCTTAATGCACTTATTTGCAGACTGTTCTCCAACTTTGGACTCTGTGCCTTTTAGTGATTATTTATTTCTTAGAGCATTCTCTGCTGATTTTCATTTGAACCAATGCAAGCGTACCCCTGAAAATAGCTTGCCAATTTCCTCCTTTCAAACCTCGTTTGTATTTTGCATGTTTATGGCTGTTGTATAAGAAAGCATTTCTGTTTATATTTTCAAAAACTGTGAAACTCAGTAGTCTATAAATCCTATTCTCATGGTATTTAAGGTAAATAGTCTTGCAGTTCTGTCTGTTTGCTGAAAGAGAAAGAGAGAAAGTGAAAGAAAGAAGCAGAGAAAGAGAAGAGAGAAAGACAGAAGACAGAGAAGAGAGAAAGACAGAGAAGAGAGAAAGACAGAGAAGAGAGACAGAGAAGAGAGACAGAGAAAGAGAGAAAGAAAGGAGAAAGCCTGAACTCTACAGAATTTAAAATTATAATAATTAAAGAAAGAAAATGTATTATTTTTTTTTCCCTATTATAAGTGCCCACTATTATTTTTGCATGATAAAGTATACCAGGAACCAATTTCACACCAAAGTCCATCCTACAGAAAAGGCAGTTCCCAAAAGAACTATTTCTGGAGTCATGGACAACACACCATGTTACGTGAGAGCATAACAGCCTTGAGGTACAAAACTGGGTAACTATAAATCAGTATCTGATCCTTATCTGTAGATGAAGGGAGTGGAACATCTCCCTTATGAGGAAAGGCTGAGGGAGCTGGGTCTCTTTAGCTTGGAGAAGAGGAGACCTCCTTAATGTCTATAAATGTGTGAAAGCTGGGTGTCAGGAAGATGGAGCCAGGCTTTGCTCAGTGTCATGTGATGATAGGACAAGGGGCAGTGGGTGTAAGGTGGAGCAGACGAGGTTCCACATAAATATGAGAAGGAACTTCTTCACCGTGAGGGTGACAGAGCACTGGAATGGGCTGCCCAGGGGGGTTGTGGAGTCTCCTTCTTTGGAGGCATATAAACCCTCCTGGACATGTTCCTGTGCAACTGGATCTAGGTGATCCTGCTGTGTCAGGGGGATTGGACTAGACAATCTTTCGAGGTCCCTTCTAATGCCTAATCTTCTGTGATTCTGTGATTAATGGAGTAGCTTGTGAACCGGTATGAAAGACAGGCTATGTATAACGTTAATCCTGAGCCAGTTCAGAGCATCCTTAGTGATTCTGTAAGTTACACTGATTACTTATGGCAACAAGAATATGAGCTGTCACGGAAGCAGCTTTTGTGTTTTACCCGGGGAGTTCCAAACAAAAGTTTTGCAGCAGGAGAAAGCAGATTTCGTGCACTGTTTGTGGATGCCCACAAAACTGTGTTAAGACTTTGTTCCTCTCTATCCTCTTATGTCAAGGATAGAACTGGGGTCTAAAGAGTTGCTCCTAAATGCTTAAAAATTAAAAACTACTAACTGCTGCTGCAGCTACAAACAGAGTTAGTGCCAATATTTGTGATGTTTGTAGGTCAAGCATTAGATGTGGGTGTCACCTGGCGTTTATGGGTACTCTATTGTAAAAGGGGAAAAGAGGAAGAAATACATTGTCCACAGACAACTCTTCTTGCTAGCTGGCGGGTATGCAATTCTGTATTACAAAAACAGCTACACAGTCCAAGAGTATTACAGCGGAGGGAGGTTTTCAGTAGATCATGCAGCTCAATGTACAGTCATTTCTGGTCGTCTTTCGACCTCATTTATGAAAAGCAAACCCAGATCCTACAGAAGCAGAATTTCCAGTAGTGTCACTATCTCTGGAGAACTCAGCATATGCAAAACATAATTAATAGCCAAATAACTACATTCTTAGCAGCTGTTTGTATTTCAGACACGATTTATCGCGTTTGAATGTGCAAGAGCATTTATCCCTGACCTGATGTCCAAGAGAATTTCTCCAAGAAAAAATCATTAATCTGAACTTTTGTGTGTCAAAGCAAATTAAGGACTAAATTGTGTCTAATCAGGGGTTTGGTTTTCTTGTTGTTGTGTTTATGGTTGGACTTGCCTATCTGGGAGCTCCTTTCCAAACATGAATATTCTGTGATTCTGTAAATTTGAAATTGTATGTATTGCATCATATATATTATGAAAGGACATTTCTTCCACTTGAGAGTTTTAAGGAGGAGCTTCCAAAATTACCTCTTACCCCATTATAGAACCATAGGGTACAAACTGATACAGTCTTACTAGTGAAGGATTGTGCTTGTTGAATACATTCAGTCACAGAAGGCTGAACTCAACAGCAAATGAAAGTGTCTCCTAATGAGCTGATTGACTAAGGCAGTGAGTCTCATACTGAGAAAAATCATTCTATTCTTGCCATAGGATTCAAGAAAACAAAGGTGGAATCAAGTCCTGTTCACGTAAAGTGTGTTCAGCCCTCACGGTTTCCAGATCTGTTACAGAAAACAGGACTGCCAAATAAACAACCAAAGAACACTGAAAATGAGGCAGGGTTAAGTTTCGTGGCTGCTGAGTTCATGCTGTTTCCAAACAGAAAAAATTACCATTTGCAAATCCCACATCGGACTTCATTGTGGTAGTGGTAGCACTTAAGCAGGAGAACCATCATCAGTCGTACAGAGCATCTGCATAATTCTTAAACCACATAAATATTTCCAAAGGAAGCAGAATTGTGTCTTCTCTGAGCATTATTTAACTGGTGCTGTATGTGTAATGAACAAGGCTCCTCCCCAAAACAAAGGACTCACACTCTGCAAACGTTCAAATAACTGAAATTTCATCAGACTCTAGCCTGATTCAGCTTTTTGGGTGTGTGTAGGGGAGTCTGTCCTCCATGATCCTGGATACTTGTGAGTGTTACTTACTAATGGGGAAAACAGACCTTCCTACAGGATATAGTCCATCTGTTTAGATTCAACTAGCTCATCTCTAAACTTGATGTATTTACCAGGGGTATTCTCATAGCATAGTTTAGATTGTAACTTATTTCCCTCTTGGATTTCACCCTTTGTTTGTATCTTGTTTTATAGAAACTGGCACAGTCTGTCTAACAAGTAATGCTTTGTTTCACATGGGCATCTTTAAATAGCAGTCACTCAGCCGTGTTTGCTTTTGGAGAGCATTCTGTTTGCACGGCACGGCACGTGTTCTAACTAATACATGAGGCTTTACCACTTCGATATAGCAAAGAAGTCCAGTCCTTTCTTTTTAGATTGGTCTTTCATAACCATCATAGTTTCATACAATCAAGAATATTTTAGGTCAGGAGGAGACTCGGGAGGTCGTTCAATCCAGGTTCATGCTGAAAGCAGGAGCAACACAGAATTCCAACCGGTTTGCTTAGGGTTAGTCCCGTTGGGTGCCAGGAGGGACACCACAAAGCTTCTTTGGGCAGCCTATTCCAGTGCTCAGTTACCATCATATTAAAATTGTTTTTTCCTCATACCATGTTAAGATCTCCTCATTTTGAAATATTGCCTTTCATTCTTCTGACATGAGTCTCAGTAAAGAACTTGCCTCTGTCTCCTGGTAATTTCCTCACAGGTATAAAAAGGTTGTTGCTGTGTCCTTCAAAGCTTTCTCATCTCTAAGCACCTGGCCACAGCCAGTTTCCTCAGCCTTTCCCCACTCGACATGTGCTTTAAGTCCTTATCCATCTTAATGACCTCTGCTGTCCTCACTCAAGTTTACCAGCATCTCTCTTGTGTTAGGAAACCAATCTGTGATTTGTTTATTCTTTTACTGCCACCATAGCTAGCAACAGAAGCTCTTCTTGTTGCTTCTGATGTCGCTAGGATTTCAAGTCTAGCCCCACGTTTCCTTTATATGTTGGGGTTTGGGGGTTTTATACACTGAAACTCATCCATAAGGTCCCTGCTGAGCCAGCTGGTATTCCGATACATCTACTCATTTTCCTGAGTATTTGGATGGATTCCTGTTGTGCTTGAAGGAGGGCATTTAAACTATACCTTCTGGAAAGCTTGAAAACCTAATGAGTTAGTTACCATATTTTTTCTTTATTTTATTTTTTAATACAGTAGTCCACATGTAGGTATCTTAAAACAGCTTTTATACTGTCTGGCATTCTGCACTACTTTGATAGAGTTCTCCTACTTGAAAGTTCAATCTCACGTCAAGTTTTATACGTGAAATTTCACATAGTGTCAATACACTACAACGTGCACAAGGAAGTCACATACTGCTACCCATTTTACTTTAAGAATCTATATGCTCAGTGTTTTCCTCTACAGGAATCCAGTTTGTCTGGGATTGTAGGCATGTGCCTGGTTTTCTTTGGAGATTTTTCATACAAACACGTAGAATCACAGAATCCCTGAGTTACTGAGGCTGGAAAAGACCTCTAAGATCATCAAGTCCAGCCTACGAGCTAACATCACCACAACCTAGACCATGGCACTAAGTGCCAGATCCAGTTTTTTCTTAAGCATCTCCAGGGATGGGGACTCCACCACCTCCCTAGACAGTCCATTCCAGCATCTAATGACCCTTTCCATAACGAGGTGCTTCCTAATATTTGACCTAAACCTCCCCTGGTGCAGCTTCAGGCCCTGCCCTCTTGTCCTATCACTAGTTGCCTGGAAGAAGAGCCGTCTACAACTTCCCTACAGGTAGTTAGAGAAAGTGATAAGGTCCCCCCTGGGNTTTCTTTGGAGATTTTTCATACAAACACGTAGAATCACAGAATCCCTGAGTTACTGAGGCTGGAAAAGACCTCTAAGATCATCAAGTCCAGCCTACGAGCTAACATCACCACAACCTAGACCATGGCACTAAGTGCCAGATCCAGTTTTTTCTTAAGCATCTCCAGGGATGGGGACTCCACCACCTCCCTAGACAGTCCATTCCAGCATCTAATGACCCTTTCCATAACGAGGTGCTTCCTAATATTTGACCTAAACCTCCCCTGGTGCAGCTTCAGGCCCTGCCCTCTTGTCCTATCACTAGTTGCCTGGAAGAAGAGCCGTCTACAACTTCCCTACAGGTAGTTAGAGAAAGTGATAAGGTCCCCCCTGGGTGTCCAGGCTAAACAACCCCAGCTCCCTCAGCCTCTCCTCATAAGACTTTCCTTCCAGTCCCTGCACCAGTCTTGTTACTCTCCTCTGGACCCACTCCAGCTCCTCCATATCCTTCTGGAAGTGAAAGGCCCAGAACTACACATAGTATTTGAGGTGAGCTCTCTCCAGTGCCCAGTACAGAAGGAGAATTATGTCCCTAGACCTGCTGGCCGCACTATGCCTGATACAAGCCAGGATACCATTGGCCTTTCGTGCCACCTGGGCACGCCGCTGGCTCATATTTAAGCAGTTGTCAATCAGTACTCCCAGATCCCTTGCAACGTATTTGAGTTAAGGAGAAAACAGACTTTCTAATGACTATTTCACCACGGATTATGGTCATCCAAGCAATTTACTGCTAAACATAATTGCAGGGGTCTTCTTTTAATTTTAGAACCAGCTAATCAATTATCTTCTACTGAGAGATAAATGCTTTGGCAAATAAATGCAATTGTCTAGGGTATCCCTGACACACGTTATTGAGCACTTTGTTCTCATCAATAAAATGTGGAGAAAAACAGATCTTCTGAGACAGAAATACTTTTCACACCTCATGAAATCCTTGTGGTGACTTCCAGTAGTGAGATAACTTCTTCGAAACACCGTCTCATCTCAAAAGAAAGCGTTTCCTTAGACATAAGGTCATGACAAAAGACAGCACTTCCTTGTTCATTCCTATTCTGCTGCTTTTAATTTCTTATTTTCTGCAAGAAACGATAGGTAACAGTGATTTGTCTCCTATGCTTGCTCATTCAGGTCAGTGACTTGAGGAGACAGAGGGCTGTTTCCTTTCCTTTAAAGGTTAATACCGCCCTTTCCATTTAGGCCGATGTCGTCTGCCCTTGCGTTACCCTGTCAAATAACCCAATCGATACCCATGTGTGCTAACAGCCTCCTGACAGGAGCTCAGCACGTGTGGCTGCCAGCATTTCTGGTGCTCAGCACCCTGCTGGAGCTGGCCCATGACACACAGAGCATAATACATCCGGATGCAGAGCATCCGGAACTCTGCAGCTTTTGTGGTACTGCAGTGATGTCAAATACATGATTTTAAGCAGTGCTTCTTCAAATACCCATCGTGTAAGCATGTGACTTTGGAGTTATTACAAAGGGTAACTGAGACATGATCTCACTGGTGCAAGTCACCCCAGTTGGGTGGCATGACAGCCTATTCAGATCTGTAACCCCTTCCAAGTTTTCTTTCAGTTCTGTATATACTGTTAAACACAATGTGACAATTAAAACATATGTAATGAATGCTATTAATAAGTCCGACAGCTGTTGGAAGGTGTTTGTAGATGCCATTTATTGTGCTTCCTCTGACTAAAATGGTACTGATGCTATTTTAAATTTTCTGAGTAAAATAATTGTTCTCCCTACTGCTTTCCTACTTGACACTTACACGTCTGTTTCGTGCTGGTTTGGTTTTTTTTAACCATCCTAATGTGATGTGAAAAAAGTTGATTTGTAAAACTTGCCTTGTGGACTGTCAAAAAGAACCTGTCTTTTACTTTCTGGCCAAGGGACAAGCCTAATGTGTCTTGGGGGTGTGTGGCAGTAGTTCCTGACGTTACATTACCAATGCTGTTTGCTCCTACAATCAGTGAATTTGATGACACAGAAAAGAACATATCTAATGTATGTATTACAGTATAATATTATGTAAGGAGTTCTGATTTGATTTTTTTTTATTATAACTCGGGTGGAAAGCCATCCCTACTTATGCAGCAGTCAGTCAGAGATTCTAACTCTGACAGTAAAATCACAATTATTTCTGTACGTAACACATATACAGTAGTTTTCAGGGCAGCTACTTGTATGTGCTTCATTTCTGCATGGGGTTAATTTAGTGTGCATAAGACTGTGACGTAAGTCTTACTTTTAATTTAAAGGAATGAGACTCTACAAATGATTTCTCGTTGTCATTGTCAGATTGCCTGTTAACAGCCGATTGCTAATGACTTGTTTTCGTCCCGGAGAACAGTTAACTTGGCCCTACAAGGCTCGTGCAAAGTCAGAATGTGAGCAAGAGCCAAAAGGATGTCTTTTCTAAGCCTTGTTTCTGATACTGCGCTTCGCTTCCTCCTGTTAGAGGAATACAGCGACCGTTACGAACCAGCACTACAAAACAGCTTACCCTTATGGTTCACTTCAGAAATGGTATTTACTTTCCAGTTATTTATGGTTTTATCTAGACCAAAAGAAATGTAAACGCTACCTCCCAAGCCAAAAGTGTTTCATTTCCAAGGACGTTAATGAATAACTGAAAAGCCAATGTGTTTTTATTTGGATTTGAAATTCCTAAAGTCTTTTATAATTATCTAATTAGGACATTGGTATTTCAGAATCACAGAATGGTACAAGTTATACCTCTGGGGATCATCTAGTCCAACCCCCTGTCAAAAGCAGGATCGGCAAGGGCAGGTCACACAGGAGTACATCCAGGCAGGTTTTGAAAATCTCCAAAGGAGACCCCACAACCTCCCTGGGCAGACCATTCCAGTTGCTCCTTCACCTGCACAGTAAAGAAGTTTGTCCTTATGTTGAAGTGGAACCTCCTGTGGTCTAACTTGTACTCTTTGTCCCTGGTTATGTCAAGTGGTACCACTGAAAAGAGACCAGACCCCTTTTCTTGACACCTGCCCGTTGGATATTTAAAAACATTAATGAGATCCCCTCTCAGTCTTCTCTTCTCCAGACTGAACAATCCCAGTTCTCTCAGCCTTTCCTCACAGGAGGTGTTCAAGTCCCTTCATCATCCTCATAGTCCCCCATTAGGCTCTTTCCAGCAGTTCCCTGTCTCTTGACTTGGAGAGCCCAGAAATGCACACAGTAGTCCAGGTGTTGTCACACCAGCACAGAGTAGAGGGGAAGGAGAACCACCCGAACACACTTTTCTTGGTGTATCCCAGGATACCATTGACCTACTTGGCCACAAGGGCACATAATACTCAAATTATTGCGATATGTGATAAAGGTTTTACAACCACATGCTTTTTGGAGACATTGAACAGATCATCCTTCTAATGATCAGAAGTCCTTTCTGGATGCACAGTATCTCATAACGTACATATTGCAAGCAATTATGAGAGCAAAATAACTTA
Source organism: Rhinopomastus cyanomelas (assembly GCA_013400115.1). Taxonomy (NCBI): domain Eukaryota; kingdom Metazoa; phylum Chordata; class Aves; order Bucerotiformes; family Rhinopomastidae; genus Rhinopomastus; species Rhinopomastus cyanomelas. The sequence continues at coordinate 233,688 of VXBP01009449.1, read as the reverse complement.
GATGTATTTAAAGGCCGAGTAAGATCGTACTAAATACATCCCTAAACCGTAGGGTTACGGCATTTCTTGAGTACAAGGTAGACAGTTCCATTAAGCCTACCTAATAGGCCTTTATGAGACAGCAAAAAGGTCAGGCAGAGGAGCTGGCTAAAGGCTACCATGTAACACCCCAAATTGCTTTCTGCAAAGCCTGCCGTGGTGAGGTCAGCTTTCACTGCAATGTTTGAGTCAGCAGAGAGGCTTTTATGCATGTCTTTGCTGCAAGTTGGTCGTATCTTACATTTACATATGTTAGAGAAGGAAAAAAATACTGAAGAAAAATAAACAGAAAAAATATAAACAGAAAGCTTAAATCTGTCCTCTTCTGCTCTGCTACCTGCGTTCAGCAAACTGACAGAATTCTTAGGACAGAGCAGTGTGCAAAGGCGAATTTTTAATCCAACTGAATCAAGTTTATTTAGTTGTGCAAAGTGCAACAGTCTTCAGTCAGTGGTAGTCAATTCTATTTTGAGAAATTTTAGGATCTCAGGGCTATAGTCTTAAGAGTCAGGTCCCTTCCAATCCCTAATGATTCTGGGATTCTATTGTGCTCCTGTGTGACTTGGTCTGGGTGATGCTGCTGCGGCAGGGGGATTGGACTAGATGATCTTTCAAGGTCCCTTTCAATCCCTAACGATTCCATGACTCTGTGATCCTGCATCACATGGAAAATTAATCACATGGAATATTAATTTGATGAAGCAAGTGGAAGAAAAGCATGTACCAGCCTGCCACAGCAGCTCCTAGTTAGCTCCAAGCAGAAAGCTCCTGTTCATACTCCTAGAGCTTTCAGTGGGGAGAGGAAGGGAGATGTGGATTCTCAAGCATACGTGGTTTTCACTTTTTAATTCTGTTGAAATTCTCTTTCAACTCAATGTGTGTGAAGGAGCTGGTGTGCTCATACGCTGACCACGAATCAGTTCAGCACGCTTTGCAAGTAGCTGTTTATTCACTTCTGTAGTTTGCTACTCAGCAGGAGCCGTAGTGTCTTTCTTTACAGAGCTGCCTATAATCTTGCCTCTGTAATTTTTTCCAATTCTAAGCTATGTTCACCTTTCCATTATGGTTCATGCCCAGATTTTCAAGATTGCTGAATGCTCCGCTGTTTGTTCTGTTTTTGTTGTTTACTTGATATGAAAATAAAGGCCTGCATTCTGTGCCTAAGTGGGAGCTCATCTAAACTGCACGGGTTATTAATCTGACTTGCGAAGAAGTTTAGTGCTATTTTCCTCTTTACTATAGAGTAGAGGACTAATCTTCTCCAACTGTAAAATGTCATAATATACAAAGCACCCGGTAATACCTACAAGTGACGATACAGAACTAAATGTAGTATTAATGCCGTCTTTTTCATTACTGCCACTTATGTGCATTTGCACATCTTTTTCATGTTACCTCTAAAATAAATATCATAGGTATGGTAAAATAGGGAAAGGACAAACTACACATTCATTACTATGCTACTATTTTTTTATTCAGAGCAACTGGCAATGTATAGCAGTGAGTACTCGTTTGTTTTGATTCCGGTGTTGATTTTTAGCTTTAATACAATTTATGGGAAATGTAGTAGGTAGCTTCAGAAATACTTAGTGTGGTGATTGTAATTACCTATAATCATATAATTGTAACTGATTTGGATAACTAACACAATTTATCAGAAAAGGATATATGGTCAGTCAATATTACCATATGAAATTGGCTTGGCTCTGTATTAAATTAAGGTGGCAAAAGTCGAACAGAAATCTTGATGTAGCTCTTGAGCCAGAGCCCTGTTGAGACGTGAGGAGTCAGGATCGTGCAGAGAAGTTGTATATCAGAGACCATTCCAAAGGGAAAGCAAGCAAGTATACTCATTGCAAGAAATGTATAAGCACAATAAGAAAGCATGTACATAAGTTACTGTGTGAGACTGCATGAAGTAATCTAGTCCCTGGCAGAACAGTGGGATAGCAACAACAGAAGTATTTCCTTTCAGGTTCCACCCTACTAACTTTTCATGTCATGTGTCAACTAAGTCATTTCTGCAAATGCTGAATTTCTCTGTACCCAGATTTAAAATAGCTGAAGTCAAAACTAGGAAGATTGACTTGGACAGATCTGAAGTCTGTTGGAAATTCAAATATCTAACATCTACAAAATTAAACTAGTTTGGGGCTTGTTGCAGTAAACAGCATCTTCATTTCAGTGCTTGTTGCAGACCTACAGGGTTTATAACCTACTGGTAAAATATCACAAGGCAGGCAGATTAAAAGGGTCAGGCTAAGCAAATCTTGGATCGAATGTGTCTGCCAGGTGGGAAGAATGTGAAAAGGGAACAGGGATCTTACAAGAAAATTAACACATTGGTTCTATGGAAACTGTTGAAAATGACCTAATTCAAATTAGTGCTGTTTTTGTCTTTCATCTGGGCTTACAAGAAGAGTAGGAAGGTGAGTTAACACCCTTTTCTCACTTCTACCTTAACCGAAGCAAGCATACAGTAGGCAGAGGAGAGGACTGAAAGTCAAGACTCTCCCTTGGAGGTGTTCTACACTGTTTTTCTCTCTCTCAAACCTTGATAAAAGCATGGTTATATATAGGACAGCAAACCACCAAATTAATGACTTTTTTCTGTAGCAGAGTAAATACTTAAGATTTAGTAGTAAGAGGATGCTCTATCCAGCTTACTTGAATGCTAAGTTTTCCTGATGTGCTTTTCTTTTGTTATATTTAATCTGTTTTCTGAAGGAAGTTATTGGGGGAGGAAAAAATGGAAGTAGCTGGAGAGAAGCTGCCTAGGATGTTTTGATGCTGCTTAACTACATATATCTGAAGGTTTCATTTATGACAAAGACTGTCATTTGGGTCTGGGCTCTTATTCCTCGGTTTGTTAACTACAGGGAGCTGTACTGCCAGTTCTGTAGGTTTCTGTTGTCAGGCACCTCTTCCTGCATGAAAAGATCACATAACTGTAGCAAACACTTGTGCAGGAAGCCAGGGAGCTCTGCAGGAGGGTCTCTGTGGACAAGCATCCTCCCCAGTCAGAAGAAATAATCACCAAACGCGATCTAAAGATTTGTAGGGCTGAGAGTGAAAGGTAGGGTAGTGAATAGTGCCTGAAAAATTCGGTTCCATTCAAGGGGCCATTCTCAGACTTATCTTCCCTGCTGCATCTTCGTCACCACAAGCAAGATATCATTCATCATCTTTGGTACAGGGCAGGGAATTCCAGGATTGGCTAAAGCAAGGTGTGCTGCAGAGTGGGCTAACAGCTGGTTTGGGAGTCAGCTGTAAATTTCACAGCTGGTTTTTGTGAACCAGCCTGAACCACTGTGAGTGGTGCCTCTGGCTCTGCAGCTGCGTCTACTGCACAAAGGTGCTGGTGTGACCTAGATTGCCAGCACAGATTCGTACATGTAAAAGTCAGTGTCAAGGACTGTTTGTCAAGTTTACTGCCACCTGCATTAACTAACATCTAGGCACTCCCTTTACTGTTTAGAAAACTAGAGTTCCAGTGAGTGCCAGTGAAGGAAAACTTGCAGCAGCCTCAGCCCAAGAAAGCTCTAAGATTTCAAGAGTCTCAAAGCCAGTTTTAAGATGTGGATCTTGTGAAACAGGAAGATGGCCGTAGCCTCTTACTGCACTGTTCCTCTCAGCACAACCAAAGAATATCTATGGGAAAACTCTGTAAGACTTTCTACCCTTCTCACCATGCCCATCTCTGGTATATTTTATGGGGAAAGGTACTGGACTTCAAAGACCATTTTATTTCTTCATGTGTGAAGTATGAACTATATTTCACTGTCATTCCTCTGAAGGTGTCCATTTGGTGCAAATTGCTGAGTCCTTCAGAATGCTCCCAAGTGCAAATGAACGGCTCTTAAAATCAACGTCAATACATTCCAGATACTTGTTAAAATAAAGATTTTGTGACTGTTCTTCAGAGGACTCCTCTCTGCCTGTTTCTTAACAGTTTAGCTTAATCTGCTGCATATTTACAAGCTTCCTTCAGATGTAGATGTTGTGTAACTGAGATGGGTAACTCCAGAGGGTACTAAGGCAGGTCCTGCAACGGCAGCTCTGAGAGGGCATGTGCCCTGCAATGGAAATGCAGTCAAAATCAACGGGACCTCAGCTGCCTGGATATAAAGAGAAGACCACCTCCGTCTGAGCTGCCACAAAAGCACTGAAACAAAGTATGGCCTTCTGTGAAAACATCTCTAAAAGCAGCAAAAAAGGCCAAAAACACCCCACAGGGGCCAAGATGCAAGCTTGGAAGAAAGCGAGCGTTGTTTCAGCACACAGAAGAGGCTGCCGTCTCAACAGCAAAAAAACCCCACCAAACTGCCAAATTAAGAACTCAGTATGACAAAAATGTTAAAATCCTAGATTGAAAGTTAACCTGAGACGAGTTTTTACTTAATATTTGAACTTCTAGGGGGTAAAAAATTAAAGAAACATGGGAGGAAGGCCATACATGTGATGTAAATGTGACTTCAATTCTTTGCAGAAAAACATGACTAAACCTCTAATACTCATTAACATCAGTAAAAGCTGAAAGACTGATTCCCCACATCTTGTAATCAAGAAAATAGAGTTCTTTCAACAAAGCTGTCTTAAGAATGCCAAAATAATAATAGTTTTGAAAACTGAAGTCGTTAGAAGTGAGGTGACCATCAGGTCTGGACTGTACTATCACAGCATTCAGTCTGAAGCAATTTGAGCGTGTTTGTGAGTGACAAAGCAACACACGGAAAGCGGTATTTTGGCCTTATGTGTGGCCTCTGAAATTCTCTGACATTCAGTCATTGTAATAGCTGACAGAACCGAAGGAGAGGCAAAATTTGCATTTTTGCCTCCATCTGTAGTATCCTTGTGTAACAGAAAATTTTTCCTCTCAGCTTGCATATGTTGTTTTCATTTTATATACATATTTACAAAATCAAACCCTAAAATTTACCCACCATGAATTTATTGTTTAATTGTAAAAGTTTTAATTACCCTTACAAAGTTTTAAAAATCCTAGATGTCTGCCTTGCTTCCCCAGAGACATATTTGTGTCCTTATAGTTCCTTAGTGCCTAGGCTGCAGCTGAAGGTACTATTTCTACAGGTGTTGCTAGTAGCTGCAAACAGGAGACTGATTTCAAACTACCTTTCCAGTTCCCCCTGCTCTGTTTAATACTCTCTCCTTCCATCTGTCTTTTATTCTTGTCATTTGTTTAGCTAAGTTTCCTTGTAATCCTGGCCAGAAACACCAGGATTTCCCTAACTGCAAAGCTGTCCAGGCTAACACAAAGAAAATGTCAGATTTAACAGCTTCATGGAAAACTCAATTACAACTCCCACTGTAAACGTGATTTTTTTTGCTTAAAGCACTATTTCTGCCACTATCCCTTAACTGTGTGATCCCAGAGGCAGTATAAATCAGGGGAGTGGAACCTTAGGGGAAATCTTTCTCACTGAATACTGAAGAGATCTGTTGGTCTTTGCACAGCTTTTACCTATGTGCTGAAGAAACAAAACATGTGGAGACCCACAGTCAAGTCACAATTAGCCACGACACTTGTTTTCGGGGTTACATACTGAAACCAGTCTATGTACAGATGCCTGTGGAGAAGCTTTTCATCAGAACTGAGAAAGCCATTTCTTTTTTTAAAAAACAGAATAGCCAACGTTTGTGCATTTTCTTCTGGTTACAAAAATCTAGATGCAGTTTTTCACTAAAAACTGAACAGAGTTAAATTGCAGTTCCAATCACAAATTTCCTTAGAAACTAGACCATGCCTAATGCCCTAAACTATTTCACCGCAAACAAGCAGGTGGTAGAGGTTGAGCAGACAACAGATTAAGAACCAAGGTCCAAACAAAGCATTCAGACACCTCAAGAATCAGAGCGAAATCTAACTGGGTACCTGTATACATGTTAATTGCTTTTCCAGTCCTCCACTGGTGTAAAATGAGTAGATGGAAAATTCAAGAATCTTTGCCCTTTGCAGCTTTATGCAAAGAGTTGGTGGATGGTAATACAAGCTTGCCTGATTATCGGCGCAGTGTTAAGGGTTGTACCCAGCTAAAAGATGGCAAGGGTTTTACCGCAGTGCCCCAGATCACCAGAACTCAGTTTTAACAGTCACTTCAGTGCACATTTTTTCTTCACAACTGTACATCCCAAAGAGTGTTAGAAGTGCAGAACTAGAATGTGACCTGATACATTCATGCTCATCTCTAAGTACTTCCCAAAATAGTGACATACCTATCAGATGTGTAAAAGAACAACTACGGCGTGCTCACTAACAGCTTGTAAGAGCATTTTTAAATATGGAGTAGGAGGAGAAATGACAGCTGACCAGGAAATAGGGTTATTATATGTTCTTTTTAAAGAGCATAATTTTGAAACACTTCCACAAACCCACTACTCAAGGTTAATGAAGCAAACTCAAGCCTAATATTTTATCCTAAAGAATGAACATTCGATGCAGTGTTATCTGCAATACTGCACTGCAGTATCACTTCTGGGTTTCTGTCCAAGTCTTAGCATGGGAGGTGAATTCATGGCTGCCCAATCAGCTTAGGAACGTACTGTGAACTCAGCCATAAAGGTGTTTGCTTTTCTTTGAGTTACACAGCAAAATACATCCTGCTATATAGCACAAGTGACAGGACAGTCACACAAATAATTAAGGGCCTAAGTAGTACAGCAAGACAATTTAAAGAATACACAGGGCATTAAGTATTTTTCTTAAAAATATTTGTGACATTGCTGCAACAATATAAATGGAGACTGAATTATATTGAACTGAATTTTGATTTATCCCATTTTAACAGTAATAGGACACTTGGGCAATATTTTCCAGCCTATTGCATAAGTAGGAGTAGAGCCGCTAAGCTGAAAGAGTTACTAACACTACTCCTGAAGTTCCATTACTAATATTTGGTTTAATTCTTCTTTTAAAATGTAGCGACCCTCCTTCAAGAGCTAAATACTGCTGTGGATGGCATAGCTAACATGGTACCCTCGGACTTCAGTGTGGCAACTAATGACTTGTTTGTAGCAAAGGTAACTGTTTTGAATTGTGCAGACTGCTCAAAGCTGCTTAAATCTAAAGGTATAATCTTTCTCTGCATCCCAGCCTCTAAATGACAGTAAGAAATAAGTCTGAGGAATGCAGTTTTTACACATGGCACACAGATACCATAGCGGCTTGTTCGACCATGGTCTCATGTAAGGCCCAGGAGAGTTGATGAAGGAGCAGCGCAAACGTGGGCCAGCCTAATTAGTGTGCTGTTTCTCACAAAACCCAGCATTGGCAGCTCTCATAATCACTCCTTTTTGGAGGCTGCCTCAGAAGTGGAAGCCGCAACTACAAGCTCCGTGATACAAACAGCATTAATGAGAAACACCCTACTCCAACTGGATACCAGTAAAGACCATGAGCTGTAAAGGCATGGTCACAGTAGAAGAAATGGACCGATTGCTAAACAACTTCGGTAATCAATTGCTAAACAGGTAAAAAGAGTTTTTATTTTGAAACCTGCTCCATTTTTCCTAAGCTTGCTCACGCGGAAGGAAGTGGTGTGGTTTGCTTTTCTTTGCATTCCTGCCTTCTTTTCAGGTGCAGGCAAAAAGAACGGAAAGCTTTTTGGTAAGCACTCAGGAAAGGAGAGCCAAGCTTTGCTCATCTTGTATTATGAGTGGGCATCATTTGGTCTTTCCAGTTTGGTCATTGTCTATTTGGTGGACTGAAAACTGAAGATAAAAATCAAACTCTGAGTCAAATCAAAACAGGAATCTTGGGACAGAAGGAAGAGGTTCAACAAAGTGAAAGAGACAAAAATATTCAAAACTATTGCTCCAAGGTGGGAAAGTTGAAAACTTTTTATTTATTAAGTGTCAAGAGAAGTTTTTCAGGCCACAAAATACCTCAAAGCTGGCGGAGTTCACAATCGTATAGCATGAAGCTGTCTGAAGAAAATGCACTAACCTTTCCAAACTCACATTCGCTCTGTTGACTGAGTTTCCCCCAAATCGATCCAAGGTCATAAACAGATTCTGGTTTACCTTTGATTTTACTAAAAATGTTCTTTTAGAAAATAATAAATCTCTCCAATTAAAAACTTTCTTACACCGATTCTTAGAAGTATCTTTGTCTTAAGCAATGTATCTGACTACTGTTTGTCATTATATACCTGTTTTATAATACCAAAACTAAGAGCTTGTTATTCTTTCTGCCTTTGAAGGTTTAGGTGCAACAAAAATGAATTCAGTAGCCCTCCTCTCCATTGTGCCAGGCAAAAATTGAATTTACAAGGCCATAATGTTGCAACTGTCAGGAACCCTTAGGACAAGACAGTTGGCAGATTCTCTGTAAGGACCTTGTATTATGCATGTAGAAGGTGCTGCTCAAAAGGGAGAGGAGGAAAGAGTTTGTGCAGCTGGATAACAGGTTTCTGGCAGCTCAGATGGACCCTGGCAGTCCCTGGCAGTTCCTGATACAACGGTGATATGAAATCAAAGCAGTGTAGGGGTAACCCATTCGTACTCATGCACGGATTCACATAAACTCCTGATTTAACTGCCTTTGTTTTCTTGCTAATCCTGGCCAATACTTTTTAACTAGGTCTTTAGACATGAGGGTTCTACACACAAAGTATTGTGGTTGTTATTCCTCTGATCTTCCTGCCTGCCTGCCTGCTGGCGTAACAGCAAGACTACTTCCTTGTAAAGTTTGGTTCTGTATTCATTAACTACAACTGTGACCGAAATGACTTGTCTTGAATAAATCTCTTCACATTTCTTCCTTCAAATTTCTTGGAAGAAACTGTTTCATAACAAGCTTTATTAGGTGAAGAAATACACACAACTGGAGTCTAATTGCCAGCCTGCTGAAAGGATTAGTCTCATACAACACAAATTCAAGTCACTTAGGCAAGAGCCCTTTCACTACAGCAGGATGAACTCAGAATAAAACTCTTCATGCCTTCCAAACTTTAGGCAAGAAGTTTCAAAGCCTGCAAAAGTTGTGATCATTTTATTTCAGATGATGTATGTTTTTAAGTAGTCTTCTGTAATCTAACCATGAAACTAAAGATACCTAAGTGTGGGCCTGTTTCAGTCAGCATTTCTGATTGGAATTCTAACCTTAGCAGTAACTGGATTTCAGTGAAATGGTTCCAGGTGCATGTGTCCTTTTAACTGAAATTAGGATTTGGACTCAAAACTGCACGCAAACGTAATTTCAGTCAACCTGGATTGGTATTTAAAAGTCAGAAAAATAGTTTGGGATGGGGCTTGCCACAGCTGAGGCTGACACGTGTCTTCCTTTGCTTTTAACTTTGAGATTAGGAAAACAAAGAAGATGCTTTGCTTTGGAATTGCTGCCTTTGCTTGTCCTTATTAGCGAGGTGAAGCGTCAGTGTTCAAAACGTACCTGAACTCTTACAATATCTAAGCTTCTTTCGCCCACTGACGCCAGGTCATTTATAACTAGTTAATTGCTTGTATCTTTGTGGAAGTTCACGGTGCAGTGCACTGCGGCAATACTTTACCTGGATTGGGATTTAAAAAAAGACAAATTAATTTGTGGTGAAGGGTTTGGGAGACAATGAAAGGAAATCACTAGATAAATCCTTAAGCATCTAAAATTATTAAACACATCAGATTTTCAAAACAGCTTTCAAGCAAGGAAATTTTAGCATGTATGTTTTCCCATGTTTATGTGGCTCGGTTACAGAAAAGTATTGTTGTTTTATAACTTCAGCATAAGCGTATTGCCTAATGAATACATTATATAATACGTTTAATCCTGATTGATACTGCAGTAAAGCACAAATTATTCCTGCTACTAATTAATGAGCAGTTCTGTATCTACAAAAGATGATTTAACTAATCCAATGTATAGATTTTCTTGAGGCTAATTGTTCAGTTTAATGAAGCAGATATCTCCCACTGAAGCAAGTGTCATGTGCCCTTACACCAAGCAGCTAAGAGTTGTAAATCCCTTGTACGATAGTGGTAGTCATGGGTCAAAGCCTGTTCCGAGCTGCCTTTTTCTTCCGCAGTCTCCTTGACTTTCATGGGAATGTACATGCAGAACAGAGCAGAGTTTCCTATTCTGTTTTTGACTTGATGTTTTTCTTAATTTGGGTTCTGTTCAACTTGGTATCACAAAGTACCAAACCTAAAGTAAATAGAGTAAGGAAGCTCAGCTGTGAAATAAAATTTATCTGGAAATAAAAAACAACCTCCAAAGAGACAAGGAAGGCACTAGTGTGAGTCTGTTACAGGGAACACATGGGTTACTGGCGAGCATGAATCAGAATAAAAGGGTTTTGCATACGCGGTGTTGTGGATCTCTCACATTTAGAACCACTGACAAATTTAGCAGGAAATAAATCCGTTTGTAACCCAAAATATACCAAAGCAACTGAGCAGAACTGCGATCCCAGGCAGACCTAATCCCAATTGCTGTTGCTAACTCGTGGAGTGGGGTAAGTTAATACAGCTGATAGTGAATTGTAACAGCGCGGTGCAAGGGGGCAGAGGCACTCGCCCGTGAGCAGCAGGGCAAACATAAGGAAGAAAAGAGCAGTTGTTTACTGAAGTCGTATTTTGCTTTGCCTTACTGACTGGAGTGCCAAATCATCCTCAAACAGATGTCAGTTATGACATTAACTTTTTTTTCCCAGATCTGAGTAAAAATGTCAGATATCTGGAAAAGAAAAACCAAACCAAACCAAATCCAACCAACGCACTTCAGCTGCCTCCCTCGCCCCTTCTCTACCCCAAACAAGGAAGCCAATTAAGTGAAGCCTGGGAAAGTGGCAACAGAAGTTTGATTTACCAAACCAGTGATGTATAAGTGTGTTTGTAGGAGTTCCTGTCATATCTTTGCCTTTCATCTCATATATTGCCACATAAGTCCTCATCAGTGCCACCATCACTGGTAACAACAAAAATAAGAGGAGCATATAGTTCATGTTTTTTCTTAAGTTTTTAAGTACAAACTTAAGATTTTTTTTTCCTCTTAGCATCAACAGATTCATGATTCGAGGCATTTATACTTTCTAAACTGGAATTTGCTGTTGAATACGTTTGTATTTGCATTCACTGCTTGTAGTTTTTTTAAAAGCATTTCCAGGTACATTTGAAAGACATTTCTGTAGCAAATGTACCATTGGCTAAAACTTGCCAAGAGCTACAGTATCAAATTTTCTATCAACACCTATCCCTTTGGGATTGTTATTACGATAACAATTATTATTGCAATTTATTATAAGACTCCTGACTGCACTCAAAGTGGACTGAAGAAAGGGGATCCGGCCTTTCCTTTTAGACATCAATGGCAAATTCTGTTTGTCCCTGACAGTCCCTTTGAAAGGGACTGAAAATATTAACCAACTTACAAATGAGACCTCCCTTTAACTTTCTATTCCTCGTTTGCTAACCTAGGCGTACAACCTCATTTTCATGGTCTTTGAGGTCTTGACACTGAAACATTACTCTCACATACTTTGACCTTATGACTTTATGGTTTCTGTTTCACATTATGCAGCATCAGTCACAACAAACACCAAATATTCTATGACAGACAGAGGTTTACTACTTCTGTGTCGCATACAAATTATTCAAAAAAACAGATGGATTCTTAATTGCACATTTTGTAATAAGACAGTGTTGGCAGTATTTTTGTGCCTGGGTATTCAGGCATCTGAATGTTCTTACAAGCTATTTATTTCTATGTTTATTTATTTCAAGAAACACTTCCATGCAACTTTTGCTTTGCCATGTGGTTGGTTGTAGTCAAGCATGAGGATCAGTTGGGAAGAAATTAGAAATAAAGCATATTTGTATTTTCCTGGTATCTTTGGAGACAGGCTCATAAAAGCAAAGAATGAAGCTAGAAGTGTAGGACTGTGATACCCTTAGAATCATAGACTGAGTGAGGTTTGAAGAGATCTTTGAGATTAAGTCAACCATCAGACCAATGCTACCATACCCACTAAACCATGTTTCCATCTACACAGTTTTTGAAAACCTTCAGGTATGGTGACTCCATAATTTCCCTGGACAGCCTACTCCAAACCCCTACCACTCTTTAAGTGAGGAAACTTTTCCTGATGTCCAATCTAAACCTCCCCTGGCACAACTTGAGGCCATTTCCTATTGTCCTATCGCTAGTGTTTTGGGAGAACAGCTTCCTTTCAGGTAGTTGTAAAAGGCAGTAAGGTTTCCCCTTAGCCTCCTTTTCTTCACACTAAACAAGTTCTCTCAGCTGCTCCTCATAAGACCTGCCCTCCAGACCCTTCATCGCTTCATAACTCTTCTTTGGAGACACTCCAGCACCTCAATATCATTCTTGTAGTGAGGTGACCCAAAAAGAACACAATATACAAGGTGGTCTTTAGCTGGACTATCGATTTAAGCCCTGATGATTGAGTGCTACCTGTGCATTATTTGGGTCACCAGCAGTGAAGTTGCATATACAAAACTGGAGAAAGAATTCTGACAGCACATCTTCACTCACGTTGAAAGGGCCTCAGAACACGCTCTTCTTATGTGCACCCAGAAGCACCAAGAGGAGTAACTGCAGCACTGCTTAGTGATCTTTACTGATACTTCCTGCCATCCAAGAACACGTGCTAATTTTTTTTTTATACCTACAGAAGGATTCTTACTCTCCTGAAGTCTTCCCTCTCACACAAATATTAATGCCATGTCCTGGCTATTCAGCAGTAGCTTTGCAAACACATAGAACTTACCTTTCTAACAAGTGTGAAGCCAAGATCTAGTCTTAAATTTGAATGTTTTCATTAATTGATCCTCTCTTTGTTCATTTCTCTTCTTTATTACAGACCTTTAATAGATGATTAAAAATAGGTAAAAAAAATTTACATCAAACACAGACATAGAAGCCTGTGGGCTTTGCTAGAGCTCCTGAGAGCTTTTTTTAATAAGCAGGCATGACAATTTCTGACGATTAGCGTTATGACATGACAAGAAGAACCTTAGCTTGTTGCATCCCTGTTTTCCCTGACAATATCCCTGTGTTCCTCCCAAGTGGGCAGCCTTGCCTTCCGCATTGTGTAAATTGCTTTCTTCCTTACTCATCCATGCAGGTCTCCTCTTTCCTTTGCTTGCTTTCATACTCATAGGGATACAGCTCAGAGAAGGTTAAGGTCAGTCTGAATGCTTAGCAGCTCCCATGAACACCCTTACCCACTGGATCCCTGACCCGTGGTACTCTACCAAGTCAATCTTTGAAGAGGCTAAACTTAGCTCTTCTGAAGTCCATGATTGAAATCCTCATTGTTTCCTTACTACTTCTTCACAGAATTCTGCGCTCCAACGTTTCATGGTTGCTGCAGCCAAGGTTGCCCCCAGTAAGTCCTTCTACATTTGTTAACACCAGCTCTGTCACTGCACCACTCCTTGTGGTTCCTCCACCACTTGTTTTAGAAAATTATGCTCAATGTACCTCATGAGTCACCTGGATTGAGTTGGACTGTGTTACCTTTCCAGCAAATATTAGGGTAGTTAAAAATCTTACCTAAGGACCGGGACATGTGATCATGAAACTGCTTTCAGGTGTCTTTGGAAGGCCTCATCATTGTCCTCATCCTGACCAGGTGGCCTGTGTGTAGACCCACAACAGTGTCAGCCATGTTAGCCTGCCCCTTAATTCTTGCCCACGAGCTCTCAACTGGTTCTTCGTTATCTCCTAGGCACTCTCTCCTCTCCGAGGCACGATTTACAGATTCTTAATGCAACCTGACTGTAGCTGTTTTCTCTAGCAAAATGCGCGTTTCCCTTGTCCTCTGTTACGTTCAAATAGCCACATTGCAGTGGGTGAACTGCTTGTAAATAGCGCTTTAGGGTGGGCGTGGGAAGAGTGGTTCCAGGCTGTCATGACATGTTGTTTCCTTGAAAACAGCTTTTCCATACCTGTGTGCAGCAAACTTCACCTTTCAGATCCCAACAGCTTCACGGCTAGTGACTTTTCATAAACCAAGTTGTATGGACCCCTGCTCGTCATTACTTTCCTGCTGATGATGCATTCGTTGCACTTTGAAATGGTTCTGCTTTTCCCACAGCTTCTGTTGCCTGTTCCCTGCTGCCTTGTTACTGTTCCTTTTCGTATATCACCCGCTTTCCCTTAGCATAGATGTTTCTCCCATTGTCTCGGTATTATCTTCCTTAAGTTGCAAAACTTAAATTCTTGATCATCATATTTATGGTAAAACGACCCAGTCAGGGTAATTTGGGAGATATTTAGAAATGAGTACTTACTTATGTCCAAATTTAGCATTAATGGATGTTATTTTTGGCCACAGATATGTTCTTATTCCTTTTGTCATGTAGCCTTCCTTGAACGTGCCATGACAGCATCAGCAGTTTTTCGGTTGTAGCTCAGTTTTCAGTAGGTTTAATTTTTCAGCCAAGTGGAAAAGAGGAGAGTAGGAGGAGTTTTATTTAAAATATAGGAGACATGATCTTTTCATGAGCCACTGGTTTCTTTTACAACCGTTGCAATGAAATATATTTCCACGCATAAAAGTAAACTTAATTCAGAGAATTACTGCAGCACTTGTTCATGTTTAATGAAACTCTAGAAAGTTTATGTTTCATAAAGTACAAAACAAGGTCCTTTGCTGGTCTTGTCACACACTGCAATTACTATCAGGTGTAAAAACACAGCAGATTTTCAAGTTAAGAAAACCACATCTGTTTCTGGGCTATGTCAAAGGGAGAAAAAGAATGCCATCACCTTGTTTTGAAGAATTGTTTTCTCTACAACTTCAGTGCCTCAAAACATAGTGACACAAAAGATAAGATCAGTCTTGGTACCTCCCCCAGATTTTTTTCATGCATTTCCTTATTTACTCTGGGAACAGCTTTTCAGACAGAGGTTACCCTGCAGGCAGAATCACACAAAAAAGAGGTGTTTTGGCAGATTATCAGAAGGTGATATATTTGGCATTCTTATCTGAAGTCTTCACTTTGAAAAGCAGCTTGAGCAGGTGGTTACCACTTCGAACTCAGGCAATACAAATTAAAATAGGTCAAACTCCATACGCTGCTCATACGTGTCTCCATGCACAGAAAGTCTCCATTCCCCACTGTCCTCTTTTAAGGATTGCCAGGATCCCGAACTGCAGCTCCGTGGTTACAGTTGCAGCCAGCTGAGTAAAGCAAACTGTGTTCTGCTTACGTGTCGAGACACCGTTTGCTGCAGGTTGAAATTACAGCTGTATCTTCTGGGACTTGTACAGCAAATTATGAGCACGGGAAAGCAGCTGTGTCCCCAGCTAATTGTATCAAGGCCCAAGTCAGTTAGACAATGTGGAATCCACACACTGAACCTTCGAAATTGGGCAGAAAATTGAGAAACTGCCAATTTGCTATCTGGTGACACGCTAGCTGATTTTTCCATCCAGGCATTAATTAGCATTACCTTAGCACATAAAGTAAAGAGATAAAGGCGAGAGAAATACCAGAGTGCTGATGTTCCTTCAGGATAAGAAAGTCAACCTTTTAAGCAATGAAATATGTATAGAACAGCCTTTGAACATCGTAACCTTCCCCTTCGTGACATGATCGCATCTGCATCTAATCTGCTGCCACTTTTTCCAGTCACCAAACCATTCAGAAAATTAGTCAGAACTAACCTCATTTAGCAGTGGAGGAGCCAAGTGGATATCTGGAAGGTCACAGTACTCAGCACTGCCCCCTCTTCATCCTGCACTGGAACTGCAAAACTCAAAACATCTTCACAACAGAGGCATAACCCAACGTGCTATCCCAAGCATGTGCGCATGGGCTCCCGCGTGCCAGGGAAATCATGTGCTTTTTATGTCTTCATTATCTATTTTTGGACCTTTGCATGATTACTGCAAAGACATCTCTGTTTTTTCTTGTTAAATATTTGTTTATACAGCCTTTCCCCTTCAGGCAACACAGTTCATGTGATCCTTACTTCATAAGGAATTTCAGTCCCATATGTTCCTCCTGGCACTTTTTGCTGCTCTGCTGGCACCTCTGCTGCTTGTCCTTTAACCAAAGTGACAATTAAATCATAGAAAAACAAATCTAAAGCTTAACAGAACTCTGCAAGCCTATGGCTAAAGTAATGGAGACCCCTAGCAGATTGCATTTCAAAGTTGTGGACTGCATCTGATCACAGGACAACAACGATAAAAACCCCTAACATTTCATCAGAATTTCAAGACTGACTTCATGCAACTGAAGGAAATTATATTTTGCCTGATATGTGGAATTGCTTTGATGTTAACAGAAGTGCCAAACCTTCAAGCTTAATTAGAGCTCAAAGTATAAGTGCAACAAAGGGAATTCCCTTCCCTTCTGTTCCTTACCAATGGAGAGAGGGAATTCCCCTTCTGTCTCGCTCTGTGCAGGGAGGAAATACCTTTGCTATTCTTACTCATGATGACGCTTCTTTTCTCTCCCCAAGAGTAATGAGACGTTCTTCTTTTTCCCCCCTTGTTTCCCCTTTTCCCGTAATAGCGTTGAGGACTCTGGTTTCTTCCCATCGCCTCTCTCCTAGAGGTGAGGAGGGATTCCTTTGCCTGTTATTTGCTGCAGCCACTCACTGGACCAGTTTTCTGCTTTAATATTTCAGTAGGAGAACGCCTTTTTATTTAACCTCTCTGAGTGCAACATTTTATCCTGCAAAAATATGAAACCAGACACCCACTTTAAATTTGGTTACTGGCAGCTGTGATCTAAACATAGCACAGCTTAGTACTTCCACTTAGTACTGCTTTTTCTACTTTTAAGTGCTAATTAAAAATTAATACAGGGAATGGGGTTTAAAAACAAAGCAGAGAACCAGAATCCATACTTCATGTAACCATTTTCTCTTCAGTCTAAAGAACATCCTCTACAGCTTTTAGGGCAAGGATGTGGCTTTTTGCACTAGAACTGACTGGGATAAACTGCCTCCCCTCCCCCACCCCAAATT
This sequence comes from Rhinopomastus cyanomelas, assembly GCA_013400115.1. NCBI lineage: Eukaryota > Metazoa > Chordata > Aves > Bucerotiformes > Rhinopomastidae > Rhinopomastus > Rhinopomastus cyanomelas. The sequence continues at coordinate 216,689 of VXBP01009449.1, read as the reverse complement.
AGCAAATTACTTCAAGTTCACTTTGATAGAGGGTAGTGAAAGAAACCACCTCTCATGTACCTACAGATTAAGTTCCATTGTGGCCGGATGCCACCAAAGGCAGCTTTGTGTTTCCCTTCACAGGAGAATGCGTTTCACCTATGTGATTAAAAACACAGAATAATCAATGATGATGTGAAGTTAATTCATTTACTACGGCACTTGTTGTTGGGCTTTAATAATTTAGATTATTGCAGATCATAGAGGTAAGTGTTCTGTGATACCTTCGGTAAAAAATAAGGAGGAATTATTAACATGAAACCTCATTGTAATGCACAGTCTGAGCTAATTGTTCTTTGTTAGGATGTGCTTGGTAGATTCGCTCTGAGAATTCTCTGTTCTCCTTGACAAAAAATGAAGTGAGCTGCTGAAAAACTGGCAAACTTTTCATGTGGAATGCATTTTCTCTAGTTTTAAATAAGATCATTTTTTCTAGTTCGAACGCATTCTCAATATGAAGGGCAAAATCCACAAACTTTAAAGAAGGATTTCTGAAAACCAAAGCAAAGCACAGTAATGATCCAAACAAGTAACTAAGGAAAATACTTTAAAACCCATATAATATCCATAGTAAAAGACAGACTTTCCTCCTCAAAGATTTCTTTTGATTTACTGTTCAGTGTTTCTGTAGCCCTGGAAAAGACTGTGATAATGCTAAAAATATTGTTAATATTTCAAACTAAATGTTTATAGGAAAAGATCCTTGTTGAAATAAAGTGATTCCATCCTCTTTGTGGCTGGACTCTTTGATCAGGGTTTCCTGTTCCACAGATGAAGCACCACTTGTGTCACAAAATCCCTGCTATACTTTAAGGACTTACAACAACCAAACTGGTTTTGACAGTGTCATCTTCAGATACGTTGACATCAGCTACTCATTAATCTTTTAATCTGTAGCAAGACACCGAATGAGTTGTATCACAAATATGGTAGGAGCAGGCTGATAAAACAAACAGAGTGAATGTAATCAAACTGTTTTGAACATTCATATTTTAAATATACCTAATACTTTGATTTCATCTTGTGAATAGATATAAACATTGCACCGTACGTCCTGTATGCAAACAAAAGATTGACCAGTCAGCCAGGTTCAGGGAAACAAGAAATCTCACCTTGACAGCAGACACCATCACAGAAAGGAGAACAACACAAGAGCCAGGTTCTTCTGGGTGGTAATGTTTCCTCTGGCAGCTTGCTAATTTGGGCTTTCATGGTTTCAACACAGGGTTCAATATTAGATCCTCAACACTTTTTAAGGTCTGCCTCAGCTGATGGGAATGTAAGGCTCGGATAGTTTCGGTAGTGAGTAGGCTTTCTGAGACAATGTGTTACACAGGTTTGGAAATCGCAGTGAAACCTTGGTAAATGATTGTCTGTCGTTGTGCTGTTACCTTCACTGTTGTGAGATCACAAGCATTTCAGAGCTGAAACAGTATCACTTCAGTAGAGATTGAGCTGTCTTTCTCTACCATAAGTAAATGTAATAAAGCCATGCTCAGGGACATTTAATGTTAATTTACTTTGGCTTACTAGATTGAGGTTTGAAAAATAACAAGAATCATCAAAGTTATTTGCTGGTCTTTGCGTTTACTGCTGAGATACTATGGATTTGAAAAGGGTTTATTTTGAGAAATATTCATAGTCAGTATCTCTGTTGGTGTCAAGTCCTCAGACTTTTCCACTGTGGTCTCCAGCTCTTAAAACTGAGCAAAATCAACAAACATTCTTTTTTTCTGGAGCGTCATACGGTGAACGAAAGGTGAAAATATGTGAAGGTCACATAGATGTTATGTCTCTAGGGAAACTCTGGTTGGAGTTGTGCAAATGTTGTACATGCAAACATTGCATATGCAAATGCTCCACAAATTTTCAGTCTGATTATTCAACCCTCTCAGTGGCTGCTGAACTAACCCTCAAGCTGTGACTTGTTTACAGAGATTGCTACATGAAAAAGGAAGTCTCAGCTAAGAACTTACTTGCTATGGATTTGTTTGCTCCTTCCAATCATACGTTTGTCTATTCAAATATTCTTAAAAGAGCATTCTGGCAACCGATAGGGGTATACGTGTTATGACAGGACGCTTGACTCTGGCGACTGGCCTCGCTCTGTGAAGCCAGTGTAAATTACCTAAAGTTCATCTGTTATGAACAAATAACAGTGGGGAGTTTATTTACTTGAATAATGTGATTGGTATTGGAAAAAGGGCTGAATTAAGAACAGTGTCTTCAGAGATATTTATAGAATGAGGACATTTCACATTATAATCTACTGTTAAGACCAAAGGTGAACCTGTGCCTGTGCGAATGCCCAAAGAACAAATGTTCCTCGAGCGTAAATTCTGGTTACACTCTTCTGCCTTGAAGTCAGATAAGCTCCTAACCCAAACCTTCTGGCATATAAATATGCAAACCCAGAAAGAGCTGCTGTTTCAGACTTCATTCTGTTTCTTTCAATAAAACTTGGTTTTTCCAAATATCAGCTGTACCCTCATGCACTACTGTTGTGCTCCACAATCCAAAGCAAAAACCCACCACAAAAAGAAAGTACAGGGCTCGTAAGCCTCAGACCACAGAGGAGGCTCTGTGTGAGGTTAGCATTTCCTCTCCCTGTGCGGGGCCTGTGAAGGAGGCAGCTGCTCCCAGTATGTACAAACATAAGCCCTGGTTCCCGTAGCAACCCGGCAGCCCTGTGAATGCTCCCAACGCAGCACGATCCGCTCGCTAGCCCCATTCTCCTCCTCCTCCTCCCGCCCGCAAAGCTCCTTGCACGCTTCAACCCCATTTGGACAACATGTTTCGAGATCTGCGCTGATACAGCCAGCCAAGGTGAACAGCAAGGGTGTGCGCCAGGTCCGTGGGATGATAAACGGGTGCAGCTCAGCAGGCTCCTCCCTGGCCAAGCTCATCTTACCTTGGAAGCATTTGTAAGATACCTGGCAGGGAAATCTACTAAAATATGTGTATTTTACACGGGCATTAGTAAGATGACAGGTAGTTTACTTTGTGATGTACAGTTGAAACAAAAAAACAGACTAAACCCACTTTGGAACAGGAGGTGGGCTGTAGGCAACAGCACACTGCCAGTTTTAACCCCTTTTTTTTCAAATCCTGTGTCTGCGAACGAGTGTCTGTTTGCAAGCCCTTTCTTTCCTCACCAACTGGAAATATGTTATCGATACAGCATTCCCGGATTCACAGTAGCTAATACTTGTGTCAGCCTTTGCTGGGAAGAAGCCAGGACGAGAGAAATGTTTCATTCATTTTCATTGACAACTATGTACATGTATGGGACCTACGAAAAAGATCCTCCCAGACAAAATGTCCAAAACTCGTTTTTTCCATCATAGCTATTAAAATAACATTATTCAGATTGTTTGCATTAGGGATTAATGCATTTAAAAAGCTCTATAAAACCAGAAACTTGGAAGATAATGCTCTAAGCAAGTTGATGGAGACAGGTTTCATGTGCTCAATTGGATTCTCACAGATAAGTGGAAATCCCACATTATGCTCTTAATTCCTTGTGAACAGATTATCTTGTCGTGTTTCTGACAAGGAATATCTCAATTCATTGTCTTCTTTCAGTTGATAGTTTCTATCAGTGATAACCTCACATTCAGAATCTGAGCTCACCGTGTAGTTTCATTACACTAGTATTAGCTTGTGGGTGAAAGTTTAGCTTCTACTGAACGTTTTTTTTTTTTTTTTTTTTTTGTGATATATCAAGACAGAAACATAACACTAGTTAAAAAAAAAGGACAGATGGTAACAATTTTGCTGGAATTTAAAAGTTTAGCCAGACCATCATAAGAAAAGTGCTACCAGGTCAAAACTGGTACTCGGGGCCATGTATGTATTTTCTGTTGTGCTTCTTTAGAAGATGGTTGACTCTGATAATTAGGAAGCATCAGAAAAACCGCGGTATTATCAGCTGAGTATTAGTGACTCTTTCTCTGTCATTCATTGCATCTGATACTCTGTGCTAGGAATTAGATGCCTAACCTCTAACGAAAGGCATCAGGAGGTGAGCGCCTGTTGAAGTAGAAGGCTTTGGTGGTACTTACAAAATGCATCCTCAAATGCAGTCTGATTAAACAGTACTAAGATGATGGCAAGTGCTTCACAGTTAGATTTTCAACTAAGCTTACCAATCTAAATTTTCTTCAGCCCTTTGCCATTTCTTCTCAACATCCAGTAAGACAAAATTTGGATAATCAAATATCCTTATCAGCAGGATCAGTTTCAGCAATTTCAGACGCTGTAATGGAAATGTTCTCGGTTGTGTAACAAATGATATCCTAGCCTATCTCCCCGAATCACTAGAAAGTATTCAGCTCTACTAAATGCTTTATCTTGGAACAGAAGTTTGTTCTTAAAATCCAGGTATGCAACAAACGACCTGGCTGCCCGAGTGAAATGTTAGGCACCATACCATAAGTGCTTCATTTGATTGTGCTTCAGCACATTTCATCTAAGGGGTCATTGACTTATTTCCTTTAAAAATAAATTATGGTGCTTATGGAAAATGACACTGAGTTCAAATCCTTTCAGTGCATTTGAAGACCTGGAAGAAATGGATCTATAGGATCAGAGAAAACTTTAACTTGTTTAACATCACGTAGTCAGCAGGTCATAAGAAAAAATGTGTTGCTACCATCCTGACTAGATGTGAACCAGTGAACTAGAAGTTAATGCTCCAATTTTCCATCACTTTTCTCCTGAGAAACATGACCACACCGTCAGGAAATAAATCTATTAAGAATCTGATGAAATTACATTCTCATACTTCCCTGTAGTCCCTTTTTGTAAGAAATGCTTGTAGGCTGAAAATCTCTTGCAAAATTTCATTAAGAGTAGCATTCAATGAGAAATTTGAATAAGACCTAGTGTTTGCATCCAGGTTTAAGCTATCCCTCATAATATGTCTCGGTTTGATCATCTCTGTGATACAACCGGGCACTACCACAGTTTAGCTTCACCTAGAAATGAAGTGATAAAGTTTGGGCTTATATCTGTGTATGCCTCATAACACATACAGAAAAAAACCCCCCATGAATAATCTTACTAATTAGACAGCATCAACTTCTTTTTCATCACTGTCTTTGGTTAGGAAAACAGGCCTTGATAGAGCCTTTCCTTTTATTTCCAAAATATCTGTTATGTCAGGGAGGCTGAAACTATTAAGAGCGATCAGCCTAGGTGTTATTTTCCATAACGGCCTGTTTGAGAGAACAAAATCCCTGGCTCTTGCAGGTGATTTGGAGGCACCCAGGAACTGAAACCAAAGATTGGCAGGGGCCTCAAAAAGAGGGTTTGGGGGCTTGTTTAGACAGAAGTGCCGGGGGTGTTCCCACCTACCCTGCACCTCAATAAAAGATTCTGCTCGAGGATGAGCAGTTCTTTTTCTTCTTCTGGACCCTTGGGAGGACAAGTCACCTGGGCGAGTGGCCGAACTCACTCGTGCTGGGGCTGGGATGAAGCGAATAGAACGTGGCAGAGCAGTTCCAGTGTTGCCTGCTTGGGGCTGGTTCCGGCTAGAACTGAGCGCAGTGGCAGTGTGCTTCGTCTGTGGCTACGGCTATGGAACCATGCCGGCAGAAAGCCCTTCCCGCACCTGCGCTGGGAAGCAGGCAGGTGCGGCAAGAGAACCACCAGTGCCACTTCCTCCCTGCGTCAAGCAAACAGAGCTGCACAGGCCACTGAGAGCCTGAAGATGCTGGAGTGGTGAGCTAACCTCAAAGAAGAAAAGCCCGAGACCCTGGAGGGGGGAGGAGTCACTGCTGGTTTGCTGCTGTGGCTGCCGTTTTGTTTTTGCCGTGTGGCTGGGCCGTGAAGGTCACCATCTTGGCCATACGATTCTGTCCCATGCATCGGCTGCCATCTTTGAGCATGCGGCCACCGCCTTCTTGATTCACTGAGCAGCAGGAAGAGAAGCTGTTGTCGCAGCTGACTGCTGATAAAACCTGGACTGCCTGAGTGAGTGAGAGAGCAGAGCCCTGAGGGGTGTTTGCCTTATTGGGAAAACGGAGGTGTGTGCTGTCCTAGGGGTGGCCTTCCCCTTTTTGCTGCAGACTGTGTATGTGTCCCTTTTCCCTAGGACATTTGCCCTGCAGCCAAAGGCCTCGGCATGTGTAATGGCATTGTGACGGAGCTTCTGCTTTGTTTGTTTTTACTGGCTTGGGCTTTTTCTTCTTTCTGTTCTGAGATACAGACTTAATAAACCCTTTTATTTCCTCAAACTGCTTTATTGCCTAACAAATTCTATACGAAACCCCCTCGAGACCAGGCTGCCTTTATTTTCTGTTTGTTTTAACCCGGGACAATTGCCATCTTGGATTTAGAACATATCTGGACCATGGAAATGTAGAGACCACTAAGGTTATGCAGCCTTATGAGCCCCACATCTCAAAAATAGTTGCAAGATTCGTAAGTGCAACATAAAATTTGTGATCTGTGAACACACAACCACCAGTCACCTCTTCTGAGCACAGCCTCAGTGATGACATCTCTAGCTAGATATCAAAGCTTGCTTTTCAGTGAGATGTATTTCTAACTTTAGACTCTATAACAGGAAGTTGTCTAAAAATACAGCATATTTCAAACATACACAGAATGAATATGCGTGAGATATATAGATATCTATAGATATATATGTGCTATGAAGTGCATATAGAGATGTAGCGTAAGTGTAAAGGAAACACCTTAAACTTTGCATCACTGCTTTGGGTGCTGTAAACTGTACCCAGTTAAGGGGTCTTATGGCCACTAAACTGTACTTCCCCTCAAACAGACAATTATGTAATTTATTTTTATTGATTTTTCTAATACTTCTCATCCAGACTTGCAAGATACACATCAGCTTCCTACAGGGAAGCTTACAGTGGACCAGTGACCACAGTCTCAAACTCAAGCTTTGCAACTGTCTGTCCAAACAGATGTTTTGACTGTGCTTTGGCAGGAAGCTTGGCTGTGGCCACAGATTCGTATCAAGTCGAGTATTGTTGCGGTTTGAAAATTACCAGAATTGTCAGATGTACAGATTTGTGCTTTCATGAGGAAAAAGGTACTTTTTGCTGTAAGAAAACTGTCCCAGGTAACTCCCCTGGGGGAAGGTTGGCTAGGTGACAAGATAAAAGGGGCTGACCATCCTAGCCTTGCTCTCTTTTGGCTGGGGTCTTCCTCCCAGAACTAGGCTTCTACTCCAGTATCCCCCCACCCCAGGTGCTGAGGAATCAGGCCGGCTGGATCAGCGTTTTGCTGGAGAAAGCTGCAGTGAAGAATTGAAGATCTGGCCAGTCTGGACGGCAGAAGGTACTAGTGTCTTGCAGACAACAGTGGTGACACATGAATAATAGAGAGGATGGTGGTACCCATCTCTGCTTGACTGACATGTTCTTTCCCCAGGTCTCTAACGTAAAAAAACAAAGGCCAATGCGAAAGTGATCTCCCATTGTATTTTTCTCAGAACATGTGATGGCATTTGTGACAGAGCTTCTAGTTTGTGTGCACTGACTTGCTTAACCTTTTCTTCTTTTCTGTATACAGTTATAGAGTTAATAAACCCTTTTCCAATTTGCTAAGCTATCCATTGTCTGGCAGATTGTATCCAAGATACAATTGTTGGCCTAGGGGTATGATTCTTGCTTAGGGTGTGAGAGGTCCTGGGTTCAAATCCCCGACGAGCCCATTTTTCTTCTGGGTGGTGTCGCCGACACCCCTGCAGACTGTGCTGCCATTCAGCGAGATCTGGACAGGCTGGAGAGCTGGGCTGAGAAAAATCTAATGAGCTATAACAAGGGTAAGTGTAGAGTCTTACATTTGGGCAAGAACAACCCCAGGTACCAGTATAGGCTGGGGGCTGACCTGTTGGAGAGTAGTGTAGGGGAAAGGGACTTGAGGGTCCTGGTGGACAGCAGGATGACTATGAGCCAGCAATGTGCCCTTGTGGCCAAGAGGGCCAACAGCATCCTGGGGTGGATCAGAAGAGGGGTGGTTAGCAGATCGAGAGAGGTTCTTCTCCCCCTCTACTCTGCACTGGTGAGACCACAGATTAAATTAACTGAGCTTCAGAAATGCTTCCTAACATTTGCCCCATTGTACTATGGTAGACTACAGTACCAAGAAAACATTTATTTTTAAAGATCAAGCGTATGTTCTACCGTACAGCTTTGCAAATCTCACTTTGGTGTTAAGTATCATTAGCAATCATCTCAGTGGAAAGGACAGGTTGTACCTTTGATACACCTGTAGTCAGACAGAACAGATTGACTTTGCACTCAGTCCCATGGGCTCCTGTGAACATACTCCCAAGTGTGCCTCTCACTACTTTAGGGAGACTCTCATGCTTTTCTAGGTTTAAAATGTATTAACATGAAGAGATGAGGAGCCACATTCTGCTCATATTTACTCTGCAACTCATTTTGGTGTTTTGTATTAATGTTATGGGCGAGATCCATTGCTCTTGTTAAGGTAAATCAGACATTTTTAGTGTGCCTTGTAATGCCACATGCTAAACTCTCTGTGGAATCTTCTCTCTCTGGAGACATTTTAAATGTGTTTATTAGGAAGACCATATTTATATCTTCAGGGAAGCTTGTATATAAAAGGGAAAAACCTTGTAGGGCAGATGTTGCAATTGGCTAGAAGATTGAAACTGAGCTTTGTTTTATGCAAACTAGAGCGTGAACATTTATCATGTAACTGGAATTTAAAGGAGCAGGATGAAAGAATGAACTGGTAAAATTTGAACACCTCTTTATGCCCCAGTACTGTTTTATGGAAGCATTGAGAAGGTATTAATTGCCCGTTTCCCAATGTATTTTATCTTTGCTGGTCAACGATAGCTTTTAAAAGCTTCTCCAAAAGCTTATTCAGCAAACTATGTTGAACTTATTATTCAATGGCACAGACCAACGTTTCAGCTACGTTAAATGTTACGAAACTGTACTTTGGCCAAGGTAACGAGAATAATCAATCACATTCATTCAGCTAGCGTAGCCTGCAGCACAATGGCGACTACTGCTGGAACGTAGTGCACACGTGGATAATACGTTACCATGTCTCTGTCTCTGCTGTTTTCTCCAGACAAGCTAGTATTATCCCATGGTGTGTGAAAGACACTTGGAATTGACAGTCATGGAAATGGTAAAGACCCATTAAGCTCCAAAGCCCAGGAAAAGAAATTTCATTCCTTGCTCGCTAACATTCTGAATTTTACCTATCGTTATCCAGAGATGCTGGACAGACTTATTTGTAGTGGCTGTGAAGCTAACAGCTTTCCCACAAGTATGGTCTTGGTCATCCAGTGGTCTGTCACCGCGTGATTAAACTCAAGGTTTCAGATCTTCAGTTATCTTGTTGAAACTGTGTTGGAGTGGGGAATAAAGTGAAGATAAAAAAGATGAAAGAAGTTTTTGCCGCAAATTTGTCCACATGGACAACATCAGAAAGATTTTGCAGGTGCAGCAGGTTTTCAGTCCATTGAAAGTAAAAGTGAAAATAAAGGACAGGGTTCTCTGAATTTACTATACACAGCCACCGCTGCTGAGGGTGAGTTTCATGAGTGAGTAACACTGGAGGAAAACTGTTCAACATTAGCACCAGTCAGCATAACGTATCGATTGCTGTAAATGATATACATTTGTGTGGCTCCGTATTTCATTCTGTCGTCATTCATCACACACTAGCTGTGTAGGTATTTGATTCTTTCTTTCCTTAGGAATGTCAGCAAAATAAAAAAGCCTAATGTTCCTGCTTTTGATTTGCCCACAGGTGAAATACAAAAGGCCAAACTGACACTCCACATTTAAGTCATAGTTATACAGCAGGAGTGTTTACAGTGGCAATGACAGCACTGACTGTCAGCGCTCAGAATCACAGCACTGATGATAACTGAGTAAACAGTTTTGGGAACACTAGGTCATCCAAGTGTCATTATCTGGCATATCAATATATCTCATTATTTCTCATTAACTTCTTCAACTAGACATGAAGACAACTATAGAATACACAGTTTTAATACAAAACCAGCAAACAGTTCAGATCGTGGCCATACTCTTTATTATTTAAGAAAGTTTAAACTCCTCCATCAAAATGTCTACTTGACTTTTCAGAACTTGCAATATTGCTGTGATACAGCATGCAACGTACGATTTTTTTCTCTAAATGGCAACGCTGAGTAAAACAGTCAAGTTTGCAATGTGTGTGCTGCAGCACGATCCTAACTGGTGGTTTGGTTTTGTTGGGTGGCATACAACTAAAATTTTTCACAGAATTATTTGATCAGGTATGTGACACTGGCAAAGACTGAAACGACAGTGTTAAGTTTGACAGCAAGGAAGACCTCAGCGGAAGAAAAGAACACTCGTAATAGATTCACCACTATATTATGTTTTACGGTGTACTAGATGGAAAGATTCATCACAGAGTGACAGAGTGTTAGAAGTTGGAAGGGACTTCTGAAGATCATCGAGTCCAGCATCTCTACCAGAGTAGAACCAAAACTAGTGCAGATCACTCAGAAATGCATCCAGAGAGAAACCGAAAGTCTCCAGAGAAGGAGACTGCACAACCTCTCAGGGGAGCCTGGTCCAGTGCTCTGTAACCCTTACGGTAAAGTTCTTCCTCATGGTGATTTGGAACGTCATGTGCTCGAGCTTGAATCCGCTGTCCCTTGTCCTGTCACAGGGCACAAGCAAAAAGAGGTTGTCTCTGCCTTCTTGATGCCTAGTCCTCATGTATTTATAGATATTAATTAGATCCCCTCTCAGTCTTCTCCTCTTCAGATTAAAAAGTCTCTTAGCTTTTCCTTGTAAGGCAAGTGTTCTGATTCCTTAATCATCCTCATAGCCCTCTGTTGGACTCTCTCAAGTAGATCTCTGTCCCTTTTGAGTTGGGGAGCCCACAACTGGTTGCAATACTCCAGGTGAGGTCTCACTGTGGCAGAATAGATGTGGAGAAGAACCTCTTTCAGTCTGCTGGACACACTCTTCTTAATGCACCCTAGGATACCGATGGCCTTCTTGGCCACAAGGGCACATTGCTGTCCCATGAATAACACGTTCTCTAACAGGACTCCAAGGTCCTATTCCACAGAGCTGCTCTCTAGCAGATGGTCTCCTAACTTCTACTGTTGCATTTTGTTGTTCCTTCCCAGGTGCAGGACTCTGCGCTTGCTCTTACTGACCCTCATTAGGTTCCTCTTTGCCCAGCTCTCCAGTCTGTCCAAATCTTACTGAATGGCCATACAGCCTTCAGGTGAATCATCCAAATCCCCCAGCTTCATATCATCAGCAAACTTGCTGAGAAGACACTGTCCCGTCATCAAGGTCTTGATAAAGATGTTGAACAAGACTGAAGCCAGCACTTAATGGCTGGAGATGGACAATCTCAGTATCTATATCCCAGTGAGAGTCATAATAAAGCCTTTTTTGTTTCTAATTGCAAATCATAAATATTAGAGTGATAGCATAGATGATGGTCCATGCGAATAGTGTGTGTTCAGGTCAGCAATGCACACCTTGGAACATCATCACATTCGGCACTTTTCAGGACAATTACTGACCCATTTTTAAACATATATTAAATGATGGAATGGGAATGTGGATGGATATTGAGAAACAAAGACCAGGTTGTATGACATTCACATAGAAGTCTCTACTGCAGCTATTTATTTTGGAACTTCTCTGAAGAAAGTCAAGGCTGCCAAGTGCCACCTGTTCAGCGAGAACCACTCAGAATCAAGTAAGAAAATAAAAGAAAGAAGATGCAATCAGAAGGAAGTACAAGAAACAGGGCAAGTAAAGCACTATGTTTTCCAAGTTACTGGGACTCTTAAACTCTGAAAAGCATCAAAAGGTCTTTCACTTCAGTCTGACTTCTCTGTGGTGAATCACCTTTAACCCTATCATTATGAATATCATGCAGAAAATTTGAGAGTTCCAAATGTGCATGACAGAAATGAAATTATTCCACCAGTGTAAGAAAAAGGTCTTCAGGCAGACAAAACCTTTGGCAAAAAATTCCACTGATCATAAACTCGTTTGGCCTTTGACATGTTTTAATGCACTGAGTTGGACAGATGAGGGAGCTGTATTCCTTGATTTAAAGATGGACAGTACTTTTAACATGCAGTTTATATATAGAAGAAGTGTGAAGGACTCCACAGGATAAATATTTGGCCGTGTTAAAAAGAAGTTAGTGACTCTTTTCAGTGTAAGCAATGCTTGTACATTTCCTGCATGATCTTTCCATCTGGCTTGCCTGTGCCTGAGTAGAAAGGGATAAACTTTAGGCAACTGCCGCAGTCGTTTGCCTTGTTCCTGAAAGGACACGATGACATCTCAGACTTGGAACAAAATGCACAGAAGAACAGGGAAAAGGCATACTCTTTTATGATGACTTGAACCCTCACATAGCCAAAGTGTACTAAAGCTTTCTCTTTTTTTTTTTCTCATTCTCAGCTCAGAAGTTTTAATCCCTGAGTTTTAATCACTGTGTTACTGCTATCTGAGTTACCTTCCAGTTTGTACGGTCAGTAGTGTTCATTCTAGGATTCGGTTCTGTGTCTACATAGACAATCTTGAGAAGTTTTAATGGTGTCTCAGGCTACGTTTCCAAGCTGTGTGGCTGACTTGAGTTTCCTCTAGGTCATCTTATGTACGTATCTTTGAATCATTTCAGTCATCGAGAGTGTTTGATTCCAAACAGGTGTTAGTTTCCCGTATTTATGTTTTCGTTATCATCTCCACTGCCTTTTAAGTGTGAGTATGCACACCAGAATGTGATTCAGAGGAAAAATAGTGTTTTCATGAGTTCCATCTGCAGCCTTTCTCCCATATAATTATGTTCAGTTTTAAAAGCTTTTTGCAAAACAACTAGGCTAAATCTTCCAAGCTGCAGATCATATTAATCCATTAATTCTTGTCTTTTTGGACATAGAGATCAGTTTACTCCTTTCCTTTGTTACATCATAGCTCACATACTTAAACAATTGTGTTTCCTGTTAGTTCTTTAGATTAACAAACTCCGTTTGCTATTTATTCAGAAGTCATGATGCTTTAGCCCCAGTTACTTTTAATACATCTCCTCTAAACTATTTTCAGCTGATCTACATCTTTCTTGCAGTACCCGAGCTTGAACACTGCTTCCCACAGCAGACCCACAGCATTGCCAGAAACACCATACGAGCCTTTGACAAAGGAGGCCAACCTTCCCATGTTTCACAGTGATGTCCCTCCCTGCTTACACTGCACTGCTCCATAGTGACACTGTCCTCAGCTGCACAACCCTACCTGGGTGTAGACCTCTGTGCTCCTCCCTGCTGAACCACATCCTATTCCATTCTATCGAATTTTGCCAGGATGATTTTAAACTCTAATCCTGGCATTCTGAAGCCACTATCAGCCTGGCATCATCTGCAAATTGAAGTGGACTTTTCAAACCACTAATGAATAAAGTTGGAGAGATTATTCATAAATTATTAACCACAAGGCATTTTAATTTCTGGTCTGAGTAGATAAGAGAACATTATGCATGCAACCAAACATTTCCCTGTTAATTAATTTGAAAATTAGTGTCATTTTCAATGACCTTGAGGTTCTGAGACTTCTAATGTTCTGTTGAAGATTAAAGAACTTCATGTAGACAGAAGCTACTGTAATGAGGCCCTTTTCCCCCCTTTTTCAGCCATTGGATGCCAGTATAAGTTTAGGATCAAATGACAGCTTGTCTGAGTTTCCACATCATTGGACATTAATCCAAGTTCATGAGATCTGGTAATTTTTTCCTCTGTAGAAATGACATACATACACACTTCCCTCATTGAGACCACATCGGTGTTTTCCAGATAATAAAACTCCCAATGACAGCTAAACAGTTTGGCAGATTTTAAATTTTTTGCAATGTACGTTTTATTTCATTGAAATTTTTCTTGTTTAAATTAGTGGATTTTCATGGTTTATTTGTTATTGATGCAAATGATTGGCATAATCAGTCCCATGGCATAGCTCTTAGTGGCAGGTCTTAATGGCTGCAGAAAACAAGCAAGTAGTGAATAACCAGTAGTGAATGCTGATGAATGAAAGCCCGCTGATTCATTGCATGAATATTCTGCACTTGAGACAAATATGGAAATTACCAAAGGCTAGTTATTTTTGAAGAATGTCTCTTAGTGAATAACTGAAAATATTCAAACCCAGAGGTACAATATCATGACTGAACCATGCGGCTACTTGAGTTTTGAATTCATATGTGCAAATAGTAACCTTCCACCAGCATTCCTTAGCTCTAAAACACATCACCACTCGTGCTATTAACTTTAAAAACCTTAATATACTAGAAAGTATCATAATTACTTTAGTAAATGAAAAATAATTTCACAAGAAATTATACTTTAGTAAGATTCATCAATAAAGTTGTCATTAATCTCAAGCATACTACTTTTAGTCTTGAGTGTCTGTTTGAAGTTAAAGTACCACCACAGCTATCACAACCAACATCTGATTCTTTAAGCTTTGACAATTCAAAGGCTGAGATGGGCATTTACTACTTAGCTGTCCAAGCAATACCTTATCAGGAACAAGTGGCCAGTGTGAAAAACGAGGTAAAGCTCAACAGTGAGAAGGCCTGAACTCTGAGTACACTTTTTCCATTGCTCATAGGAGGTAGGGTTAAAGTGAGCAGTCGAACATTCCAGACATCAGATAATATTTTCACATCTAAAGTGAAGAGTCCTACATGCCAGACATCATATAATATTTTCTCATCTTTTTTCTCCTACACCTAAGCTTGCATCTACTCACTTCAGTGAGAGTGACAAAGCTCTTGTTAACTTTTACAGGTACAGGAAATGTCAGTTAGACCAGACAGAGGGGAAAAAATGCCCAAAACAAGAAACTCTGAGTACTCTCAGCCACATATTAAACAAATATCAGAACAAGTGGGTTTTGGCTGTAATATTTGACCCATGATAAGCTTCTTGATTTCATACCCTGCACAATACAGGTGAGCTAAACATTTTGTATTTCAGTATTGGCTGGGTGATGATAAGTGACATCTCAGGACAGAGATGTGCTGATAAAAACATAAAAGCTATTTTAAAAATTATCTCGGTTACCTCCTTTCAAACCCAAACAAAACCTGCAGTTGTGAGATACGGCAGAGTAGTGACATCTACCTCTTTGCTACAATCCCCTACTCACACAAAAATTAATCAAAAAATGTCAAAGTTCAAAAGGATTTTCAAAGTTCTTCAGTTCAGACATTTCTGATACAAATGCTACCCCATACACATGTTGGTTGGTGGCTTCATCTTGGTTCAGGTTTCCCAGGTAATGGGAATTCTGGCTTGTCTCGAGCTGTTGTTCTGTGGTCTGCCAGATGTCCAAGAACTCTTCTAGCTATGAGCACTGCTGGAACAACGTGATGAGGAATGAACATCCCAGAGCATGAGAGCTGAGAGAAGCAGACTAGACTGAAGAAGAAAAATGATAAAATAGACAAAATTTTGGGAATAGCAATATGCATAGGAAGAATGAAGATTTACGAAATATTCCCAGAAACAAACATATTATGGATAAATTGTAAAATCCCATAAGGGAACCTACACGTGGGAAAAAAGAAAGCTGTTTTTACCTTATGAAAACTTTGCTAGATATGAAATTCCATAGAATGTTCCAGGCATGTGTGAATACCAAAGCATACAATCATTTGGAGCATTGCCTGTCTATTTAGACAGGAACTCTATTGTGAGCTCCAGGCAACACAGTTGAGGGATGTGGAGGTGTCAGGGGAGAAGAAAAAATAAATTCACAGTTGCTGTCATTTCTCTTCACTCCAGGTATGAACAGATACCATTGTACTTTTTGATATACAATTTCAATCCTATAAAATGAAGAGGGGATGACCCCGTTGAAAGCAAAGCAGGAATTAATTTTTGTTTTCCAGCAGACAGTGCTTTGGGTTTCCTTGTAATGAAGCTGTCTGTGTGAGAACTACAGTGTTTAAAACTTTTGCTAGATGAAAAAAGCTGTCTCCACAGTTGGGTGCTTCTTAATATTCAATGCAAAGTGGTACATTCTCCTTAAAATTTAAATTTCAGTAATGTGTGAAGTCATGTTTTAAATACAAAACAGACTTCATGACTACTTTTCCTTATCACATACAGCAAAAATGCAACTCCACGCCTGCATGCTATTTTTATGTTATCCGTGCTTTCTCCACTGAAAATAAAGCTAAAAATATGGTGTCTGTAAGAGGTAGCACAGAGAGATGTAAAAAACGTTAATTGAAAGGCAAAAGGAACCCGTGTATTTAGCTTAAGTAATGCATTTTCAAGAATAATACATTTCATTACTGTAGTAGTGCTCAGCGTGTTAGTTACTAAAGAGATGTACAGGCACTCTGAATCCATTTTAGCAGAGTCCTGTTGTGAGAAGCTAAGGCATTATATCAAGGTGCATGACATACGGAAAGTGAAAAAACCCAACCAACCAGAAAACAGAAGACAGTTGGGGCAGTATAATTTCAGCTACTTTTGGGAATTGACCAGAAATGAGTTTCAAGTGAGATTATGTGAGTGTCATGGGGCGGGGGAACTGTTGGCTTAAAAAACAGTCGTTAGTCCAAACAGCTTTCTGGAAGCTGGTGTTGAAAAAGCTGTGCTTGTCTAACACTCTGGGTCATTTGGCTTGTTAAGGTGACTTAATTGTCCAATAGACAGCAGTCCCGCAGAAAAATTTGCTGTCTGTACTAAGAATTTGTAGCTCGCCTGAGAACAAGGACATGAGATCAATGAGTACTATGAATGTGCCCTGGCCCTTAAAATTACATGACAAAAGTAAAGAAAGGTGATCTGAAACTCCAGGATAAGTAGTGCTTGTGCATCACTTAATCTTTTTAATGTTGAACGACTATGTCTGTCCCTGCAGTGCTGAACAGGTCTAGTTCCACATCCATGTTGGCCCCTGGGGGAGGATCACTCTTCTTTTTTCAGCGAAAGGAAAGTCGAAACTAAAGTATTACAAAATAACTCTGATATTTTTTCAACATCATAGGACGCATTTTCTTTCATTTGTGTTCACTTCCCTTTTCTCCAGCTATTAACACTGATAGATTATTTTTTGAAAGGGAAGATCTGTCTATATTTGAAATGGACAGAACATTTTCACTTCAAACACTTTGGCAGGCAAAAATGGGAACATGCTGATTACTTTAAGTTGGTGTAATTTCATTTTGCCTATATGCTGAGGTAGAGCTATTTCACATCATTTGTCTTCACAGAATCATTTTTCAACCTAAGCAATTGAAAAAGACCTTAAAGATTACCTAGATCCAACTGCCCTGCCAGTAGCAGGGACACCTCCACTAGACTGGGTTACTCTAAGCCCCATCCAACCTTGAACATCACCAAGGAGAGGGGCTCCCACAACTTCTCTGTTCCAGTGCCTCATCACCCTCAGAGTGAAGAATTTCTTCCTAAAGTCTAATCTAAATCTTCCCTCTTTCAACTGAACCTGTGCTTCAGAAAAGCGTTTTGTATGTTTCTGGCACGTACAAGAGCTCTAGCTTTGCTAGAATTCCAACATCTCACACAACTGAATACTGCAGAATAAGCTACAGTCATTTCTTATATCCTTAGCAGATTTATCTTGGAAGGAGCAAAATACTGTGTTAGCGAGACACAGAAGGCACTGCAAACAACGGCTGCTAGAGAAGTGATGTACTGCAGCCACAAGTGTACGTTTATAGCACGTCTTCAAACTCATACTTAAAAACCCAGCCTCAACACTGTGAAGGCCTGCTTTAACATTTTTATCCAAAACACAGTTTTCTGTATGTAAAATGTATAATACTACTTATCTACTTAAAATAAAACTTAATAGGAACACTAACGTGTTTCCTAGGTAGAAAAGACACTATCTGCAAGACAGTTCCAATCAATGAGATGTTGTTCAGATGCTCAGGCGAGCACGCAGCCAGGCTAGGAAAGGTCAGGTGTAGTTAGAGAACAATCCACAAATCGTGGTTTGTTTCAGCAAGATTTGATCTGTTTAACTCAAATATTTGGCTGAATCATTAGTATTACTGCAAATGCAAGGACAAGCCTTTGTGTTTAAATACCCAAGGAAGACGCATGGCTTCGTTTCTCCTGTGTTCTCCTGATCTACATTACTATGCTAGACTTTTGGATGCCTTTTCTAAACTAATGGGGTGACACGTTCCGATCTCAAATCTCAATACGTACTCTAAGCAATTGACCACGTAGGTGTATTTCCTTAGAGGATGCTAAGGCAGTGACATTATTCCAGTGAAAGTGTGTATTATTGCAGCCTTCTGCGCACAAAGAAAGATGTGATTCTCTACTGCATTTGAGTTACAGTTTTTAACCTACAACCACTACAGACATGTGAAATGGCAAATTTTTTAAGCAAAGAGGAAAACCCCCACCAAAAGGAACATAAGGAATGATAAAAAATGTTCTCAAGTCTATTGACAATTACATTACTAGAGGAGACTGAAGTTTTCCACTGAAGGCTTCAAGTATAAATACTGGTGGCATCAACATCATTTCTTATTCTCCTTTTGACAACTTATTTTCCATCTTAAAAAGGAATGTTTTGACCATCCTTGCATTAAGTCAGATGTACAGTGTCATTTTGTACTTGATGCTGTCACATGGTATGCTCCAGTTATATAGAAAACTTTACTCTTAAGGTTGCTGGCTTCAGAAGTACAGCATGTACTTTGTAACTTCCGTGAAGACTAAGAAATATGGGGCTTTGTTTTACTGAACAGCAAGTTATTTGTGGTGAATTTTGAGTGAAATGCAAAAGGAAAAGTTTAACTTTGGTCAATGCATAATACATTCAAAAACGCAAAACCCAGTCACAAACAAGAAAGGTTTTTTCCAAGGAAATGGTCTGAAATCTCCTGTTTGTAAAGCTACTACAGTGAAAATAAATTTAGTAGCATTTACAACATCTAACTTCTGGCTCTCCCTACAATCTTCAAAAATCTGCAAGAACATATGTTGAAGATCCTTTTCTTCTTGATTTGTCTAATTTAACTGATTGCTCCAGAATTTGTATCTAATTTAGAAATTTTAACAAAATAAAGTTAACCAGAAGGTTCAAAATCTTCACTGAAGCATTTCAGCAATCATCTAATAAGGACCATTTTTAACCACTTTAGGTCCTTAATAGGTCTTACGTGGATTATGTTAAAGTCTCCCAGTTTCCTCCTCCTCATTTAACATAATGCTCTTCTTATAAATGGGAAATAAAGGGTCCTAATGTCTGCTGTGCATAGCCTAGAAGAAAAATGTGAATCCAATGGTATCGTATGTTAGCAAGTGTGAGCAATGGGTGTCTCTTGCTTCATTTTGCATCTTGCTTGAAGCCTTCCTCCACAGTTTCTTTCACAAGCAAGGGGAAGTTCTGGAAACTGCAGGACAACTACGTTGTTTTCTTCACTAGCCAAACGCCATTTTCCTCAAGAATGCTTTCGCTGTATGTTTGTGTTTCTCCTTCTAATGCCTCCTTACATTACAGCACTTTTTCTGATTCCAGATTTTTGTCAGCTTGACCATTGCAGCTTACTGGGCTCAAACACTTTTTTAATAAATCACTTTGGTTTTCAACAGCTTCCTTATTTCCAAAGCCTTTTGCAGGCTTTCTGAAAAGTTGCAGGTCAGTCTGAGGCACAGATGTTCAATACTAAGTCACACAATATATACAGTATCTTACACTCAGCATTTGTAAAAAAGAGAGTGTTTACTAACAAGTTTGCTTTCACATTTCCATGTAACTCTAAATGTGTCTGGATTTGAAAACATATAATAAAACTACAAGGGATCAAACCAGAGGCAAAAAAGGTTATAATGGTTAACAGGTAGCATTCATAAAAATCAAGTTTTTCCTACCTGAATGATATGGAGTCTACAATTTCCTTGGGTTCTTATCACCATATCTGTGCTGATATATCAGCAACAGTGATAAGCACATTATCTCAGTCTATGGCTTCTAAACAGACACTGGGTAACTGTGACGTTACCGAAGTCAATTCATCTTTGATACGCCTGACTATGCAGCACAACTTCTCTACTTCACGTAGTATACCAAAGCAGAAGATACCCTCAGAAGATCCTGAAGTACTCTTTCTCCTGGCAAAAGTTTCCTTCAAAGTGGTTTTAACCAGTGGCACCAGTAAACAAAATTTACCACAGCAAAGCTCTTTTCATCTCCAGTAGGTGCACTTCTGCCAGGCCTTCTGCTAACACACTCTTATGTAATAAAAAGCCTGATGTAAAATTCTCCTGGCAAAACTTTATCACAGATTAAACCTAAGGAGAACATCGACCTCCTGTTCTCAAGAACAGAAAGCACAATGCTTTAACATTTCTATAAATAGGAAGATCAGTCACCAATAAAGGAAATCACAGAATCTCAGTGAGGAGACCTGGCACACCAAGACCAGTTAAGAAAAAACCATTCCTCAGCCTCTTACATATGTGTATCGTGCAGCCATTAAGATTATACTGAGTACAGTCTATATTTCCAGCCATGCATGAGATCAACAAAGCGATCAGAACAAGCTTGGGAAAAGCAAGCAGGAAACCTAAGCTGCTATTCACTGCCTCTACCACTGGTTTTGCCCCTCAGGAATAGAGAGGAGAAATGGGATGTTACTTATTTCTAGCTGAATCTTCAGAGATTCACATACTAAGGAATTCTTACAGCAAGCAGAGCAGGACAGATGTGGCCCTTCCATATAGGCTGGGAAAGATAGGACTGAAAATTTTACTCCTAGTGAGTTTTCACTTTGCTGGGGACTTGACTTTGTTGCTGGATTGTGTAGGTTGCTTTGTCAGTTTCTGTCGCTATTTTATGAATGACAGTTTGAAAAGTCTACATTGCCGACATAAGATTAGCATCCACGAGCCTCAGATTTATTTCAAGTTATTTAGATTAACATCCATGTGTCCTAGATACGGGACTTCAGAATGGCAAGCTGATCTAAACCAGATTTCTCCCTGCCCCCCACCCCAAAGTTAAATGTAAATTTCAAAAAAAAGGAAGGTAAAAAAAAATGCAGGTAAGTGCAGGGTGTTGATTAAGAAGCTTGAAAGAATGTAAAGTGCTTACATTTTCCTAAGGGAACTGCAGAATTACAAAATGCAGAAAAATCTAGGTGAAGAGCCAACAAAAGCCATCGAGACTGTGAGCAAATCTTATCCGTGCCGAAGTTATATTGCATGCACCCAAAAATTAGTCAGAGCTGATTCAGAAGGAAGCTTGAAGACTTACATTTGCAGTGCTTACACTGTAGTGTAAATATGAAATCATGTTAGTGGGAGTTGAAACTGAAAACTCGTAAGTCCCAAATGCATGCCAGGTGTAGAAGAAGAGTTGTCAAAAGAGGTAAGTAACATGTTGTGAAATTCAGAATAACTGTCTCATAATGGAGCACTGCTAACCGAGGGAACGCTTAATTGCAAAGTGTGGGAAAAATCAGGACACCAAGAAAAAAATCCCAGAAACCACGGGGATGCTGCAGAAAGCAGAGTTTGTCCTGTGGCAGTAATGCTGCAGCTCTTCTCTGCTGGATTTTTTCCTCTAACCTGTTAAAAAAGGTACACTGACCATTTGCTGAGACTCCAAAGTATATTGCTCATAAACAAAAGCAACATAAATCCCAAGCAGTTACTGTTTTGAGACGATGCTTTACATACTAGATTGGAACCAAACTGAAGGTCCAGTGTAAACTCTCAGTTCATGGGTGTTCCAACTGATTTTCAGGACTTGCAGCACGTAGCTATTTGGGGGTCCTGTATGATCTCGTTTTATTGCCAGTAATGCAGCCTACACGTATTTAAAATGGCTGTTCTCATCTCTTCAAGAACTGAAAACACTGCAAGATGCTCTACAGTAGCTCTTGCTGTCAGAACCATGGCAGGACACAAATTACATTTATACACAAAGAATGACACCTAATATTTAAGATAACTGCACTTGATCAGAGTCTGAATATTCAGCAGCATTTCATTAATTTCCAACTAGAAAGGTGTCTATAAATCTGGTTGTAATACTTTCACAAAACATCAGCTTAATTTACATTTGAGGATCACGAGACCCATCTTGAAGATTTGGCCATAAGTTCCTACGCGTCCCCATCCTCATCTTAAGATTTCAGTTAGACTTTGATAGAAAGTCCATACCACCACCAAAGATTAAACAGGATGTATAGTAAATGAGAGATACATAAAATTGGTCACAAATTAATGTTAGAGTTTAAGAAAAACAAATCTTTAACTGAACAGGCAGATAGTTTCATGAGAAGAGCAACTCAACGGATGGCTACCGAGTTGCAGGTCTATTTAATTCATGGCATACAGATGTTTGATTACGTATTTGTTATGTAGGTGACCGTTGTGCAGACGAGTGTTCACAGGGTCAGGTATCCAAGAACTGTTTGATTATGAAGAATTCATAAAGCATTATTATCACAGTGGTAAAGCAGGTAGCATTGATCTTATTTCTCTTTAACTAATAGGATAATTTACTGAATGGGTACCATCACAACAATCAAAACTCCCCCAAAACACTGTGGTACAGGCATATTCCACACACTGAACATACCATACATTCATATTACATCATATTTACAGTCACAATGGAGAGGACAGAGCAAGGATTAAATTTTAGTAACATTGAGTAGGGTGTTTCTCTTCTCTTTGACTGAGAACTGTGAGGTCACCTTGGTGGTGGGAGGTTTTTTAAGTTGCTTAATTCTTCAGGGACAACGTATATGGTAGTATCTCATCTCAACGTATATGGTAGTATCTCATCTCAACGTATATGGTAGTATCTCATCTCAACGTATATGGTAGTATCTCATCTCAACGTATATGGTAGTATTCTCATCTCTAAGTTTCCCTATGAAAGTCAGTTGATGAGTCAGGGAAAAAAATAAGGCCTTCACAGTACTTACTGTTTGAGCTTTTCCCTCTTTTATACATTAAATCTTTCAGTCAAGATTGAAAGAGACAAGTATGGGTCCAGAGCAGAGTGACGTTTCCAGGAGACTTAAAAAGTATATGAAGAACTACCACCTTAAGGTTCCATCAGTGATCTACAAACACAACACCGAAATGAAATTCACAATTCTAGACAATGAAATGGACTGCTGAAGTAAGATCCACCTGGCTATAGGTAGCTGGAGACATGTAATGTGAGAGACATGGTGCTGCCTGACGACTGGGCATTGTGCAGCTACTGCAAAGATAGCACTGGTCCAAAGGTCTATCAGCTTCTCGACTGACCTGCCTTTTCTTAGGATTTAACACTTGCTTTAAGAAGTTTGTGGATGCGATCTCATCAATGTAAATCATCATTTTCTGTACAGCAAAAATGAAAACACATTGTAAACACTGTTGAACCCTAATATTAAATACTGAACTTTACACTGTTCTAGGTTCCGTTTTCCCTTGAAACCTGTAATGATTTGAAATCTGTCACGAATCTCTCACTACAAGAATGCCGTTGAGGCGCTGGAGCATGTCCAGAGAGGGGCAGCAAGGCTTCTGGAGGGGCTGGAGCACAAGTGAGGAGTGACTGAGGGATGTGGTGTTTAGCCTGGAGAAAAGGAGGCTGAGGGGAGACCTTATCACTCTCTTCAGCTGCCTGAAAGGCGGTTTGAGCCAGGAGGGTGACAGCATCTTCTTCCTCATGGCAAGCAAGAAGATGCACCTTATTGCAGCCTTTCAGAACTTAAAGGGAGTCTATAGGAAAGACGGGAGGGGTGACCAATGTTGCTGACATGCTTTGGTGTGGAAGACAAGATTATTTGCTACTGAGTTTATAACAATGATAGCTGTAGGAAATGAATGTGTTTATTCCATCGGTTTCTCTTTTCTTATCATATCTATGAACACGTGAAATCTAAGTTAAAGCATCACTTCTGATAATAACATCCATATCCATAGGATAATATTTAATAAATAGAAACACCTCTCACATGGAACCCAGGTATAGATTCAAGGAAAAAAATACCTGTTGTCCCAAGGATTCAGAGGCATTTTGGCAATCCTTTTTGAACCATTTCCTTGTGCTTACTGACAAAAAAATCACTAATCCGGAGTCCACTGAACTCACTGTCAGTCTTTTGATTTGACTCCAGCAAACTCTCAAGTTCTGCAGAAATGAGAAAGATCGTAGAATCATAGAATCATTAGGGATTTGAAGGGTCCTCGGAAGATCATCTAGTCCAATCCCCCTGCCACAGCAGGATCTCTGAAAACAGCTAGCATACATAACTGCACCATAAATGGCCAGAGAAAGTGTTAGGTGCCTATTAAAGAAAGAATGAGAAATTCTGCACATCCTGTGCAACACAGCCTTTGCGATCACGGCGCTACTTCTACTTCAAGGGTCACTCTGCGACACTCGTAAGGCATTCAGAAATGCCGTCAAGTAAGTGCATTGGTAAGACGACACACATGAGGTAGAAAAATCTGTTAAAAAATAGATCAGTTAAAAAGATTGGTTTAAGAGTTTCTGTCAATCTAGAAGTCTCCCAAACTATGATACCCCAATATGACTATTAAGTACTTATGCTGGGGTATTCTGAGAAAATCCTGATTTCACTATGCAAATGAACTATAAAGAAATTTTTCCTTGAAAGAACTGCTTTTCAATTTGCTGTCAGCATATAGACCAAAATTAGAAGTGAAAATTAATTTACCAGCTACACAGAGCCTCAAAAGATTTGATGTTCAGATGTTTCAAGAAATATTTTTTTAAAGTTGACTATTAGGAGCCTCAAAGGGCAGTACTTTATAGTATTATGTTTTCTGAAGTCTCTACTCCTATTTTTGTACTACAATGCATTTTTGCTGCTAAGATGAGAAGGCATTTGCTTTTACTTTGCAGAACATAGTCTGAAGTTAGCTAGTTGCATGCTGGCATTTTAGGTATCTTTCAGGCTAGGATGATCTAGAAGGAACTGCTTCCATGTGGCTTCTATACATTCTCTGTGAGAAAGAAAGCTTGCCAAAATGTGTCTGCTTTAAGGCAGCCACAAAACCAGCATTTGCCTTCATGTAGAGATTGGTGAGATATGCTGTGGGGTGTGAATGGCTCCGTTTTGTGACCAAACTAATCAGTCATTTCCGACGTCCGTCTAATGCCTGTTGGTTGATCCAAGTAAAATTGGTGTGACTTAGCTGAGATTTGATTAGTTTACAGTTTGCCATGCCTACACAGCAATCCTGTGCATCGTAGAGAATTGCCAGCTCACAGCTTGCTTTTTGAATCACAACTTATGAACTAGAACAATAAACAATTCTTACTGTTTCATTCACATTTACAAGCTTGAAATGGATGTTCTGGGTTCATTTGATTACATTCTCTTTTCTGGGATACCATCTACCGCATGAAAAAATAAACGGCTCTAACAGCCTTCGGATCAGTGACACATCACCTGCACGCCACTCCTTTGAGATTATGTTGGTCCATGGAGACCAGGGAAATTTTCTTCTGTAGGAATTCTGTTAAGCAGAGCTGGGCTTCATGGGGAGACACTGGGGATATGCTGTGCTATCACAACAAAAATGAGCAGCATATGCCTCTGGCAAGCTTGTGCTGCCAGTTGTGGGATGGATAAGACTCATGGCCAAGAAAGCTGCTGAGTGTTAGGTTTTATTTTTGAACACTAAAAAGTATCTCCCCTACAAGACACAGGGAGATATTCTATACAGACATAGCTCTTGAGTAGGCAATAGCTTCAATTGCTCTAAGCTAGATATGATTTTAAATTGGGAGTTAAAATGAACACAAAAGTGGGCAGAACAATTTCTTGTGGTTTTTTTGGACCAGTACCTATGACAATGCTCTTATTGCTGCCGTTACTGATGCCCTCCTATAATACCACTAGTGCTGCTTCTACAGTAGTTAGCTGTTCACTCTTTTGTAGTTTTGTTATGTTTGGATAAATAGAGAAAAGATTTCATAGCCTTACAAATGAGTTTTTCTGAAAACTCCAAAGGTTATGGTTAATGCAAAAGTGCTTTGAATAATGAATCTCCATTCTTTAGTCCTTTATTATGCAAGTAATCTAAACTACATGACAACCTGCCTGATAGTTGTCAAGAGTTGCAGTGAGACCCTGCCAATCAGTGCATGACTTGTGACTGTTTCCTGAGCAGCAACAGGCAAAGCAAACCCTACAGTCACAGTATTCTCCATTTACTTATCTTGGCAGTAGCCAACAGCTTTTGGTACTTTAAACATAACTAAAAATACCCACCAATTCAGAGAAAGATATAAATGGCCTTGCAGCAGTCGACATTATTTATTACCAACAGGTACAGAGAGGAAAAGCACTGAAAATTAATTCAGACAGGATGTATCTGAAAGCTTAGCTATCAATAAGCAAAAAATTAGAAGGGGTAGGCTTTCTTAATGCTTCATTATTAAGTGACTAAACCACAGATTCATACTTAAAAATCAACCATTCAAGTGTTTGGTTACTGGCTGTATTCTGGTCTCTCAAGGTTTTAACTCAAGTTTAAATTAACCGATTGATTTACTTAATGTACTAATGGGTTGAAACTAAACCAAAACAAGGAGGGTTTGGAAAACACTCATAAATTGTAGGCAAAAGCAAAAACTAACTCAATTAGGGGCAAAAAGCAAGACACATGTAAGTCACTACACATAAAAACCTCATGTAAAGATCTGACCCCACATAAAAGACATACAGAGATTAATCCGTGTTCTTACATAACTGAGCCAAAATACAGTCTGCAGCCCCTCAAAGGGAAGAGACTTTAAGCAGCTTCTGCTCATTGTGGAGTTGAGTCCATGAAGTCAATACACATGTCCCTCAGTGTCAACAGGCCTTTTAAAGCTCATTTTTTCATTCCATGTGCTTCCATGCCAGTCTTCCATTTCCAGAGTGCTGATTCCTATGGGCATGAACAAGGGGAGAACTCTCTCTCCATTTCAGCAAACAGCGGAATTCAGATGAAACTTTCCTTCTGCTGATCTTAGAGGTACCACTCTCTATTCACCACATTTCCAGGGCAAGATGGCTGCTGTGCCTAGCTCGGTGACATGTGTCCACTCCAAACAACAAACAAAAAGTCTGTGAAGAAAAAGGAGGAGCCAGAAACCCAAACCTGAAATCTCCAAACCCTTTGCTTGTTTGCAGAGCCGCAAAAATCCAGTTTACAATTTGCAAGTCAAACGTCTCACAAAATTTCAGACTGTGACATGGACAACTCTGCTTGGATCTTTCAGGGATGCAACTAAAATTGTAATGAAAGATTTATTCTAAAAGCCTTCCCTATGCCTGTATGTTCTCTAAATTAGATAGAATTTATTCCACGGCATAAATCACAAAGAAAGCACAGTCGTATTCACCTCGTTTGCAGGTTTTGCAAGGCAACTGGAAGAAGCTCTACATGATGCATTTCATACCTCAGTTAGCATGTTGCTTTCTGAAACCAGTCTTAGATTATAGTATCTTATTTACAAAGACAACCCAGGAGTGTGCAATTAGGGTAAGAGAGATACGCGACTAATTTGTATTTCTGAAAATGTGCTGCTTGGGAAGACTGAAATGGCGAGACTGCAGAATACGCTACAGTCAAGAGCAAACAATGTAAGATTCGTCCTTGGTGTTGGCGTTGTACTAACGTGTCAGAGATGAGGGCAGAAGTCCTAAATACCCTTTTTTTTTTTGCTGCAGCCTCCCAGAAAAGACAACCAGTAAAGGCGATTCACACTGAGTATTTCCTGTAAAGAGAAAGGCGATATTTGGGGGGAAAACATGAGGAAAAGGTTTTGTTTGCTTTATTGTTTTCATTCTCCACGTAGCTTGTTAATGGTCTTTTGCTACCAAAACTCTTTAGTATTTGACTGAAGTCAAATCTCTTTGCCGTCACACCTCTCATGCTGTGTGCAGTTACATTCAGTATTGTTCCTATCTCAGAGGTGGACAATTGAGACAAGAGGGTAAACATGGACACAGTTGTTTAAAAGATCTTATTTGTTAAAAGGATTTTTTCTCCAGTGCTCATCTTTCAGACTCCTTTGTTCACTTAACAGCTGTATTATCAGTGCAGTGCTTGTTTCAGATGCATGTGCTATCACTGAATGAGGCGACTGTCATTAGGAGTTTTAATGCTCACACTTATTTACTTGGCTGAAAGATTAAATGGGTGCATGCTCCTGAATAAATCAAAGTTGTTTGTATGTTTAATAACAAGTTATTTTTCCAGGGCTCTACTGCAATCACTTTTGGTTTTTTTACCAGTTACTACCTCTGTTAGTCTCTTATTTAGGCATAAGTCTGCTCTGCCAATTTCGGATTCTAAAGATATCATTAGGCATCCTTAATTTGACTCTTTTTCATACTAATAATATTGTTACCATCTTGCTTCAGACACAAAATTAAAAATGGCAGTTTCACCATAAGGATTCAAGTTAGAATCTCCCAGTAGTCTGCCAGTTTCTGGTTAGCTTTCCCTTCAAAGTGTTTGTACAAACTCATTTTCATTGTGTATGCTCAGGAAATTAGGACAAAGAGGTACATGTCTCTTGTGTATTCTTGTTTTATGCAGACTGTGTTTGTATAACAATATAAATTCAAAGTCATCTTCCCTGCCTAGGCTAACTGGAAAACATGAAACTCATTAAACCCTATCAGAAACTACCTTGAGTTTTTCTGGTATACTCTGTCTGCAAATAGAGAATGACAGGACTGTTTGAATCTCTTTCTGTTGGTCACATATGTAGAGTCTAAATTTAATCTCACATATTTAGAGTTTCTTAAAGTTCTGGCTCTTTCCTTCTTTTCCTCATTATTTTCTTTGGCCTGGTTTTATTTCTGGCTCTATGTGCTATTCACGTTGCACCAAAGAGTATGAAAGACAGAAGCAGCTCTAATTGCTTCATCTTTCCATGGTTCCTGCAGTGTGCCTTCTGAGTCTGCCCGGACGTTCACTCACCTGCAGTTTCAGAAGCTGTACCTCACGCGTGGAATAACTCTCAATGCGACAGGCGTAGACAACATTTGCCTGGTTACATTCCTATACTGCCTGCTTCAGTGTTTCTAAGCTCGCTGGATAAGTTAAGCACGTGGAGCTGCATTCCACGACTTGAACAATACACTGCCTGTGACCGGGCTCACAGGGCATGTGGTCTGTGTTTCCTTTGTCAGCGTGCTGTAAGGCAGGAGGGGAAGTTCTCACCTACAAGAGGAAGCAAAGCTGTTGACTAAGTCAGCAAAAGTGGACTTAGGCAACAGACTGCTACTTTGAAACAGCATGAATGCTCAAAAGCATCCTGCTAAGTTTCCCGCGGGGAATCATATCCTGGAGTCAGCGTGCTATTAGTACGTTGGGGATTTTCAGTGTTAATTAGAGAAATACAAATAATGAACAAATTCCAAGCCTATTATAAGATCTGAGGAACAGAGCTGAGAACGTTTATTTCTTCAAGCTTGAAGAACAGTGAGAAAGGACACAACGTGAAGAACTCATTTTGCGTTTGAACACTGTCTTTCCCAGGATGTGAAGTGAATCATGCATCCAACCTGTCTACCTATCACCAGCTAACAAACAGGGCGTCACAGAACCAGGCCAGTGCAGTGTGTTCTTCCTGTTCTCAAATACAAAAGCTAAGTCAATAGTTACTCTGTCTTTGCCTCCTTGTGTTTCATTTTCTTTCACACAAGACTGAATCCATGTAGCTGCATTGATGTCAGTCCCATCATTAAACTCCTAATCTCTGTATACTCACTCTGTTTCATGCAATGCCGAAGAAATCAACCCAGCAAAGAGTTCTGAGGTCTACAGGTGGTACGAGCTTGGGGTTAATACCTTGAACCTCAGGTCCCTTCCCTCTTTTTCTAAGAAAACTGTACTTATTTGGCCGCTGTCCAAACCCTCAGCAGTCCCAGCCAAAAAATCTGGTTTGCCACACTTCCAGATACTCATGGTATTTCTAGGAAGTATTTTTCAGACCCACAAGTAGGATCTTGCTGTCCCATCACTGTCATTGATCATCATTGTCATCTTGAAAATTTATTATCCCTGTCTATAAGCTACTATGTAGTGAGAGAACATCAGTTCCATTCCACATGTACTTGGACTCCTAATGTGGCAGGCACCAGGGACATTTGCAAAGGAGGAAGTGTGGCAAAAGGCTAATCTTCATTCCCTTGTATCTAGGGTTTCAACACATGCCAAAGTCAACAAAAATGCCATGTGGCTTAGACAATATTCAATATGATCTGTAGAAAGGTCATACTGACAGACAGTATCACAGTATCACAGTATCCCAGTAAAGATAAGGTTGGAAAAGACCTTAAAGATCATCCAGTCCAACCTAAATCCAAAGAAATCCAGTAAACCTAACATCTAACATCTAGAGCATGACAAGGGTAAGCGTAGAGTCTTGCATCTGGGCAAGAACAACCCCAGGTACCAGTAGAGGTGAGAGACTGACCTGTTGGAGAGCAGTGTAGGAGAAAGGGAACTGGGGTCCTGGTGGACAGCAGGATGACTATGAGCCAGAATGTGCTCTTGTGGCCAAGAGGGCCAACAGCATCCTGGGGTGGATCAGAAAGGGGATGGTTAGCAGATCAAGAGAGGTTCCTTTCTCCCTCTACTCTGCCCTGGTGGGATGACATCTGGAGTATTGTGTCCAGTTCTGAGCCCCTGTGTTCAAGAGGGACAAAGAACTTGTTGGAAGGAGTCCAGTGCAGAGCCACAAAGATAATGAAGGACATAGAACACCACCCTTGTGAGGAAAGGCTGAGGGAGCTGGGTCTTTTTAGGTTGGAGAAGAGGAAGCTGGGGTGTGACCTCGTTAATACTGATAGATATGTGAAGGGTGAGTGTCAGGAGGATGGAGCCAGGCTCTTCTCGATGTCATCTAGTGATAGGACACGGGGCAGTGGGTGTAAGCCGGAACATAGGAAGTTCCACATCAGTACGAGAAGGGGGGGTTGCTGAGTCTCCTTCTCTGGAGAAGTTTAAAACCCACCTGGATATGTTCCAGTGTAACTTGCTGTAGGTGATCCTGCTGTGTCAGGACTAGATCTTTTGAGGTCCCTTCCAATCCCTGATGTTCTGTGAATCTGTGATTATAGTGTAATTTCTCCATAGATGCTGAGCCTGTCACTGGCAGTGGCATACCACATAAATTCTTCTGTGTCACGTTATTCTGGTGACCCAGTATACCACTAAATCCCATAGTGTGCTATATTTTGCTTATTCCCTTAAAGATTATTTTTAATCATTAAGTCATTTAATTTAAGGATCATTTTTTCCTAACCCAGCTGTCCTAAATGTCAGTAAATTCAGAATCTCTGTTGATGATGCATAGTCTGAAAAGAGGAAGTGGTCTTTTGAAAGTAGTCTTGGGCAAGTAGCATGTAAATAATTGGTTGTCCCAGTAATCTCAGTCTAAGGCCAGTGTTTGGTGCTTCAAGACGTTGTGAGACAAACTTAATCTTATTTTGGATTGAAGTTTTCTTACCAATAATCTTTGTATTCAGAACCACAGAGTCACACACAGATGTACAGGAGTCTTTCCACAGATGAATATTTGCATGACTGATGAGGAGAAAATTTTGATAATTTGAAAGCATTTTAATGTGACTTTTTTTAGTTTGCAGGATAAGTCATGCAACACAGGTAGACCCTGTGGCAAATGTTTGTACCAGTTGTAGGAAACATAGCATTCCTAGGAGACACCACCACAGTGCAGTCTCAAGATTCAGGACTATTTAAGCCTTAAACCCTTCCATAAATATTATCCTTACATATTTTTATGAGAGCTTTGGCTGAGCAGGACTACAATTATTCTGTTCTGTGTTTAAAAATAAAATAAAATTTCCTCAAATCAGCTGTCAGACATTGCTCCCAGCTGAAGCATTCGTGATGTGATAAAATTAGAATGTTAAGAAAACACACACCACACAAATGGGATTGATTTAAGAGTCAGACTTCACATTTCAGCACCTCTGATGATACCAGCTCCGCTTTTGCTGTGTACACAGCAAAGCTCGAGTGTCGTAGTGGAATAGAGTGCCAAGCAGAAAACCTGCTCTTGTGGAGCAGGACAGGCCCAAGGACATATGCCTGAAGGTGAGTAAGCCTGGAGCTTCCTTAAGTTCTTTCAGCATTCACTGTGTTCACGCTAGACTACAGGACCTTGGGCAAATGTCAGCCAGGAAGTTTCAGTGAAGGGAAAAACAAAAGCAGCAAGAGAAACATCGAAATGAAACCATTAAATGATAACAAATTGACACCCTCCTTGAGAAAGAGAAGGAGGTCTGATTCTTCTCCTTACTGACTCATGGAATCAAAGAATCATAAAATCATTAGGGATTGGGAGGGCCCTCCAAAGATCATCCAGTCCAATCCCCCTGCCACAGCAGGATCACCTAGACCAAGTCGCACAGGAACACAACCAGGTGGGTCTTAAATGTCTCCATTGAAGGAGATTCCACAACCTCCCTGGGCAGCCTGTTCCAGTGCTCTGTCACCCTCACCGTGAAGAAGTCCCTTCTCATATTGATGTGGAACCTCCTATGTTCCAGCTTACACCCATTGCCCCTCGTCCTATCACTAGATGACACTAAGAGCCTGGCTCCATCCTCCTGACGCCCACCCTACAAATATTTATAGACATTAATGAGGTCACCCCTCAGTCTGGAGCAGTTAGATCAGTCTTCAAAGAAGTAAAATGTAGTTACAAAAAAAAAGTAATAAACTATTGACTGGGAGTAGTATAAGATGGAATAGAAGATAGAACAGACTTCAAAAGCAGTACAGAGGAAGAAGCCCCTGTCCATGACTGGGTCCTCAATTATACAACTTCCGTTATACAACTTCTAGGTTGTCAAAAACCTGACTTCAGCACGACTTTTAAAATTCTTCTTCTCAGGTCCAATTTTCATTTGATGTAAATGTTCCTGATAACAAAATACTCTGCTCTAGGTAAAACACACATCAGGAAGTGAGAAGAAACTATCTTGTACACTGTGGTCTTCACCCCTCCTGGAGTTTGTCTTTGAATCTGTCTCAGTAAGATATGGAAGAGAGGATCACTCGGTTCCCTGCCTGGAAGTCAAAGATTCTTGTATGTGAACAAATAACTTGTTCTGAGACTTGGAACACCAATGAGCGTCCTTAGCCATGCGAGTCATGCCTTACCGAGCGTGTTCTAATGAACACTGCTTCAGCACACGCACACACATCACTCATTTGGGCATATTTTAAAATAGAAATTAATAACAAATAGAGGAAAAACACCTGTCATACCAATTTTGTATGCTTGGCAGCCAGCCTTTCACAAGAGTTTCATATGAGTGTGTTTAGTTTCATTTTATTTCCCAATTATCTTCAAGTTTCTCCCAGTAATGGGGGTTTTTTTGGACAAATTCAAGTGGCAATTTTGCAAACTTTATTCTTTATCAAGAAGAATTACTGAAAGCAATCACTATGTACACTAGATGTTTATAGATGGCTTAATATATTTATGAAATACATACTGTTAGAAGTCTTCTGCTGACTAAACAAAAGTTTAAAGTCTTGTTAAAAAGCCCTGAATGGCACTTGAAAGCACATCCTGTATTACTGTTACTGCTCTGGATAATTATCAGAGAAATGTTCTGAGTGATTTCTACTGACAAATTCGTTTTGTTCAAACTGTGAACGTACACGTGTGGCGCATACATTTAGATGAACTTTTCAAAGGCTTTTCTTACAGTGATTTTGTCTGATAAGGAGGTTACAAAATACTTCTAAAACCTTAGGAAAAACTTAATAGATGCTCACACACAGTTCTAAATCCCTTAAGCGGTTGTCTCAGCGAGCTTAAGGAGAACAACAGGTGGTTGAGTTTTTTGACAAGAGAACGCACCATGCTGAAAGGAACAGATTTGTTTGAATGTATGTAACCTATAAAACAGGAAGCCTGCTTAGATGAGCAAGTTTAATTTAATTTTTTCCCCCCAAAGTCATTGACAGAGTCAAAAAGAAACAGACTTTCAAATGTTAGGGAAAAAAAAAATCGAAAGCTACAGTTTTCTTTGTTATGTTTGACTACTTCAGATACAACCACTAGGAAACAGACTTTGTTGGCTTAAAAAGAGAACCTGGAAAGGTTTGTTTTCTCTTTCACAGAGATACAAAAAAAGACACCAACTAAGCAAAAAGCTGTTTGTGTTTCATTTTTTAAGTTCCCTAAACAAATTCTTTCATTTCTTACTTCTGCCACAAGTAAATCCTCCCCGACCTTCTGAATTAGAAAGTGCCGCTGAATCTGGACCAGACTGACATCTTCAGAGCTGGAGGCACAAGAGGCTGTTTCACGCATCCTTTTTTTTAACCCGTCAGTCACAACTACAGCCACAAAACCAGGAGTAGCTCCTGAAGTGTAAGAACCCCATTGTGTCTCAACCACACAACCTTTACTGAAGATGCTCAGCAGTGAGCTACCTCTTCCATTTACCGGTGAAGCAAATCTATATCTCTGTGTTTCTCCTCAAAGTGTTCTGTTCTCCCTGCTGTTTGCAGGGCTATACAGAAACCTGGGAGGCAAGGCTGGGCATCTACTTCCTTTAGTAGCCATTTGAGAAGATGCAAACTCAATCCAGGGGGTAAACTTCAGTCCTCTCTGGCCAGAGGGGGACAGTTGACTGTCTTCAAATTTGTCCTTATTCATATAGTTTTCTGGTGCACTTACACAAGAGCCAAGCATCTTAAGGACTTAAGATAGGTTACCCTGATGGAACTGTTGGCAAAGCACTCAAACACAGTAGGTTTGAAAGCACAACCCACTCAAACATGCTATTTTTAGAACCAGGTGGGAAATAATTCTCCCAATTTGGTAACACTTCTGAAATTAAAAAAAGAAAAACTCTACTATAAAATGGGACAAAAATGTCAAAATGTCTACAAAAGTTGCAAATTGTAAATCAGTGGAACGGACTGGAGCTTTGGTTTAACCTCAGGCTTCTGATTTACGTATTCCTTACTAGAATTCATTGAAAGTTTCAGTTGGAAAGTCATTCTGAAATAACGGATATAACTCAATTAAGAAAGTGTTGGAATGAGAAACTTGCTAGTAGACAATTTAGCAAAATTTTCCTCATCCTTACTGAAGAACATTTCTATGTAAATCAAAAACTTTTCAATAGAAAATTCCGCATCTGTAAATTCCAGCCAGCTCTAGTTACTATTCTGTAGTCCATATTCTATATTCTATTCTATATACTATTCTATATTCTACTGAGGAAGCAATGCCAAAAACTTGGGCACACTGAAGTTACCAAATTGGAAAAAGAATTAAGAAGATTCGGATGTGTTAGGAAACACACTGTGAGAGAAGGGCTTTGGTGAAACCATTGTCCTTATAATGATACTGACTAATAATTATTGTTCGTAAGGATTAACAAAGAAATCTTTGAAAAGCTTCTACATTTCTTGAAATCCTCAGACACATAAAGTTTTCATTTCCCACTTCCTTTAACATTCATATGCTTTCTTATACAAATCTGTCATAAGACTGTGTGCTTCCAACATGGTGTGGATTTGATTTTAGAGATAGTAACACCAGAATCTTCAGCATTTTTGACTCAAATTGTTTCATAAATGTCTCAACGCAAAGGTTGAAATTGCATAGCTTCATCTGTCTGTTTTTCTATCTTAAAAATAAGTGCAATGCATTAGAAAGCTTATGAGAGAATGGAGAAAAAAAACCTACCTTTGAAATGTGTGTGACAGTAAGTGCATGAAAGGGAAGAGGAATTACAGTTGAGACTATCAGATGTCTTGTTAATTCCATACTGCTGGGGTGCATGCATGGAAACTTTCCCTGTAACCATCATTTTCTGTAGTAGGCAACTTGACAAAACCGAGTGAAGAATCTCACAAACAAAACAGCTTCAAGAAAGCTGTCTGAACCAAAGCTCGGCGTGGCTCTCAGTATGCATGCCATGATTTTTTGTTTGGACGCACATGTCACATACTGAATACAAGGTCAAATTTACCTGTGACATGGGAGGAGAAACTTGACTGAGCTTGATAGGTTGTGATCATCTATGTTAGTGGTAAAGCTACGCTCCCAGTTTATGCACTTTCTTGTATAGAAAAAATTACACATACTGTAAAATTAGGGCTTATCGCTTCTCCAGATTTTGTATGCTTTCAAATTCTCCACAGGTAATTCTGCGACGCGTGTCTCACAGTTGTATATTTAACTAGGCAGCGAAGTTCCATTGGTAAGACACGGTGGCCCGATGGCAGAAATAGAAACGTTCCAAGCCTGGTGGCGTGCTTTTTTCACATCTGTAATGAACCCCGTGGTTTGTATTTTTCTAGTTCTTAGTAACACTGCTATGACAGCAGCAGAGCAGGATATCCTAACTCAACTGTCCATGATACTAGGTATGTGCTCCACTATTACATTGATTTTTGCCCCAGGGATATGCTTACGATGTCAAGAATAGAGTTAGAAGAAGTAAATTGAAAACAAGAGTATAGTTAACCCCACAAATGCAAAGATAAGCATAAACTAAATTAGATCAAGTTAAATGATTTTTAGTATTAGTTCTTTTCATTCATGTTGATGAATGGAAGAGATAAAGGTTTAGTACAAGGGTAGCAAAGCTGGCTTTTAAAAATAAATTCCTGACTATTTCGCCATCATGCATTTCTAAGACGACAAAAGCTCTCACAACAGAGTTGGCAGAGTACTCCAACTGCACTCTAACAGAGTAGAGAAAACCTGCCTGCTGTAAATATGTCTAGAAGGAGATAAATGAATCTGATGTGCCGTAAGAAATATCACCATTTCTGTACTTACATCTGAAAATATTTTCTAGGCAGCCACCTCAGAGGTTTGGAAAGTCTACATCCTGTTAAGCAACAAAAGGTTCTGGTTTTCTGTGCAGTAATTCTAATGTGGTTCTTCACTCTGCTTCTGCTAACATCCTGATTTTGATACGCTGCAATAATCAATCATTCCCTGCCAGCTAGAAACGTGCTATTTCTGACGGTTTATTTTTAACAGCATGTTTCATAATAGATCACATTCAATTCCATTCGAGAACTCCCCGTAGCCCAAAATAGCCGTAAAGGATGGACAGTTTCTGGGTAAGAAAAGTGCTTTGTCTGAGCATGTTTACAACTTGGAAATATTTAATCCTTAATAAAATAAAGGCTAACTGCTGCGAGAGCGATGATTGGAGCTCAGAAATACTGAGGCTACCTACAAAATGCTGGAACACAGGTACCGAAATTCTGTCTACTTTTGGACAAATCCTACTCATTTCTTCAATTGCTGATTTGGACCAGAGGGTTAGATCTGAAAGTGTGAAGAACTATTTTTAGCTCTCATTTCCTGGATAAGCATCAAAGCATGGACTACACAGACACTTACAGGGGCTTAAAAAAGTTAGGATGGCAATAATCGTTCTTAAATTGCTCTGGCTTAGATGTAGCCTGGATGGCTACCGCAGTAAGATTTTAAATTAAGATTTTAAATTACACTACATGTATAGTGAGAATAAGTAGAGAGGGTATACTACTATTGGAAATTTACGGAAGTTCAGCAATGTGGTGGACCATCTTCACATTTTACATGTGTTTAGCAGTAACACGGAGATTGTTCAATATACCTCGACTATCTGTGATTTAGTGACCCCTTGATTTGTGTGGTCATCCTGTGTTCCAACACACTTCATGACAAAACATTGAGCAAAGAAACTGGTCATTGCTGGAATTTTGGAAACAAACTGCTGAATCTTCATACTTGGGCATATAAATCTCTTAATCTGGTGCTAAAAGTCAGTTGAGCTGAGTTCTATTGATACATTATGACCTACTTATTAGGGATTGAATCAGAAAAAATAAACTGAGAGTGAATGTGAAAAATATTACCAGACTACCGATAGGTAAAGGTCTGAAGTGTCTAGACAGTAACATGACTAGAAAGTAACATGACTTTCCACTAGAATACGCTACAATGAAACAAGAGGTGGGTAATTGTGTAGAAATGCAGAAATTAATGTATTGACCCAAAATAGTAGTTAACAGGAGTAACAAAAAGTAGGATGACAATGTTAACACTCTCTTAGAACACAGAGAGTAGTTCCAACCTGTAGAAAAATTTTAAACACTAAATTAAGTGTGTGGCTGATAGAAGCAGGTAGAGTTTTGAGAACACACAACGCTGTCTATAGAGATAATAAAAGAAATTTACATTGTCTGGGATTAAACACAAATTAAAAATTTGTCATTTTAAACTTATTTGTAATGGATAGTTAGATACTGATATTTTTAGTTTCTCCAGTGCTTTCTAAAGGATGCTTGATAATAGTGATTGTCTCTATTGACATTGGCTAGTCCACAGGTATCCTTTTGAGACTCATGTGACAGTCTGTCAAGTACATTTGAAAATTCTATTTCCCAAATTTATGGCCACAGAGATGAACTTTCTGTAGATGTTCAGCATTCGCAGTATAAAAATGCTTTACTTATACTTTTCAACTTATTTTTACAAGTAATGAAGAAAGGAAAGAAGATAAAGGAAAGGAACAGTCAAAGAACATGTTTGCAACTGAATTATTTCTTTCATGCCTTACTACTCCATGGTCTTCTTATTTGCAGCTCTTTAAAAAGTGGTGTTTGGTACATATTTTCCTACTGCTTAACACTCTACAATGTTTTTTCCATAGTAGAATGATCAGATATTGAAAAAAAACCAAGCCACTTTAGCAGAGTAAAGCTAATTCTTTTCTCCAGAGCTGTCTGCTAGACTTTTCAGTGGCAAAGCGACGTGTTGGTAGCAATCTTTTCCGTGTGATCATAACTGCTCTACAGCATTTAGCAAGCCCCTGTCTTCCTTGAGCAGAGAAGCATTTGTCAGAAAGTTTTAGATGGATCCATGTGTTTTATAAAGGCTTTTGGACATTTAGAGCAGTTTTAAAAGTGCTTTAGTGTTCTTCATGAGACTTTACAGATCTAGGAAAAGCCTCCTGGAAAAGTCAGATGTAAGCATTTCAATGAAACAGCAGAACTCGACCTTATACTTCCACCTGAGAAAAACAAAATAAAGAAATGAATCCATGCCTTCGTGTTTCACACATATGAGGTGACATAATAAATTGCAGACAAACCAGGGAAGGCTGACAGAGCATAGAGTGGGTTTATGTATGCTCTTTTTGAGTTGTGAGACAAATGAGCAGCCAAAATGTATGCTGAAAATCAGAATACTTCAACTGCATGTTACTGAAATGAGTCGGAGGGCAGCCTATTACCTAATCCATTCTCCTGTCATAGCAAGAGATGTTAAAGCTCTTGTAGGTAGGACCTTTTCATCCCTCTGACCATTGTGGCAGGTAGGTTGGGTGGGAGCTTGCGTGATTTTACTAGTGATACATGTAAAA
Source organism: Rhinopomastus cyanomelas (assembly GCA_013400115.1). Taxonomy (NCBI): domain Eukaryota; kingdom Metazoa; phylum Chordata; class Aves; order Bucerotiformes; family Rhinopomastidae; genus Rhinopomastus; species Rhinopomastus cyanomelas. The sequence goes on along the minus strand of VXBP01009449.1, from coordinate 177,182 downwards.
CCACGCAGTCAATACCTGGTAGGTTGGAAGCGCCTACACTGATCTGTTTTGCCCTTTAACTGATGGGCTTGGATAATTTATTTAATGGAGACACTTCTGGAAGGAATCGAGGATTCCACATAACTCCAAGGCTGCAGACCTCTATTCCAATGAGTTCTCTTTAGCTTCCTGGTGTTATTCCACGTGATATGTATTAATATATCAATGGTTTAAGATTTAAAAAAATCTTTGTCCTGACTTGCACATTCTGAACCATCTGTTGTCCTGAAATTATATATTCAGTTTACTTTTTCCTCCAGCTCCACAGTCAACTTGAGCACCAAATTCTGAAGCAAGTGATAGCATATAGGTACCCTAATATTTTATTTCCACTGAATAATTATTCATTATTTTACCAATTATGCAAACAGAATTCTGAGCTGAAAATCATGTTTAAATCCCTTTGGCCAGTTCACAGAGTCATAGAATCATTAGGTGGAAAGACCCTTGAGACCAGTTCATTGCTACAGCAGTACTCTTTTTTTAGTGCTATATAATGCTAATAGCACAGAGCTCAAGGGAAATATTTTTAGGGTTTTCAAAAATAAATTATGAAATCATGCATCAGAACGGTGCTTGTACTCCCACAACTTTGCGCTCCCTGTATACACAACAGCAGTGCGTAGGTAAAAGCACAGCCACAATACACTTTTCAACCTTTTCTCAGTTTAGAAAATATACATGAGCAAGTGAGGAAAAGAGAAAGCACAGTGGTTCCCTCCTCCTTTGATTCACTGTCGTTACTATGGCAGGCTCTTTGTGTCTCAATACTGCCTTTTTCCAGCAAAGTGAAATGCCAGATTGCTCAAGCCATGAGAAGCAGCCATAAAGAACTACACTGATTTTAAAGCACTGAGTTAATCTGTAGTAGAAAGTGAGAAAAAAAGGGCAACCAGTTTCCTCTCCAGTGTAAATAACGTGACTGATTTTTATCTCAATTGCATCACTAGGAGAAAGGGTAAGATGTGCTGGAGTCTTCCACATCAGCAGTAATGTATCACTTCCTTGAGACTGAGAAGACAAAATACAAACACATTTTACTCTGGTATTAATCAAAAAGTAAATTTGTCTTCATAATTTCTTATGTAACAATAATCCAAAACTTTCTGCTCTTCCTATGTCTCACAACCCCAGTTTTCCCAGCATGAAAAGCAAAGTACACGTTGATCATTAATCTATAAAGTGGCAGGGGAGAATGCTCAAAACAGGAGACTTTTTTCGCCCCTCGAACAAATCTGCACGTGTTTACAAGGCTGTTTAAACAAATCTGATTAAATAGGAGCATGGCAGTGACTCAGGTGAATGTAACGTAAGGAACCTTGCCTAACATAGTTCGTTTTGCAGTCAATGTTGCAAAGCTTTGACAAATTACAACCTGAGTTAGATCCATATGGCTTTTAATGTCAGTGAAGACTGCACCTTTCTTAGTGCTTTATACGAAAGTGTCTCTATTATCTTGTGAGTATACATCGATTAGCTATAAGGATGCAATTTAAAATAAAATCTTACTGCAAGTTAATGGAATCCTCCCTGATATTAATTCTGCACTTGGTTAAAGCTATTCCCTGTACTGCACTTGTACACTTTGTGCTACTGTGCAAAGTCTTACTGTCACAAGAAACCTTAGCCAGACAACTCAATCTACCACAAAGAAAGCACAGTACTGATTAGTGCTGCAAACACTTTTCCTTTAAATGTTTTATTTCTATTCAATTTAATTTAGAGAAGCAACTGCTTACATCACCAAATAATAATTATTGGCTCAGAAATTATAGTAGCAGAAAGCAATGATGAGATGAAAGTCTTTAAAATGTTGGTAGAGGTGGGATCTCCTCCCCTTAAATTGAGATGAAATGGCGTATCAGCTGAGATGCTTTGTGATTCTCCTCCACTCCCAATATCCAGGCTGCTGCTTTCATCACACATAATGAACCATAGGGATGGGAGAACATCAGCTGCAGTGTATCGCAGATAGCCTGCAACAACATACTCCATGCTCACAGCTGTAGGTGACGAACAACAGGGAGCAAGTTCGCTGAGTAATTGAGCTCAGTAATGGTGGTGCCCTGTTTGGAGTTAGATCCAAAGGACTGAGCCAAACCAGCACGGGAAAGTTTTTTTAAAATCTAATAACAGCCACCACTTTTACTAACGGATAATCAATGCTCCACTTGCCCAGATATCTCCAGAGAATAAACACACAGGCATTTCAGTGTTTCAGAGCCATATTCTGCCCTGAGAGTACGTGGGCAGCTCTGTTCAATTACAAAGGATGCGGATGAAGAGTATGATGCATCCTGAAGTGATGACAATTTGATGATTATTGCGTTTGATTTGTAACTCTATCCTTATCATTGAACTTACATTTCTTTCATAAGGCCTACTTTAATGTGGTTATAGAAATCTTTGTCTCATTTCACTCAAGGCAGAAAATAGCCTGTAAGCCTAAAAAAGAAAAAAAGCAGTGCTTTTCTTTTTTCTGTAAAAATTAGAGACAAAAGATAGGAAAAAACAGATGGGTCTACAGACTGTTCTGCACTTCCTAGTAAGTCCTTGTATTCTGAGATATGGAGATCACAGCTTAGTACATTAGGAAATAAATATCCTGCAGTATTCTTTGCATCTTTAAAGTATCTTTAGATACTTCATGGATATAGATTATTTTTCACAAAAATGTTTTGCCAGCAAAATATCTTAAATTTAGTTTTGAGGGAATGACTTTCTGCAATTTGCAGAAAATCTGTTAATCCTTCTCTGTCCTTCAAAATCTGGAAGTTTTGTTTTCAAATTTAAAGGCAAGTATTTGTTTCAAAGAGCATTTTGTTTCAAATGTCTCACTGATCTAGCTGTAATACTTGAAATAGCCCCAAAATGTTTCCTTAGGTTCAAGAAAAAAATTGTTTGAATACCAAGACACAGTATTTCTTTTTCTTTTTGAGATTTCTCATGATTGGTTGTCCCTTTCTCATCAAAGTGTCATCAAAAATGCAGCAATTTAGCCAAGTGTTGTCAGCATAATTTCCAGCTGAGTATTTTACTTCCAACCAACCTAATGAGGTACCTGGGAGATTTTCTACCTGAAAGTGTTACTCTACAGCAGCTCAATTAAATAGAAATATGCTATTCTGGACACTAAGTGTTTCCAGAGGGCAGAAAGGTGGAACTAGACTTCTTTGCAAATGTGTTTTCCTTCCTGAGCATTCTTGAAAATTCAAGGGATATCTCCACAGATTTCAAATGGACTTGGCTACCCCTTGTTGGCAAGAGGACTCACTGAAATGGAAATTTTAGAGGAAAACAAACATAGGTGAATTGGCAAAAAAAAAAAAGGACAATACAAATACATGGTGAAAAACTCTGTGGAATCTTACCTCCCATGTATTTCTTCTACTCAAGCCACAACATTAAGTGCTCTGTTATCTATGTTAAATGTCACTTGTCTGTGAAACTGAAGCTCACCCAGAGGAAAATAAAACCAAACAAAAAAACTTGAAAGGTGAATGTTCTAAAATACTAGCTGTTTTGTTTTGCCATGTGAAAAAAAGTTGGGGTTTTTTTTTAATTTTGAAAACATATCTCTAGCCAACGATCTAAAATATTTCCAAACACCAGCTGTGTTGTCCTGGATTAAAATATAGTTTTCAGTTGCTCAAGATGTTTACTGTTTTCAACATTATTACTTCTGTTTTAGGTAAATGCAGCATAACTTGTCCTCATCCTTCATTCAGCCAGAGAACCACACACACCCAAAAAGGGTATATGCCTTGCCAGGGAAATGTAACCGGCTCTGATTTGTGATGCTGATTTTTAATTTCATTCATGCTTTCTACCTGCCAAGAGCTTTATTGTGCTCATTATACCTGGAAAACATTTAGAGAGTTACCCCCAGTCAGGGTTTTAATTGAAGCACACAGAAAGGATTTGTCTCATGCATGAGACAATGATTCCTCTCTGAGTATTTCAATAGTTTATAGCAAAATTTATACTTCACACAAAATAATAAATTAACAATTCCTGTCAAAATAAAATGTAACTCACCTAAATCAGAAGCCATACTTGATTTCCTGGCATGAATAGACTGGCATCAAACCACTCTTTAAAAACAATTTTTAAAAATAAAACATAACACAACAAACCCCTAAAACAAAGCAGCTGTAAAACTTGAATCTTACCAGCACCAGCGTATCAAATTAATTTCTTTCATTAAAGTTGAAGTCTAAAAAAGTGCAACCTGCCCCTTCTGTTAGAAGTAGCTTTCATAGCTAGTCAGCGCTTTTTCATAGCAGTGGCTTACCAGGAGAGTCACGTAATAGAGTGAACCTCCGTGGGCATATGTAGGAAGTGCTGCAGGAAGAACCCTTTCCCTCAAGTACTTACAAACTCAAGGCTAAGAACTTGCCACTTAGGAATGTGTTTTCTAAAGGAACTGAAAATGTGGAATTCTTTTACTTTTTCCAATGTTCAATTTAAGAAACTCAAAGAGCCATTAAACCCCACAAAGTAGCAAGTATGTATTTCATGGAAATCCTTAACTGAGATACCAAAAATTTCATGTGCTCACAAGAATTAATTCATCTATAAATTTTAAGTGATAAATCGCAGGATGCTTCTCAGTAAAACCCAGGTGTCTTGGATGCTCATTTTTTCTTTTGAAATCACAGCCCTTGTTACGTAGACAGACACCATCCAATGATTATTAAAATATATTACAAGTGTAAAGAATCAGAAATTCTGAGTCTTAAATTATATAGGAAAATAATGGGCACAACTGGACAGTCATCCAATTTTTTTGAACCCACTTGACTTGAAAAGCAGGAAAACTCAGGAATTTTTTCAGGCTTCTCAGTTTTTCTGGTAATTTTCTTCATTTTCCTCTAATTGCATAATTATAAGGAATTGTTTAATAGGTTTGACTGCAGGACAGGAGATTGCTTGCTTATTTTCTTGTCTCTAGGACCTATTTTGATTGTCTTTAACACAGGTCACTGTTCTGGATTCTTTCCTTTGTTCAGTGAGTTCTCTGACAGATATGCATCACAATGTTCTTTTCACTTGCTTTAAATTTTAATTCCAGCAGCTGGCCTTGTAACAGTCTTCAAGGTTTTCCAAACTGTGCTAGTAATTTGGCACTTAAGGCTGGAAGCACTGCATCTACTCTTTCCTCAGTTTCTTATGAGCAAAGGAAGCACTCTTGCTAGTCAAAATTGCCTTTCAGTTATTAGAAATTACAGTTGTGATTTTCACTCAGAGACACGAGGATAAAGAACTGTAGAATTAAAAGAGAGTTAAATTCCAGCTTAATGAATCATTTAGAAACCATATATCTTTCCCAAATAATCAGCAATCTTCACTGTCAAAACTTTGGCAGACTTTTCATCTGACACACTGCTTAAAATGAGAGAAAAAATTGTGTTGCCTCCTTTTCTGGTTCTTTTGAAAACTTCTAATTCACAAGAGAGAAAATAATTCAATCACAATTTTCTCATTCATGAGTGCTTGGAGGAGTAAAACTCACAGCTGGAGCTGAGCGTGTTGCTTGTCTGTAGTAATCACCATGCTTTGCTCACAGGCTGTGGTCGCTCTCCTGTTTTCACTTGGCATATACAAAACTCGACGTAAGCGAACGGACCATTTCTGCAGTCATCTTTCTTATAAACTAGACTCCGTTGCATTGAAAGCACAATGAAGTGTCTCTTTTTGTATCCCAACAAGGAATAAGTCAAGGAAGGGGGCCAAAAGACCCGTGTGGTTAACCAGGGAACTACTAGGCAAACTGAAGAGGAAGAAGCAAGCCTATAAGTCATGGAAGGAGGGGGTGGCCACTTGGGGTGATTATAAGGCTCTGGTGAGGGAATGTAGGGATGCAACTAGAAAGGCCAAGGCCTCCTTGGAATTAAACCTTGCAAGAGAGGTCAAGGGCAACAAAAAGGGCTTCTTTTTTTATTTGAATAAATGGCAGGTAAAATTAACGCTACATNCAGGTACCAGTATAAGCTGTGGACTGACCTGTTGGAGAGCAATGTAGGAGAAAGGGACCTGTGGGTCCTGGTGGACAGCAGGATGACTATGAGCCAGGAGTGTGCTCTTGTGACCAAGAGGGCCAACATCTCTTTAGCTTGGAGAAGAGGAGACTGAGGGGTGACCTCATTAATGTCTATAAATATGTGAGGGGTGGGTGTCGGGAGGATGGAGCTGGGCTGTTCTCGGTGTCATGTAGTGATAGGACGAGGGACAATGGTTGTAAGCTGGAACATAGGAGGTTCCACATCAACCTGAGAAGGAACTTCTTCACCGTGAGGGTGACGGAGCACTGGAACAGGCTGCCCAGGGGGGTTGTGGAGTCTCCTTCACTGGAGACGTTCAAGACCCGCCTGGATGTGTTCCTGTGTGACCTGGTCTGGGTGATCCTGCTGTGGCAGGGGGATTGGACTGGATGATCTGAGGTCCCTTCTGATCGCTAATGATTCTGTGATTCTGTGATTTCTTTCTCTAACATACCAGCATAGCCTGTTGAGCTAAATACAGAATTCAGCTCTTCTTCGTAAGCAATTAAGGTTAACCAAGGAGCTGCAGTTAACAAAGGTTATTTTTAACATAACATGAAGTTCCAAAAAGAGTGTGAAAAGAATGTAGATTAGCTCAATTATAAGTAATTTTCCAGGAGCAGTTGCTCTCACTCTTGTTTTCCTTTATGTGAGTGTTCTGTTTATTTTGGTGATATCTTTCTCCTACAGTGGCTAGAAAACATTGTTTTCCTTTACTTGGCTCAGTAAGACCACAGAATAGACATGACACAGGAATCTTCCAAGACAGACTCTTGACTCAAAGAAATCTGGGGGAAGAACAGAAGAACAGATTTGACAGATGGCAGTCATGCTCTGCTAAGTGGCACTAACATGCTAGCAACATGTAACGTACTAATAGGTAGCATACAATGATGACATGAGAGGAGTAGAATAATTCATCTACAGAGAAGTCAGGTAAAAAACTATGGTTAGACTGGAATTCTTCAAAAAGTGTCATATTTTATCCCCAGCTAGCAACTCAGCACCACACAGCCACTTGCTCACTCACACCACTTGAAAAGTGGGGAATTGGAAGGGTGAAAGTGAGAAAAATCATGGATTGAGGTATGAACAGTTTAATAAAGGAAAATAATAATAAATGATAATTCATAGTAAGTATAAATTGTAATGAAAGTAACGGAGAGGAAAAAAAGAAAGAGAAATTATGCAAATGAAAACAATCGCTTGCCGCCGACTGATTCTGACTGATGCCCATACAGATGCTGAGCAGTGGCCTCCTGGCCGAGCATCCCCCTAGTTCTATTGCTGAGCACAAATACAGATGGTTTGGAATATCCCTTTTGTCACTTGGGGATCACTTTGGTCACTTGGGGTCACCCATCCTGGCTCTGTCCCCTCACAGATTTTTGTGCATTGCTGGTAGAAAAAGCCTTGACTCTGTGTGAGCACTGCTTCGCAATAACAGAGACAGCCCTGTGCTATCAGTACTTCTTTCTAGTGCAAATCCAGAACACTGCCCTGTATCAGATACCATGAAGAAAATTAATTCTACCCCAGCCAAAACCACCACGCACAGTTTAGACCTTTGATTGATGTTGCAATAGAGGGCACTCTGAAAGTACAAGTCCTAGCCACATTGCTTCCAGCTGCAAATACAGCTCTTCATCTACTGCCGCACACGGTTGCTTTGCAACTGCACAGGTAACTCAAACGGTTCCGCAGTCACAGGATTTCCCAACACCTGTGATAGGGTCTGTTAACACTTCATCCAGCAAGCTGGAACAAAGTAAAGTGGAGTTCTGCAGAAGAGCAGTGAATGAACAAAGCAGAACTGTGTTCAGTTCCTCATCCCAAGTCAAGCTATGCCTAGCTCTAGTTGATGTAGACAGTGCCAGTCGTTTCTCCTTGCATCAGCTATTCAGAGAAGAAAGAGAGGAGACAGAAAGACCATTGATGAAAGGTATGTGTTGTCATAAGCCTACATACAATAAGTCAGAGAAGGAACAGCGAAGGGAGCATTTCCTATCTATGGCTATTTCTCTGGATTGCCTCTTGAAACTCCATTCCCAAATAGCAACAGTCTCAGCAGAGCCAGTGACCTTTAACAACAGCATTTCTGTCTTTTGGGGCTACATTGATTTTTCTCTGGCTTCCATGTAGCAATTTGGCATCTTACTGACCCAGAGCCGTAAAGTGAGCAGTATCACTAGCAGCAGGGGACTTGGGGAAAATTTTTTTAGGACAACAAAGTAGAACATGAGCTAGTACAGGCTGCAGCGAAAAAAACTGCTCTTTAGAGCCAGGCAGCTCCAGTGGACTGACAACCACATTTGTCAGATGGTAGCACATGCAAATACATCAGCAACAACAAGAGAGGAAGAATCTCCACCCCTTTCTGGATGGGGCGGGGACCATTATCAGCAAGGATCAGGACAAGGCTGAGGTTCTTAATGCCTTCTTTGCCCCAGTATTTAATGAGTTATCCTCGGAGAGTTCAGCCTCCTGAACTGGAAGTCGGGGACAGAGAACAGGATGTACTTCCCATGATCCAAGAGAGTTCATGACCTGCTACACCACTTGAACACTCACAGGTCTATAGGGCCCAATGGGATCCATCCAAGGGATGGATGCTGAGCAAGCTGGTGGAGAAGCTTGCCAAGCCATTTTTCATCATTTATCAACACTTACAGGCTAATAGGAGAGACTCCAAATGACTGCAGTCTTGCTAACGTGATGCCATCCACGAGAAGGAGCAGAAAGGTGATTCAAGCAACTACAGGCCTATCATCCTGACCTTAATACTGGGGAAGATTATGGAGCAGTTCGTCTAGAGCACACTCACACAGCAAGTACAGGACAGCCACAGGATCAGGGCCAGTCAGCATGGGTTTATGAAAGGCAGGTCTTGCTTCACCAACGTGATCTCCATGTGTGATTACGTGATCTGCCTGTAGATGTTGCTTATCTAGACTTCAGTAAAGCATTCAACAGTCTCACACAGCATTCTCCTAGAGTAGCTGGTGTCTCGTGACTTAGACAGGTGGACTCTTTGATGGGTGAAAAACTAGCTAAATGGTCAAGCCCAGAGAGTTCTATTGCATGAAGTTAAATCAGGTTGGTGTGAACAGAAGAACTTTGGGTTCTTTGATCACGGGGAAACATTTATGGATCATGGCCTGTTAGACTCAGGTGGGTTGCACCTTTCCAAGAAGGGTAAAAGGGTACTGGGCCACGAGTTGGCAGGCCTCATCAAGAGGGCTTTAAACTAGGTTTGAAGGGGGAAGGGGATAGTACTCGAGCCTCCCGTGAGGCAGTAGTGGATGGTGTATCCACTCTGGAAACAGATGTCTTTAAACTAGATTTGATGGGCAGTGGGATGGTTGATGGGCGAGCACAGATGGAGCAGAGCTCTGATCTTAAGAAAGAACAGGTGACCTCTTGCTGTCCCAGGGTGAGATCGGAGCGCTCGGCTNCAGCCACCCACAGTCCAGGAGGTTCCTCAAGTGCATCGCTGACAATTTCCTGGTGCAGACGGTAGAAGAGCCCACTAGGAGAGGAACTCTGCTTGACCTTGTCCTCACCAACAAGGCGGGTCTGGTTGAAGCAGTGAAGGTTGAGGGTTGCCTTGGTTGCAGCGACCATGAGATGGTGGAGTTCAGGGTCTCATGTGGTAGGGACAGAATAGCTACCAGAACCACAACCCTGGACTTCAGGAGGGCCAACTTTGGCCTTCTCAAGCAATTGCTAGGGGACATCCCATGGGACAGGGTACTGGCGGGTAAGGGAGCTCAGGACAGCTGGCAAACATTCAAAGACTGCTTTCTTGCAGCACGAGAAATGAGTATCCCAACAAGGAATAAGTCAAGGAAGGGAGCCAGAAGACCCGTGTGGTTAACCAGGGAACTACTAGGCAAACTGAAGTTTGTACAGTTTAAGATATTCAAGACCCGCCTGGATGTGTTCCTGTGTGACTTGGTTTAGGTGATCCTGCTGTTGCAGGCGGATTGGACTGGATGATCTTTCGAGGTCCCTTCCAATCCGTAGTGATTCTATGATTCTATGATTCTAAGAGGAAATAGCCTCAAGTTGTATTGGGGTGGGTTTAGATTTGACATCAAACAAGATTTCTTTACTGAAAGAGTTGTCAAGTATTGGAACAGGGAAGTGGTGGAGTCACTATCCGTGGAGGTGTTCAAAAAACATGTGGACCTGGCACTTGGAGAAATGGTTTAGTGGACATAGTGGCATTGAGTTGACAGTTGGACTTGCTAATCTTGGAGGTCTCTTCCAACCTTAATGATTCTATGATTTGTCTCAAGATTAGTTTGTTAGCCATAGGGAGCACATAGACAAGTGCTTGTGCAGGTCCTAGGCTCTTTGTTTAAGTTTGCAAAAATCTAAATGAGTAGGTGCTTACATGTTAGTAGAGCGTACTGACATATTAGCACATCAGAACACAAAAACCACGAGAATCTCCTCAAATTTCTTTGTTTCCTAGTAATTGTTGAAATATTTTGGGGAATTCCTCAGGATTTCTTTCATACATGGACCATGTACATCCTATGTATTTGTTGGGAGCAGGGGGTTAGTAAAGATTAATGCTTACTCCTTTTCCCTGTGGAATACAATTATTCTCACAGCAGTAAATATTTTGAATCCTTGCAAAGATTTAGTCTCATAATGAAATTTTCCTGTATTCCTATTTAAAACTCCATGTGATGTACCAGCTTACTAAAGGCTTGAAGTGGATTGCTTAGAATTACGTCCTGTGGGGGAGAATCTATAACCGTCCAGACTGATGCCTCAGCCTTGATGATTTTAATCCTACTGATCTCTATGGGTCAGTAATTAAGAATTAAACTGGCCTAAAACTGAAAGGTTCTACAGCCTTCAGAAGACCTACACTGATGTCTCCCAGAACAATACTGTTCCCTAAGTACAGTTTAGATGTTTTCTTATATTTATGTTAAAGGGAACAAAGCAGTTTTGTAGGCTATATGTGAGAAAACTTTCTAACTGTTCACGTTTGTGGTGTTGTAAAGAACAGTGTGAGTCATGAGAAATTCACAACCTTCAGGTTACTTCCCTGGAATCTTACCATCACACCATCACAGCAGGCAATAGATTCAGCTGTACAGTACCCTTTCCTTCACAGCTTTTCCTTTTTTACAGCTATGTTAGCTCTACAGTTAGGTTAGTTGACTGCTTAAAGGGGTGTAGCTCAGCATAGCATTCAAGCAACTGTACTGAATTTAAAAAAAGAAAAAAAAAAGAATGAAAAGCAAAAAATGAGAAATAACGTGAAACAACTTGAGCTCTCTTTCAAAAGAATCACTTACTCCAACTAGAAGTTTCTAGGGTGTGTTTTTAGATTGAGAATAATTTTTGTCCAAAACTTTACTTATATAAGCATCAGTGCTGAAGTCTTGGTTTATGGAGCCAGCTAAAGAAAGGGCTTCAGGATTACACAGAAAGCACCTAAAAAGGTTCATTGTAGTCTTATTCTCCTTTCAATTAGGCAGTAAAACTTCTGAAATTCTCCTTTTAATTAGGCAGTAAAATTCCTGAAGCATCCAGTGTCAGAGAACATAGTCTTTATGCAGTTACACTTCTCTCAGCTGTCTGTCTGAGGGTTTAAGAATTTACTGCTGCCTGCTACCCATTTTGCAACTCCTCTTTAGAAGTGCAATACATTTCTGTCCTCCTTTGACATCCCTTCATTCCTGAAAAGCACAAATAAGCATCTGACACAGAATTTTAGAGAAGAACTGCAGGAAATCCCTAGAGCATGAAAGCGATATAATACCTCTTATTCCCAAATCTGCTCATGCATAACAAGGGTTAGAACACGCTTCCTCCTCACGGTATATTTGTCTTCAGTAAGGCAAGAAAGGAAAAGACTGGAGTGAATTTATTTAATAATTGATAGTGGAAATAGACTCTAATGAAATTTCCATCATCCAGAAACACGAACTCTGCTTTATATATGGTCATTCATTTGTCTCTTCATAGCTGACCTGACAGCTTCCTTGAATTCCCTACTTGGATACAAACAGCCAGTCCACTCCTCGTGTGATGCAGGTCTGCAGATCCCAAAGGAAGGAGAGAAGTGTTTGGGTTGTATTCATGGAGGCTGTGTACCTCCAGAGCAGCACTAAGAAGAAGCTGCTGGGGAAGCTCCTTTAGAGATTAACTCTCCTGTGGAATTAAAATCAGAATGTTTTGAATTGTTTTTATCTTTTCATTTGCAAATCCCCTGCACGTGATCACAGAACCTAGGTCTATTATTTGGCTTTTGACTTCAAACATCCTCTTCCTGAATGTACGGATTTTTTTATGGTTTCAGTACAATTAATGTTACGCAGTTGTCTCCAGAACCAGGATACTTTAAAGCAGTCACACCAAACACTTTCAGAAGACTTAGTCTAATAACTTTTGTGTCAGCTTTGTCATACAAGTAATTCTGTGTGATTTACAACAGTGCAGTTGTAACTACAGATACCAAATGTATAGTGAATATTTTCTTTTCTGCCAGCAATTTTCAATCCAAACTTTACAAACCACCTTAGTCAGAGAGAGATCTCAGGGCTCAGTTGAATTTTCCATGAGAGCTAAGCTCTTCCGTGGCTGACTATACAAGGTTGCTATTGAAATAATTCTTCACATGTAATCAATAGTCTACTCTAATATTGATAGTAAGTCAAACACCTTAGCAAGTTATTGTATTGCCTTTATGTTACCTGTGTGTTAATGACATGTACATATGCATGTATGAATGCCATAAAAGAATGCTTTTTATAATCTATCACATCATTTAAATAATCCATATGACAAAATAAGCAGGGATTTTTTTCAGTGTCTGTTACTGCTTTTGAAGCACTTCTCAGGACTCATGAGATCAGAGGGCACTGAAGAATGTGAACATTTATTAAGCTAGTATTAAGAAGCCTGGAGGAACATTCCACGTAGAAAAGACATAGTGCAGCCCTTGCATCTACTACACTACTGAAATGCAACTGGAGCAGGTTAAAACAAAGAAACTGCTTTCTTCCAGGTTTTCGGCACTATTTTATGGTGGGTTCAAGACTGCAATGAAATAGAAGGAAAAACTAGGTCTTGATGAGATCTCAGATAGAATTTGTCAGACAATGGGTAGCTTAGGGAAAATGAAAGGGGTTTATTAAATCTATAACTATATACAGAAAGCAGAAAAAAAGGTTAAGCAAATTAGTGCATACAAACCAGAAACCTCATCACAACTACCATCACATATTTTGAGAAAAATACAATGGGAGATTACAATACAATGGGTTTGTCTTTGGGTTTTTACATTAGAGGCCTCAAGAAAGCATGTCAGTCAAGCAGAGAAGGGCACAACCACTCTTTCTTCTATTCATTCTGAGGGACTTACCAGGTCTCCTAAAAGTCGTACACCATGGTCTGCAGACAATGGACCCTCGGCCATTCCAGGCCAGCAGACTCTTAGATTCTTAAGTGTAGCTTGCCCAGCTAAACTCTGATTGGACCAGGCTTGATTCCTCAGAGCCTGAACTGCATCCCTCAGTGCCTTTACAAAAAAGTCAGTCTTTTCTTGCCAGAGGTTTAAGGATTGTCGAGTCCTTCTGCTTCTTTCAGAACAGACAGTTCAGTTAAGCACGAAGGAATTTTCGGATGCTTCTTCCAGGGCTTCTTCTCTCTCCAATACCCAAGCATCCCCAGCTTGGGTATTGACAGTCAGTTTCTCTTCCTGCTGATCAGTGGCTCAAAGATGGTGGCAGCCACATGGCTTGCTCAAGATAGTGACAACCGCATGGCTGGTGTCAGCAGGGGTCTCCCCCATGCTGCAAATGGAGCCAAGAGAGTTTGGTTCCCCTCCTCTCTTTCTTTCTCTTTCTCCCCTCCTCCTGTTTCAGTTATAGGGGAAAAGGGAGTATTCTTCAGCTCACCACAGGTTGCTGGATGCAGCTCTGGGTCACTGTGTGGGGAGGAATCAGCACTGGTGGTTCTTGTTAAGACCCAGCTGCCTCAGAAGGTAAGTGGAGGAGGAGCTTTCCATCATCAAGCCGCCAGGCTGAGTCCTGATTCTCAGCCCACCATTCCAACTCGGGGTCAGGTCCTGCTTCCTGGCCTGCTGTTCTGATTCAGAGCCAGGGCCAGACCAGGCCAGGTCAGGTTGGGGCCCACTTCTCAGCCCACCTCCCCCAGGCAGAGAGGGGCCTGGGAGCCAGCCACTGCCTCTGGCAGGGGAGGTGGCCACTGAGCCCCCACCTCTTGGAGGGAAAGGGGGCTGCAGCAGGCCCCCACATCTCCTCCTGTCCTGTCCCATCAATCCTCACTTCCAGATGAGCGGAGGAAGACGGATCCCTGTGTCAACGTGTTGGAGCAAAGAATCATAGAATCATTAGGGATTGGAAGGGACCTTGAAAGATCGTCTAGTGCAATCCCCTTGACACAGCAGGATCACCTAGACCAAGTCACAGAGGGACACATCCAGGCGGGTACTTGAACATCTCCAGTGAAGGAGACTCCACAACCCCCCTGGGCAGCCTGTTCCAGTGCTCCATCACCCTCACTGTGAAGAAGTTCCTTCTCAGGTTGATGTGGAACCTCCTATGTTCCATTGCCCCTCATCCTATCACTACATGACACTGAGAACAGCCCAGATCCATTCCTCTGACACCCACCCCTCACACANGTCTGCTGGGGTGTCGGCGACACCACCCAGCTTTGTGTCTTCAGCAAACTTGCTGACAGTGCATGCCAATCCCTCATCCAAGTCATCAATGAATAGATTGAACAGGACCGGTCCCAGCACCGATCCCTGGGGCACTCCACTAGATACAGGCCTCCAACTAGACTCTGTCCCATTGACCACTACTCTCTGACTTCTACCCTGTAGCCAGTTCACGATCCACTCCACTGCCTGAAAATCTAGACCACACTGCCTCAGTTTGGCTGCAAGGATGCTGTGAGAGACCGTGTCAAATGCCTTACTTAAGTCGAGATAGATGACATCCACTGCTCTGCCATCATCTAGCCACCTGGTTATGCCCTCATAAAAGGCTATCAGGTTGGTCAAGCATGACTTTCCTTTTGTAAAGCCCTGCTGACTGTCCCTAATGACCCTCCTGTCCTTGATGTGCCTGGAGACACATTGTTCCATCAAAGCTCCCAGAAGAAAAAGGGGCTGGGCTCTTCATCAGCCCTCTCTTACAGAGTCACCTAGTGCCCACTCCTCCTAGGACAGGTCACTGGAAGAATTGTTTTAAAGCAAAATTCACATTTTTCTTCATGAAAGCACAAGTCTATACATGGTAATTTCCAAACCGTACCATGCAACGCATCTCTGTTGGGTTGGTAGCGAGTACCTTCAAAGTCAGAAGTGAGAAATTCAGAAATTAGAACATTATGAACACCAAAAAAAAGAGTAAAATCCTTAGCTATGCAAGACAAACCTTAGCTATGCACAGCCAATACCAAATGTATGGCTCCACAGAGTCATACAACATTTTGTTGATTTGGGTTGTTAGAGTTAATAAAGTCTAATAAGTCCACTTCCTTTAGGTAAAGAGTCACTTGCTTTTACTATGTGCTTTGTAATAGGATTTGCAATCAAATAATAACACAGCATTACATTTAGATCATTTCCATGTAAAAATTTCCTCTTAGGTCAAAAGTTATTTGGAACAAGTATGCATACTCCCCAATATAAAATGAAAACATGCATGGTGTGTAGAAGTTGAAAGGGTTAGCCTTTGAAAAGAACGAATTCACTTACAAAACTGAAACGATGATAGTAATCTAACTATTATAACTGTTACTATCGACTAGCATTTAAAACTTCTATGAATTCTATTCCTTTGCAGAAGAATGGAACTAAGAAGAAAAGGAACAAAAAAATTTCAAAAAAAGAATATAAACAAAATATGGATTGTCAAGATATTGCAAAGAAAAGAATTTGATATTCAAAAAGAAATGAAATTAGAATCACCTGTCTTTTATCTAACAGACTGGTATGAGTGATCTTGCTCATGGAATACAGCATAATTTAGTATATGCATTTTAAAGGTCAGGTAACAGAATCAGATTTTCATGATAGAAAACACTTTACACTTGAACATACAAGAACCAATTGTGTAAAGACATCTTCATCCTCTTGAAACAAGATACGTTCAGTTTAATGCTATTTCATCTATTATGTTACTATGGAAACAAGCAAAAAGTGTAAACTTGTTGATCTCCAAAGCTGTGAACAACTAGAGCTCACATCTTGGTGCTGGGATGTGAGCTCTAGTTGTTTGGATGTGCTCCAAACAAAGCAGAGCCTTTGGTTCTGAGTGTAGCAGGAAACAAGTCAGAGCCCTGTAGAGTGAATTTCAACAGAAAGAGGGCTAAGACCCCCTGGCTGGTGCACAGTACCATAGAACAAGGGCCTCAGTTTGTTTATCATCCTGCCACAACTTCTAACCTAAATTTTTTCGTATTTTAAAGAATGCTGTTAGAAACAGGGTGAAGATTAAACAGTTAATGCCTGCGTAAAACTTTAAAGAAATAAACTACCTTGTTTTGTTAGTCTTATAAAGTTGTAACAGTGGATAGTTCACAGATATAATCCTGCTATCAAACTGTACATTCTTTTAAAAACACTTTAAATTTAGGCATTCTCAAAAAATAAAAATAGTTAAAGATAAGAAAAATACTAACTGTTTAAACTGTATGCATTTATCTTTAATACATGACATTCAGATCAATCATACATTTCTAAACATAATCCTCTGTTTACAGCCTGAACAGTGATAATTTCCTGGTCTGAGACTACTTTGAGCAAACACCAGCCTCACCACCAGAACCAAGCATTTCCTATGACTTCTTGCAGAGACCTGCATCAGAACAAACATCTCTCACCGCTTGTAAACCCTTTTTTAACATCTGGTCTGTTAGCAATGTGGCCATGAACACAGGTTTACTCTCAAAGCAATCCGTTAACTTGGTTCCCAGCACTTGTACATGGCATCTTTGAACTGCATTGCTACAACTGAAAAACTTTGCCATAAGAAATATCCAGTTTTTACTAACATATAGCAACATGTAGTTTATATTGCAGCAATATAAATGTCTTCATATAGTTCTTTTTAACTTTCAAGGCTGACTTTAATGTTTATTTTGCATATTCTTCTTTTAACAGTAGCAGTTCCACAGGGAAACACTAGCATAACATGTATTAATTTCTACAGTCTTGGAATCTCATTTTTGTCTCATAAAATATATGAGCATCTGTTACACATAAGGTGCAAATTTCTCCTCTGTAACATTCAGTACGCTGTCAGTATTGTTCTCTGTAAAGGCAGGAGAAACAGCACAGCCTCGACCAGCATTTGCACATCAGAAATCTCCCAGGCCACTCACAATAAGGCAGTTAATTAAAACGAGAAGCAGGCAACATTTGCTTTTTATCCTACCTCTACTTATAGCCTGATGTTAATGAAAAACCTATTTTCATTGTAAAAGAATGTGATTTTATTTTACAGTAATTAAGGTTGTAAATTAAAAATATAATCTGAATTATTACTTGTAACAGGTATGTATGAACTAAATATTAGGAAGCATAAATTCCTCAATAGAAATAATATTTGAGAAATGTTTTAATACTTCCCTAACCAGAATATGTGGTAGTTCAAAATAGTATATTTTATTCAGAAATTAAGTAAAAGGACATTTTTAATCTAAAAATAATGTGGCATGTAAAAGATATTTCAAAAGTGTATTTAAAGTACACAGAAATGAAATTATGATAGACTCCAGCCAAACTTTTTGCCTTCAAAAGTTTTGAAATATATTTTGGAAGTAATTTGACATTTTATTTCCCTTATCCCTTTAAATAGTGTGGCAAAGAGAATATATTTGTCATTCTACCAGACTCAGTGCAGATTATTATTTGCACAGAAGTAATATCTGTCTGAGTAGTTAAACACTTTAAATGCTTCTATGTTCTTTGTGTATTTGTTATAATCTTTGAAGGATGATCATGAGATTTGTATTTCAGAGTCATTCTTCAAAGAGAGTGCTTAAGCAGAAGTACCATTCAAACATACGCAGAATCAGAAGAGTTATCTTTCTTCACAGCTAATGGTTGGAAAAAATTCTATTCTCCTACAAAGGATTGCATCCATACAGCCAGTATTGATATTTAGTGTCAGATAAGAAAGTTTATTATTCATTGTTCATTAATCTTTGTTTGATACCATACAACATGATTCTCTCATGAGAAATAATAATTACTCAATTGATAGAAAAAGCAGTGCATTTTTTTTTAACTTATAGATAATTTGCTCGTCGATATTGAAGCACTCTACATATACCTTCCAAAACAAGAAAACTGAAGCAAAACTACATGCACAACAGAAAAAGGGGAGCTGATCTTTTTCCAAGGTCTGCCGTGGTAGAAAGTGAGATGGCAAGCTGAAAAACAGATTTCCATTACACTGCCAAAATCTAGGTAGAGGAAGTCTAAAAATAGTTTAAAAATAATTTGTATGGCAGAAATAACATTTTGGATAGACCGGGAAGTTCCCTAGCTTTTTCTAAGTATGTGGAACAGAATTTCTTATAGTATTTTAAAACTCAACTAGTTTAAACTCACTTAAAAAATAGAAAAGGGAAAAACGTATTTAATCTGATGGCTCTATTCCAGCCATTTGACATGATAGAGCATTAAAAATGCTATATTAGAAAGTATGTTTTAAATAGAGTTATATTTTCAAATTCAGTGTTTTCTGCCCAATGGGCTTTTATAGTTCATGCATGCATTTGTCTATACCAAGTCATTTTCAGCAAATCAGAATGCAAACCAATACCCTGGGAAATAAAAGCACAAATAATAAGTTATTTAGTTAAAATTTCTCTGGCTTCTTCTAGTCCACTATTTTTATCTTGGTTTCCCTACTACTCATGTGCCTGCCACTCAGTCAGTGCTGACTGATTCCATGAGCATTCTGCTGATGAATTAACACCCCCTGCATGGAGACACGACTGATTGTACATAATAGTTCCATAAGCAGAGATAAATTAGACAACTGCATTGGGTTGCTTTTGTGATGCTCCATCTGTTCAGATCTGTTTATTTTGCCAAAAGTAAAAGTCAATTTCCACCAGCAAAAGTGCTGTAGCTTTGAGAAACAAATTGGAAGACCGCAGCAGTAGCAAAAGCAGTACATGTAACTGCCTCTGCAAGACACATGCCCAGGCACCTTTTGCTGTAGAAACACAAGCAGAAGTTGAGTATATTCTTTACGCATGCTTTAAATCCTTAGTACAAAGCTTTTCTTCAGCATTTCAACATCATTGGAAAGACTCCTGCACTGTAGCCCATCCGCTTTTTCACATACTTTTCCCCCAGGGGAGCAAGGGTCTTCCTCAGTTCTAATGAGAACTATGTTACGCAGGTTATCCATGTTATTTTCCACTATTTAACGTAACTCTGGACAATGAATAGTCTTTTTCATGGTTCTCATGACAACAACCTTTCAGTTACTAATCACGAACATACGGCTGGAGTAAAAGGATGTTTCAGGACAGTGCAGCACAAGATACAGGAAGTCAAACTAACTTTGGGGATGGCCTTAAAAAAGTTCTTCAGCCAGTAGAATACCCCTGATATTGGAGTGACTTCAAGACTATTAATTAGCATGAAAGCTTCTCCCATTATGTCTAGAGGACAGATAACTCCAAGACTATCTTCTACATGTGAGAATTTGTTATTACTTCAGTTGTCCTCCCAAATAAATACAGCAGACCACAGTGCTAGGAATTCTTGAGAACATGATCCATCAGTGTGCCCAGGTGGCATGGAAGGCCAATGGCATCCTGGCTTGTGTCAGAAATAGTGTGGCCAGCTAGGGATGTAATTATCCCCCTGTAGTCAGCACTGGTGAGGCCTCACCTTAAGTGCTGTGTCTAGTTCTGAGTCCCTCACTTCAAAAAGGAGATTGAGAGGTTGGAGTCAGTCCAGAGGAGAGCAATGAGGCTGGGGAAGGGACTGGTGGGGAAGTCTTATGAGCAGAGACTGAGAGAGCTGGGGTTGTTTAGCCTGGAGAACAGGAAACTCGAGGAGGATTCCTCATCACTCTCTACAATTACCTGGAGGGAGGTTGTAGTCAGGTGGGGGTCAGACTCTACTCCCAGCCAACTAGTGATGGCACGAGAAGGCAAGACATGAAGCTGCACCAGAGGAGGTTTAGTTTGGATGTTAGGAAGAACTTCCTCACAGAAAGGGTGGTCAGACATTGGAATGAACTGCCAAGGGAGATGGTGGAGTCACCATCCCTGCAGGTGTTTAAGGAAAGCCATTGGCCTAGCCAATATGGTAATGTTAGGTCATAGGCTGCACTCGGTGATCTTAGAGGGCTTTTCCAGCCTCAACAGTTCTGTGATTCTGTTAAGTTTCGTTTATGACTCATAAAATTACTGTCACAGATAATCTCGTCTGAATATACATAGAAATTACAGTTACATGGTAGGAAAATTCAGTGTATCAGACAAACCACTACATCTGGAAAAAAGAGGCAAGCCTTTGGTCTGTCCTTAGTATGCAACAGATGTCCAGGCCTTGCAACTTACTGCTCTATGCATTTGTGATTCTACTGTCCATATACTGTAAGAAACTGCTTGATAAATTTATACCTTTCTCATTATATCAGGTCTCACCTTGACTCTAAGGCTGAACTGGGCATTTGGTAAAACACAAACAGTTAAGCTTGAAATAAATAATTGTTTTTAACCAAAAAATGTAGCAAATCAGGATCATCAGTGACTCAGGTATGTAAGTCTGATAAAATAGTCATTTAGGTAGAGGTTTTAACAATGTGTGGATGAAAAGGGTACCAGAAGTTGAGTTTTCTGCAAAACACAGTGCTGTTAAGAAAACATGATTGCTAATCTTTGTGTATCAAGGTTCTTTTCCCCCTCTGCTCTGCACTGGTGAGAACACATCTGAAGTATTGTGTCCAGTTCTGGGACCCTCAGTTCAAGAGGGATGTGGAGCTGCTGGAGGGAATCCAGCGTAGGGCAATGAGGATGATGAAGGAGGTGGAGCAGCTCCCTTATGAGGAGAGGCTGAGGGAGCTGGGTCTCTTTAGCTTGGAGAAGAGGAAACTGAGGGGTGACCTCATTAATGTTGAGAAATATGTGGAGGGTGGGTGTCAGGAGGATGGCACTGGGCTGTTTTCAGTGTCACCTAGTGATAGGATGAGGGGCAGTGGGTGTAAGCGGGAACATAGGAGGTTCCACATAAATGCGAGACAGAACTTCTTCACAGTGAGGGTGACAGAGCACTGGAACAGGCTGCCCAGGGAGGTTGTGGAGTCTCCTTCACTGGAGACATTTAAGACCCGCCTTGACGTGTTCCTGTGCAACTTGGTCTAGGTGATCCTGCTGTGTCAGGGGGATTGGACTAGATGATCTTTCGAGGTCCCTTCCTATGATTCTGTGATTCCATGATTGCAAGTACTTCCACACACATACACACACACACACATACACACACACCCTTTATGTCAGATTATTTTCTAATTGATGATAAATGCTGTAATTCACAGTCAATAGAAATGTTTAGCACCCAGGACTGGGCTCTGAAGTAGTAAAGGTTCTTGGTTCTGAAATGTTATTGCATTAAATGGTTGCCCTGAATTTCTGTGCTCATTCAGTCTTCCATTGGGGTGGAGTACCTGAAGTCACAGTACATTCCTGCAATCAGTATCACATTACACTTTGGCTGAGAATACAATTAATTGCATTACATAATTTGTGCCTTTTGTATTCTTGATTTTCTGATTTAAGAGG
Source organism: Rhinopomastus cyanomelas (assembly GCA_013400115.1). Taxonomy (NCBI): domain Eukaryota; kingdom Metazoa; phylum Chordata; class Aves; order Bucerotiformes; family Rhinopomastidae; genus Rhinopomastus; species Rhinopomastus cyanomelas. Next base: position 155,280 of record VXBP01009449.1, on the reverse strand, counting down.
GAACAGGCACAAAGCACAATATTCTTGCTCTATGTTTTCTGTTGCAGAAGTAAACTGCAACACACTTTCTGAAAAACGTTTGGAATCCCATATGCAAAGGTGAACATAAACAATGACTGCCTGCATAGCCAGACAGGCAAGATGCCCTTTCAAATCTGTTTTAAATGCATTTATCTTAATAGAAACACATCAATTACATAAATTACCTCTTTTCATTAAAAAGAAAGAATAAGTAGAATCATAGAATCACAGAAGTAGTCGTCTACATTAATTTATATACTTGTTCGTGCATATAAAACATAAATACTGTATCCTCTTGCTTTAATTTTCACTTTGTTTAAAGAAAATAGAAGCTACTTTTGTGCTCTTTGATTATGGTATATTTAGTCTTTAAGTACTGACAGTGACAGTGGTACTGTGTTAACAGAGACCCCTGATAGTTATGTTAGCCTATTGCAGAAACTATAATGTCTGTGAACTAAATCTCTTCATACATTTTTATTTAACCATCCCTGACTCCAGACAGGTTCGGTACTATGGATTGTCCTTATCACTTGGGTAAAACACAGACAGAAATAGGAACTGTCTGTTAATATCCAAAGCCTGAGTATATACATGCGTATCTGTATCAGTCACCTACATCAAACTTTCAGCACAACCTACAACTAATTGAACTCTGACAACATCCTTGATATGACTACAGTTGAAAGGGTCCCTTATTTACTCAACACTCATGGGATGTCATAGTTAGAAACACAATTTAAATAAATCTATACAAGGCCTCTGAATTTAATTTACCTGCAAATTTTGAAAACTTTCCTGTACAACGTCAGTTCCAAAGTTTGAAGAGCAGAGGACTATGCAGTTGAGTAGTATTTAAAGGAATGTTCATCCGAGTACATATTGTAAACAACAAAATATTGTAGAGAGCTACAATAGAGAACTACTCAAAACCTACAGATCATCTTAGATGAAAACACACAGGTCAGACTTGTGAGCCTCAATAGTGATTAAGCTTACTCAAACACATTAAGCTATGGACATGGTTTATCAGTCAGCTTGGTACAGATGGGTGTTGAAGTTTGAAAATTACTAGAATTTTCAGATGTGCAGAAGTTGTGTTTTCATGAAGAACAAAAGAAAAGTTGTTGTGCTGCTTCAGAGGTCTCCTCCCCCATCTGGGGGTGGGTGTCACTGTCCCAGGACCTGACCCGGAAGTGCATGCCTAGGTCAGCCTTTAAAAAGCAGAGTGGGCTGTTTGCTCTCTCTCTTGGGCTGCGGGCTCTCAGATGAGCGCCCCCTCGCCCACCACCTGTTCTAGGGATGGTGGGGGGCGGGGAATGCAGCTCGGCGGCAGTTTTTCTGGTGCCGCTGCCGTGGGAGACTCACCGGCTTTGCACAGCTCTCCCCGGGCCAGCGCCAGCTGTGATTTTGCCACGGCTTCCAGTGGCACCACTGCCACGTAAAGGAGACACACCAGCTTTGCACAGCTCTCCCCAGCACGGCACCAGCCGTGGTTTGCCATGGTTTTTCAGCGGTCTTCAGAGGACCTTGATTCCCGCCGCTGCTGTTCCAGCTCCGCACAGCATTAGGCCTGGACCTGACACCGCACGATCCTGGTCATGGACTGGAGAAGCAAGATTTTAGTGCAACCACCCCACCACGGAGCAGCCCTTCAGCATTGTGTTGAGCTGGGGTACCCCTCTTTCTTCCGGAGCTGAGACAGGAGAACAGAAGAGATGAGAAGGTCTTGGAAACCCTCTCGGTCAAGTGCAGAGTGTGGGGGGGGTGGCCCTGTTGATACAGCCATGCGATCGGTCTCCATCTTGGATCCCACATGTGACCGGGGCTGTGCGACTGCTTGCTGCCATTTTGGAGAGACTGGTCAGCAGGAAGAGAAGCTGTTAGTCATTTTCTGCCACTGAGGAAGACTAGGGGGTGCTTTAAGTTTTGGGGGAGAACTCCTTAGAGCATAGCTGAAGAAAGCAGAAGGACTTGAGAATCTTTAAATCTTGGATCTGAAAGACAGAGACTGGATCCTTTGTTGGGAATGCTTGTTGCCCACACCGGCGGTGCAATTTGGACATTAATGGAGAGGGTGGTGGCACTTCTCTCTGCTTGATTAGCATGCTTTTGTTTTCCAGATCTCTGATGTGACACAAGGCCCAAACGATTGTGACCTCCCATTGTATTATCCTCTGATAGTGTGATGGCATTTGTGACACAGTTTCTAGTTTGTGTGCACTGACTTGCTTGGGGGTTTTTTTCCTTTCTTTTCTTATCTTCTTTTCTGTATACAGCTATTGAGTTCATAAACTCCTTTCCAGTATCCCTAAGCTATCCATTGTCTGGCAAATTTATCCGAGATGTCAACTAGACCTTACTGCAAAGCAGTTCCTTAGTTTCAACCTGCTACAATGGGTTAATGGCTGGATCTTAGAGGTCATTTCCAACCAGAACCATTCTATGGTTCTGTGAACACAGATAAGCTATGATTCAACAATGCATCAAATTCTGACTATCAGTACAAGAATATGGACAAGTTCATGGTCAGCATTAATTTTGGGATTTTGATACCGGTTCATACATCACAGAGGCAAGAAAGGAACAAATGGGATTACCTTCCCGAAGGACAAAGCATGTTACCAGATTTGGAGAAACAGCACTGAAAATAAGTGAACTGATAAAACCTGGTATGTGTTACGGTAATTGCCTTTGACGGAGTAGGTTTATCACATTCCAGAACAAAGATTTGCCAAATTTGCACCATATTCCATTGTGCAATAGTGCTGAAATAGGTTTGCATTCAAGCTAGCACAAAGTTCATACTGAGACACGATTTGTCAAAACATTTTGAAATGTGTGATGATGTCTTCAGTGCATGTCAGAGGTATTGAACTGTGACAAATAAAGTTAAAAAACATGGGCTTCCTTCGATGTGCTGAAATACTGCATACGTGTCTAAACAGATATTTCTACTGAGCTGTTTTACTGCATGGCTGTCACAACCAAATGTAAATAGCAGCTACAAGCAACCCCTTTAAAAATAGCTAAAACCCAAAATGTTTTAATAATAAAATCAGAACATTAGAATTTAAAAGAAAATTAGAAGGCTACAGGGATTAGTGTCTGTGAATTTCTAATTCTAACCTTTCAGTGTAAGAAGTATAAAAAAGTCACATATATCAATTTTTAATAACATGGATCAGAATTATCAATAACTAGAGCAGTGTTGTTTAATCAAGCTTGTCTAAAGCGTTGCTGGATAACCTATAAATAAAATAAGGAAGTCTCCTATTAATTCCTTGATAAAACATCGAGGAATATTGAAAGAACTCTAATTCAAATTTAATATAAAAATGAAATTCCTTAGGGTAGGGTGTTCCTGACTATTTCTGATATTATTTAGAACATTGCTCAGTTTATCACTATTGTTGTCATGGATCTTTGGGAAACAAATATTTCTGTTTAAGATATCACTTCTGTGTTAGTCCAGTTGTTTATATGTTGGTTTCACATCGTTAAAGTTAATTTGCCATGAAATTGTGAAGATGATTATATAAAAATATATCTGAAAACAAATCTTCATTTGGTTGAAACAAGAACATTTTAAATCCCTTGCAAGTGTTCTCATTTCAAACTGCGCTAGAATCTGGCCGTGTTATATGATTCTCCTTAAGGTATGATTGGAACTCGGTACGGAAGCTCTCCGAAACCATTTCAGAACAACTGTAAATTATTAACAAAAGAAGGAGCTGCCAAAGAACACACAAGCCTGGTTGGCCATAGAGGCAAATCCTCAGGCTCTGAAGATGACCAGCTTGTCAGCTGACTCCCACAAGCTATACATTTTTAATGGAAATGCAAAATTCTTTTGGGTACAGGGTCAGGAAAGTGCAGTGTCTACCCATCTGATTTACAAGTAAGATCTTTTCCAATAAAAGAGATTTTGCTTTGACAAGAGACAACATTTTCAGAGGATAGAGCTAAACATTTTTAGTACTCAAGTCAGTATTCTCTGTTTCCATTTTTTCCACGTGCAAACATATGAGAACTGCTGTAAATATGTTTTTATTTTTATAAAATATGCAATCACAACACAATTCACTGTTGGAATTATTTTTAAAACCTTTGAAAGATAATGAGTGTTATTTCTAATTTATACTTCATTAAATATTTCTGTCTTAAAATTTATTTAGGTTACATTTATAAACTCTTGATCCAAAACCTGGCTAAGGACAACCTTGTTCTTCTTTGCTGTTACTAATTCTGGTTGAAATGTTATATTATTCTGAGATTCTGTGATTTTACACAGAAACACATGAAAGAGCAATTAGATGAAATAATTTTATTAAACAATTTTTGCTATATTTTAAAACCAAGTATATTCTGTATTGGCTTATTGTTAAAAGTATTAAAGACTAATAATATTATAACTATCACAGAACCATAGAATCATAGAATCACAGAACATTAGGGATTGGAAGGGACCTCGAAAAATCATCTAGTCCAATACCCCTGCAAGAGCAGGATGACGTAGAATGAGTTGCACAGAACACATCCAGGCAGGTCTTAAATGTCTCCAGTGAAGGAGACTCCACAACCCACCCTGGGCAGCCTGTTCCAATGCTCTGTCACCCTCACCATGAAGAAGTTCCTTCTCATATTGATGTGGAACCTCCTATGTTCCAGCTTAGCTCCATCTTCCTGACACCCACCCTTCACATATTCATAGACATTAATGAGGTCACCCCTCAGTCTTTGTTTCTCCAAGCTAAAAAGACCCAGCTCCCTCAGCCTTTCCTCACAAGGGAGGTGCTCCACTTCCTTCATCATCTTCATTGCTCTATGCTGGACACCCTCCAGCAGTTCTTTGTCCCTCTTGAACAGAGCGGCTCAGAACTGGACACAATACTCCAGATGTCATCCCACCAGGGCAGAGTAGAGGGAGAAAGGAACCTCTCTCATTCTGCTAACCATCCCCTTTCTGATCCACCCCAGGATGCTGTTGGCCCTCTTGGCCACAAGGGCCCATTGCTGGCTCATGGTCATCCTGCTGTCCACCAGGACCCACAGGTCCCTTTTTCCTACTCTGCCCTTCAACAGGTCAGTCCTGCCCAGTTGTTCCTGCCCAAATGAAAGACTCTACCCTTGCCCTGGTTATAGTTCATTAAATTTCTCCCTGCTCATCTCTCCAGCCTATTGAGGTCCTGCTGAATGGCAGCACAGACTGCCTGGGTGTCGGCCACTCCTCCCAGCTTTTGTCATCAGCAAACTTGCTGACGGTGCACGCTAATCCCTCATCCAAATCATTGAATAGTATTGGTCCCAGTACCGACCCTTGGCGGACTCCACTAGATACAGGCCTCCAACTAGACTCTGTCCCATTGACCACCACTCTGTGGCTTCTATCCTGCAGACAGTTCACGATCCGCCTCACTACCTTATTGTCCAGACCACACTGCCTCAGTTTGGCATGAAGCTACTAACAGACAAGGAAAAAATGTATATTCCACTGTTAACACAGAGCTCTGTTTCTTTTTCTTCTAAAGTTTTTCTAAAGCAGTTATGGAGATATGACACATTTACACCACGCAAACTTAGCACAGAGGTCAAATCAGCCCTAGAGGCAAGTACATGGTTCTGTTTATGATCTACAAAAATCTAAGCAAGTGAACATATTTCGGGTCTTTTTGATTATTGATGATCCTTGTATTTCTCAATTAGAAAAATGCTACATAGCTGCAGGAGAGTAGAATATTTGGCATTTCCTTTTCAAAGGAGGAACAGCAAAGACATAGTGGCAGACTACAACCAGAGACCTGCTTCAAACGTTTCACTCATTGAAGAAAGAATGTGCAAGCAAGTATATACACACAAACAGGCATATACCATTTTGAGATCAAGCAAAATAGGCACTTTTGTGAAGATGTCTCCTTCCTAACTCCAGGAAATGTCTAGAGTATGAGATTCCTTTTAGAAAATCATTTACCACTTCTACCTGTACTTACGCTTTTCCTAAGTGAAAGCACTAAATTGAATGAGCAAAATAGAGGAATCAAGGATCTGGAGCTCTGCTATAAATGTCTGTTCTGCAAAACACTATATATAGGTCTGATTATTGAGGAGTAAAGGTCACATTTTGAACTACCTTCTGGCTTTTGTCCCAAAACAAAAATACAGCCTATCCCAAGTGACAGAAGAGATATTCGATCATTATACTCATTTCTTTCTTCCAAGCCTGTAATATTTTCTTCAAATCAGTAAATCTATACTTAGCATTCTAACATTAGACAACAAAATATGTGTTTACTAGAAAAGAGTTGCATTTAAATTATTTCCTGAAAGTAGCAATCAGATACATTCAAAATAGCATGAAGGTAATACATATACAGGAGGGCAAACCTATTTCTGCGTTGAACAACCTTCTAGCTTCATTTAGTATCACAGGTCATTTAGGATGTGGCACTATGACTCCAATGACACAGAGGTACTGTTACAGCTCTTGACAAATATATGAGACAGGTAGCAGCTAATGACTTTCTAACCTTTGCCTGGTAGTAACTGTTGCACGCAAATATTCTTAGTGTAAAATGCAAAGGAAACATGTTTTTTTTAAAAGTAGCAGTACAGTATGTGACAGATTTGTAAGTCATTTAGGTTGCAGTTCTTCTTAAGCACTGTATTACCCACTTTGTCACAGATTAATTTTTTTAAAAATCTGTGTATTCCATAGGCAAGATAACCTGACTGAGAAACAATTTATAAACTAGAAAAAGCATTTCAAGCATTCAGAAGGTGTGACTAATAATTTAAAATACGCTATTCTGAGGAAAAAGAAATCTAAAAAATCTGCAGTCAAGACGCATGTTTCTAAGCACATCCACTTTAAAGATTCAACAAATCAAAAGCTTCATACCACACAGGGTGGCTGTAGGGAGGGTGGTGCCAGACTGTACTCAGTTATGCCTAGTGACAGGACAGGGAGCCGTGGGACACGGAGCAGTGGGCACAAGCTGGAAGAAAAGTTTCATTTAGAAATAAAGAAAACTTTACAGTGTGAGTAATAGAGCACTGGAACAGGCTGCCCAGAGAGGTGGAGTCTCATTCTCAGAACCCATCTGGATGCAGTCCTGCATGATGTCCTTTAAGCAGTCCTGCTTTGGCAGTGAATTTGATGATCTCCTGCGGTCCTTCCCAACTCCTGCAACTCTGTGATTCTGTGGTATCTTACAGTTCTACAGACCAAGAGTTCACTCGAAGCTTCAAGAGGGAAACGTACAATTCTTTGCTGTGCATCAGGAGAATTAATCTATAACTAGTCTGTGTTAGGAGTAGTGCACTTCTATTTATTTCATTCTAAATTGTGTCATGGATTTAGCTCCTCTTATGCTTGTAGATTTGTAGAAAGAAAAGTTGTAGACGTAGAGAGACTGACCTTCCAATCATATGTAATCTGTAGCTTCTAAACTACAGTAGATTTTTCCACTACACTCCCAGAGATGTTAGACATAGAAAGAAGTTTCCTCCCCATTTTTCAATTATTTTTTTTAGTCTAAGCACTGCAGCAGGAAGAATACTGTAGTCTGAAAAGCAGTGATATTGCATAATGCAGTGCAGACACAATTAATCATCATGACACACTGATGAAGAGGTAGATGGAAATAACCATTGACTTGCTATTAATAACATAGCAAAGGATAAAATTAATCCCTAGAGTTTATAACAAGTACTGGAAGGGATGGGAAAGCTTACTGCAAAGAAGATTTTAGAAGGTAATTCAGATGTAACAGGAATGTTAAATTTGAAAGAACTTTTATGTCATCAGATCTGCTTTTATTGCAGAGAATCACTACAAGTAATACGTTTACTAAACTGAGTTCCAACTTAAACACAGTTAAGGTTTTTGGACCAGCTGCTTGAAAGGTTACTTCAGAATCTGATTATTTCAATGATTGTGTGCCTTCATCTAATTTCCATTTGAAGTGTGTACCTGAGCCGTTAATGATAATTTCTTCTGCTGCCGGTGTTGACTTTGGCTCAAATATTTATCTCATTCCCATGTGTTTCCATACAGGACTTGTCCTCAACCTTCACTTTGTAAAGGCTGCATACTCGTTTTTTCTTATTCAGATAGGTTGCTCATGCTCGTTCTTGCCCTTGTCTGCACCTATGCTGATTTCAGTTTCATTTCCTTGAATTCAAGTCCCCAGAATGGTACTCAGCATTTCAGATGAACTATACTGCAAAATGGCATTTATATACACCGAATGACACGCGTTTTAGGATCTCATTCATCTTTTGCACAGCTTGTGTCCTAGTTAGCTGCTAGATTTGAGCACCACCATGGTTAGTTTATGTTGGAGGATCCTATTAATTCTAGAGGACCTTTATGGATCTAAAATCTGTTCCAAGGTCACAAAATCCACTTCCAAACAACACTCGTTACATAGGTTACTATTGCACTGTTAGACATTTGGGAATGTTTCTCAAGAGCCATGTAGGTACTTCTTTAGCAGAGGTTTTAGTACTCATAGCACTCCTCTTTACACCGTCATTTCTACTTCATTGATCACTGCAGGAAGCTTCATAAATGTAGATAAGGTATTTTCTAGACATTTTGTAATTAGAATTAGAAGACGAGATATCATAATTGCTTGCCTGACAGCAGTTTCTCCTCATTTATAATGTCTTGATATATAATGCATGTCCTGTAATGCATTTCAACTAACCTGTAACTATCACAATCAATCATCTTGGAACAGTATCACAGTATTGAGTGGCTTTTAAATATATAGTAAGTGTTCTGTTTCAGAAATCGTTGTGTTACAATAGGTCTCATTGTTTTACAGCCAGATCTGTAAAATCTGGCAGGTTTCAGTCCTTAGAAGTGAGGCACAAATGAAAGCGATGATGAAGATTAATCAAATGGTGCACTTTTTCGCTGTTCATGGAGTAGGGCTGTTGTCAGGAACTTTGTTACAAACAGAAAGACTTACACGTTCCTAGAAAGTTTCAGCTGAAACTTTCTGACACCTGTTAATATTATCTTCTAAGGAATAATCAGCACTGCCTTAGCCAAATTATCATACTGTAGGAACAACTGATACACACAGCTGAGGCAAAACTTAGGCTGGCTCTTTCTATGGCTTGATACTGTCAAAGAAATTCTTAGTGCTGGCAAAATAATTGATCCTGTATAACCTATCTAATAAGCTAATTAGGACTGGTTAAGAAAATGAATCTGTAACAGTTTGTCATTGATCCTGAAAGAATTAGTCTTGTCCTCAGTCTGCTTCACGTGCCTGTTTTGAACCCCTTTACGCAATAGGATGTATGCCTCTGGTGATGCGGAGTAAGGAGAATTGAGTTAATATTAGCCAGCCAAAAAACAGTTTAGTTCAGTAGAGTTTCACATAGTAACATAATTATCTGTACTTCACAAAGGAAGGTTTGCAAAGACAGGAAATTAGGAGTCCAAGGAGGCCAGGACTGCTTTTGTTTGCAGAAACACTGGCTTATGCTGACGTAAAGCTTATGCAGAATGTACCCTCTGGCTGCACTGCCTCAAACTGCTTTTCATATGGATAATGACTGATCTTTGAAATTGGTAATACTGTAAAGTAGACTAAAAAATTCCCTATCAACAATCTTTCAGTAATTAAGGCACTTCTAAAGATGATCAACTTATTAACCACCCGGATTTTCTAAGGAAGTACTCACATATAATGATCATGATGGTGTAATATCATATAATACCACATATAATAGTCATACTTGTGTGCATGTCATTTACAAAAGCCTCACCAATGTGCTGAACTTACACATTTCACCAAATATAATTCCTTTCCTGTTAAATATTGTATAAATAAGCCATAAAGAGAAAAAGCACCAGAAAAAGCATGAAATACACACTTCTTCAGTGCAATAATCGTGTTCTGAGAAACAGCAGTCTGCAGAGTGCAGTACTTACATTCCTAGCTCAAAGGAAACGCAGTCAAACACTCTTAACACTGCACCTCCCTAGAAAATGTTTGCTGCCTTTTTGGTGTCACTAGGATTGGAAGGGACAGAAATTCCAGTCCAGTCCGAAGTGTGAAAGTTGCAATGTCGCCTTATACTGGAGGGGGGAAAAAAGTGATTGAAAATCTTTCTGGGAAGAAAAGTCTGTCTCAAAATTTTCAACAATCTACCCAAAACTCTTCCTGCATTTCAAAGTGGTTTTTAATAGTGTGTTCCTTTGTAATTTATGTATGCTCCTTATCTTCTGAGCAAAAAAATTCTCATCACAGACTCACCCACCTGCCATCATAAAAGATGATGTTATGATCTAGAAGTGATCTGGAAGGGGAATGCTCCTCACTTTACTGACTAGGCTGGGGTGTTGTAGAAAAGTAACACTAAGTACTTAACAGCAACCGTGGAAATAACTTCATGAATACAAACTTTGAGAAGAAGAGCTGCAATTACTTTTAGTTGTTTCTCTGAAATCTCTTTCTTATCTCTTTACATTCTTCATTTTACATTTCTACACAATTCAACCTACTTTCAATTTTTAACACTTTTTCAAGGTGAAAACAAACTTTTAAAAAATCCAAGATGTATCAAAGTTTCAAATATTTTCTGCTATCTTTAAAAACTCTCCAATTTACAATTGAAACTAAATAAAGCCTTTGCATGAAATCATACAGTATTGCAACCTAAGATGTCTCTGTTTCGTGCAGGAGCTCATGCATTTATGAGAGGCTTTGCTAACTGAATGTTCCAATGCTTTGTCAAAAGATGTGAATGGCTTGCACGCACAGGCAAGCTATACAGCTTCCTTCTTTCACTGTCACCAGTCTGGCTGTTTCTGAATGAGTGCAGTTTTTACTGGCTGACTCTCAGTAGTGATATGATCCATCTGTACCTACAATCCTCCCTCCACTTTTAAGTGCAGCAGACGAGACAGAGTATCTAAGAGTGGCCCTGGAGTTTCATGGTACAAAACTGAAGTCAAAGCAAACTTTAAAGCAAGCAAAAATGACACTGGGCAGGAAAAATGCAAATCTAAGCTAAGCTGTAGTGCTAATAACATGGTTGAACCTTTAGCTGTGGGATCATTGTTCTCTTAAAAAAATAAAAAGCTTTACACTCTCAATTAGTGCATGTCTGCCTCTTTGTATCTTGCAAGGAGATAACTCTTTAGTAGCAGTTCAAACAGTGGCTCCCTCAAACATCAGTACTGCTCTGAAAATTCCAATAAACTTAGCACCTGTCAGCTTTAGATGGTGAGCAATTGTAGCCATGGGGTTTCTCGTTTGGCTGTACAGTTTTTCTGACCACTGAGATGAGTCACAGTGATAAGATGCAAGCTCCTTCTCTTCATTGATGAGGCTGATCCAGCATTAGAGCAAAGGCTGAACAGTTAGAAAGAAGATTTTTAAAAAAAATATTTCCACCAACCAGGCAACATGGGTTATTTTGAGAGTTTTGAGGGAACCACAATTCATCTCCATTCTGCACAGGAAACAACTGTACTTCATATTAAACAAACAAAAAAATATTTTCAGTTTCTGTGACTTTCAGTGACTTTGTTCATTCTTGCACGGAATCCAGTGTTTATGTTGAAATAAAACAACATAATAGAGTATTTATTTTTCATTAGCCTTCATTTGACAAGAAAATAAATTCATTCACTCTGATTGTGCACAATATTTAAATAAAATAAAGCCAATTTACATTAATTTTCTTGTGGCAAACTACTGTATTTGTTACTTCAGTATTGTGCTGCATTTTCCTCCTTCCCCCAAGCATCTCTGTAATTGTTTGCTGTTGAAAACATTTTTTAGTTTTATTTTAAGAAGTTCTAACCAGTATTGAATTAAGTAATTTTATGGCTAATAAAGTTTTATTACAAGAGCCTTGTAAAGAGCAATATATACTAAAGGAAGTCCACTGAAAATGAGGCATTTCATTTGTTAGCCTAACTGAGTACTTTCACTGAAACTAGTAGAACAGCTGTAAACACATCGCAGCTTGGTGTCTAATTTTCTTCAACTTCTATAATCAAAAGCTGAGAATCAGATACCTAATCGCCTTTGCCGTCATTTCGTTTCTCCGCCAATATGCTCTCTCACCGTATTTAGATACCAGCGTGACTGTGGACAGAGGCAGGCAGATGTTAACTGGGATTTCCATCTGCCATTCAGCACCAGTCATTTCTGAGTAGTTATGTGGTCAGCCTAAAAGGTTTATAAATTTCATGTAATTTTCCAGCAATGCTAGGGTCGCTTTTTAACCTCTGCTCACGTTGTTCTCTTTCTTGTACAAGTTTTTACAGGTAATGAGTATGTAAACTGCATCAAATACATTTCAAGTAAAGTAAAAGTATTTTTTTAAAAGAGAGGCTTCCTCATACAAGCAGCTGATCATGCTGACATTAAAAATCTCTCCTGCTGAAAAAGAAGTAAATTGGTGTCTTGCTACACTTCATCCATGATCCGTACTGTAGAGAGGCTAAAGGTGATTGCTTTGATGAAAGCTTTTTGCATTTTTTAACCATAATTTTAAACGAATAATTCTCAAGTAGCTATTATGCCCTCAAGTACTGGAAATGAAACTGGCAAATGAAAACATATAGATACAGAATAACATAGCTGGAAAATTATTCCTGCACTACAAAATGATCATAGAAGCTCATCATATTTGCCATATGAAGTCACTGTTTAATACAAGTTTGAGCCATTCCATTCATAGACAGATGATTGGACTAGATGATCTTTCAAGGTCCCTTCCAATCCGTTATGATTCTATGAATTAACAGTGGACTTTTTCCACATAAAACCATATTTAGCCTGTATACCTAATGCTCTAAATAAATGACATATTTAAATTCAGGCCTTAATCAGGAGGTTCAGTTAGAGCACTCAATCTTCACACTGACTGAGTGATGTGAGTAACGGAAAGCAATGTAGTTTCTTTCGTGATTTGTGGAAACCAAAGCATTAGTAAGGAGGCAGAACAGGCTACTGCATGGTTTGATCTCAACCCAAAACACAGGAATAGGTAGCAATCGGGATGACTGTCTGCCTAGGAAGGCAGTGGCAACAACAAATATATTTTAGAAATGTTTTCCAACCAAGTTCTGATGTGGCTTAGATGCCTAGAGTTCAAGGAGAGAAGCCAACTTGCATGGTGTGGTGTAACTACACTTTGTTCTTTTGCATCGAAAGGCAGTTGTGGAACAGCCCAACCACTGAAGGCTCCAAGAACCACAAGGGTCCTGAAAGATGTAGAAAGCAGGAGCATATATACCCACATTTGTGTCGCTAAGCTCACAGTACAGCTCACGTATAGTCATGAGTGATTGTTTCCAACATTTTGAATAGTCACTAGAGACGTGAAGCAATGTCAAGCAATCCAATGTAAGTATTTTGATAAGAATGTTCGGCACTTCCACATTTTCAAACAACATTGCTGGTTTATCAAAAACAAGAGTCAACTTTCTTGTTATTACATAAAACAGAAAGAGAAAATAATACCAGAATAAAGTGGGACAGAATCCCAATTATTAATAAAATTATGCTCAGTAGCAGAGGCTAGAAGCACCGTCTCTCAAACGATGTATTGTTACTTTTACCAAACCATAATTTCTGAGAAATATGTAAGCAGCTGGAAACAAAGCAAACTTTCACATCCACTGCCCAGTTGAGCAGATTATTGTTATCTATCACAATACTATAAAAACACCACAAACACTAGGGAAAAAGTATTTATGTTTTCAGTGCCTGAATTCCTTCCCATTCCCAAACAAAGCTGTTAAATGGCAAAGCCAAAGAGCTGCTGAAGGGTTAAACAGAACTGAAGGAAGGCAACATACAGTCACATATGCTTATGTATTTTCAGCTCAAACCATCTGCTGTTCATATGTGGAATCTGCTAAGGATGATATTGCATCATAGCAGAAATTCTTGGGGGCAGTATATTGACTGTTCAAGATCAACCTGTTAGAAGAAGGTCAAGCTGTATAACAAATAAGGAAAAAATAATCCATAGCATATTTAAGAGTTTAAGACAACAAAAAGATACAAGAGCAGTCAGATGATTTTACCAGTGAACTGTCTCTGAACTCTCTTTACTCAATTGCAATGAGATGTTCAGGCAAGCTCCACTAGCTAGCTACACCACTCATTAAAATGCCTTCTGAGCTTTAGATACTACAATGTGAGCTCTTTCCACTGAGGAGATATTTTTTAACTTTCAGAATTATCTATATGGGTAGTAGGGATGTAATTCCAGAAAATTTGCTAGTAGATTGTATTTTGTATTTTATATTTTATATAAAATATGCTATATTTTAGCATATATAGATTTTGAGAGGCTAACTACTGTTGTTAGTTCTAGGAATATTTTATTTCCTAACATGTCTCCAACTTTACTGGGACAAGGACTAGTATGTGCTTTTGTCCTACAATGCCCTTCCAGTCAAAATTTAGGACTTAGCCTGACAGCTAGGGAACTATTGAGGAAATTGTTTCTAACTCCATCTCACCTAACAGATGAGAAAATCTCTTAGTGTAAGATAAGTGATTTACAAGACAATTTTCATTTCTATTTTCATCAGCAGTGGAAAGATTGGATGATAAGGTAGGTTGTCTGCGCTACCATTGTTGCTTTTCCGTAGCATGACCAGTGTTCTCCTGCTGACAGAAATCACAGGTATTACGCTGCCCCTTTGGGGATATTCTTTCTACATGAGAGGCAAAATTTAATGTATCTTGACTGTGCACAAGAGTTTCAATGTGTTGCCCAAGGGTGTGAATACAGCTGAATATTTCTGGCAGATGAGAGTTGCAAAGGGAAAAAGATAAATAAGGATGCATTGAATAGTGCTGGACAACACAAAACAATCCCATGTGATTCAGAAAAGGCACACAGACAGTTTTTCATGTTCTGTGTTCTGCTGTATGACAGTGACAGATATACAGCACTCTGCTCCAGTGCAGGCACAGAAGTATGAATTCAGGTCTAGAAGGAAATATACACAACTGAATCACAATCACAGAGGTCCAACCCCCCGTGTTGGAGCAGGATAAGCCTACAGTGCTGCCTCAAGATGTCCTACATGGGGCTCAAACCCATGACCCCAGGAATTCAGAGTCCTGGCAGAGTCCCATGCTCTACCCACTGAGCCACCCAGGCCTTTGCATTGAGTACAGCACCCGTTCTTACACTATTAGGCACCTGCCTAAGCCATTTCAAGGGCAGTCACAGCATTCCAAGAAACTGCCTCTGCCGTGTGAAAAGAAATGCATCAGATGATACAAGTCTAAAGCATTCTAGCTGCAAACTGGAGCAGAGTCTGTACACTGGAATGCAGATCTATTTATCACAAAAACCACTCTTCGTGTGGGCGGGAAATATAGGCAACAACAAAACAAAGAAAACTTACAAATTTTGCTCCAGGAAATAGGATAGGATTAGTGAGAGGGATAAAGTGTAAAAGCTCATTTGTGAAGTACGGTATTGCAACCTTCATTTCTTCACTTTCTAGCCTATTGCATCAAAACAGAACCCATGCGATAGTTCTGGAGGGAAAGTTCTGAGGGTCACAGTCCAGCAAAAGTTAGTCCTCAAGTGTTAAGTACTACTCTCAGCATTTCTGAATAGTGGCAACGTTCTCTGTCACAGTCATAGAGTTGCTCCTCAGTCAGATGTGGGTTTATACAAATGTTTTAACAAACAGTACAATAGTAACTGAATACACAGTATCACTGATAAGTTCTTGCCAGAGAAGCTGCAGAATACTGTATGCATGATCTCCATTACAAAGTTTATAAAATCCAGTTTCTGAATACATAAAATAATCTGCAGTGCTCTAAAACAATATATAATGAAAATTATTGTAGCTTATAGATTACAAATTACTGAAAAAGTAATCTCTATTATATTTTACAAGTAACTTATAAATAGTCCCTTTATGTAGATTTTAATGGACATTTTTAGATTATGATAGATCTTTTCCCCCCAAGACCAATATAGCTTAAATCTACACTGTGGGCAGAGTACAGTGGGCTTGGTGTTCTACCATACTTTGACTTCAAAAGTTATATACCACTGTCTTTACAAGGCTCACATGCAAACCTCCATCAAGTCAGGTAGACAGTGAAATCAAAGCACTCTTGCATGCCAGTACCTTTTTGTCAGTAGTTTCTGCTACTCGAGGGCTTGCTAGTCAAGGCTTCCTGTGTTTGGAAGGCATTACATAAAGAATTCAGCTGTAATTCCACATCAGTAATGTCACTGACATCAGCAGGATTTTAATCTTTGTCAGAGCATGGCACAGGCTTGTGGTGGTAACAAATTAAAACAAGACACATATTTTGTGTTGTAACAAGACTTAGAGAGCAACATAAACCGGGCTTTGTATGCTACCATCAATGTCACCAAATGACAGAACTTGTTAAAACTAAAATCTTCCATCTGAGGGCAACATATGGAAATTTAATGTGATTAAATAAAAGTTGAATCACTGAAGACCCAGTCAATCAACTAGAGCCTGATGGCTTGCAAAAAAGCAAAATCTTCATGCTCAGGTGACTACTGCATAGGTTAGTGAGCAGAAGAAAATAGGACGTTCACTAGAGATAAGAACAAGGAAAGCATCCTCTCTGTCTTTTAAGACAGAGGTTAAGTATCATTTACCATCTCTCCTCATGATGCACAGTCTTTGTAAACTGCTGTTTGCTCAACACCTAACACATTGCACTTCCTGAAACAGAAATGTGTGCTCTGGTAAGGATGCTTTTCTGAGCATTGTAACAGGATTTTGAGACAGATACTCTCCCCTGCGAAGGACAACTTGTTTTTGTCATTCTTGAGTATTACAAGGCATAAATATTTCACATAAAAATAAATGAGTTCAGTTTCAATGACTTGAGTAGGACTCAAATTTCACCTCAACAATCTAAGCAGCTTATAGTGGACACTTTGTTAAATGTAGCCTTTACTATGAAAAATAAATATTACCTGGTTTGATAACTCTGAGGTAGCCAAAGCAGAAACATTCAACTGTGACTTTGCTAGACTTGTGTAGTAGGGTCATTCCAGAGCCTTTATGATTTGAATGTTAAAAATCTGCTGTCATTTTGCCTTTCATGCATACAAAATTCATCCTTGTCCAGCTGTTCAAAGTATAGCCATCTCATGCTAGGTGTCTGTACAGACCATTTCTACTGCTAGGGCAGAATTACCCTCTATCAAATAGTGATGTTTGGGTGCTGAGTGGAGCAAGTAAGAGGAAAAATTGGGCAATAGGATATAAAGACCTCTATTAGAGGTTGTCTAGAGGTTATCAGAACAGACCAACTGTGGTGGTGGTTAAAAGACAGGGGTGATGATTAAAAACTTGACATTAATCAAGCAAATTGTTATTTTAAACTACAGTTAAGCAAGTGGATGCCAGAAAGTGCCTCATTTTACTACATGCTTTCTAACATCTTAAAGGAAGCTTCGTGGGCAAACAACACTTTTTCAGATTCATTATGGAGGAATGACCATGACAGCATTCCTATGGTTTACTGTGCCACCCTCCAATATTTGTCTAATGGGAGTTTGAACAAACTGCAAAATGCTTTGTTATAGTAATAATACTTTAAAATAGCAAATTCCAGCAAAATACACTTTAGTTTTCATTAATGCTGACCTTATTTTAGGAAAAAGGCTTTGGCAGGGAAAAGAGATGAATTTCTGACTTTTACAGACATCTCAATCTGGAATGCTTGCTAGATTTCACTGTGAGCCTGAAAACTGCTGGCTTGCAGGACATATAGTATTCCTACACCTTTTTTTCGTGTCAGATTAATTTCTGCTTCCATCCACCTCTTCAGTTCCCTTGCTGGTTATGATTTAGGGAGTTAGCCTCTCTGCTTTTCCTGGGTGTCACATGGTAAGGCAGGGCTGAGAAGGAGTTTCAGAAGTTCATTGCAGTAATAGCATAAAATAAGCAAGGACACACAACGCTCCTGAACACGGGAAAAATAACATTGCACATTGCATTCTCTGAAATGAAAGCCATTTATAAATACATATATACACATATACTCATTCTAGAGTAATGTTGCTGTTGAGCTGAATCTTCTAACTTCAGAGGTCCCCAAGAAAAGGGAACAGCCTAGAAGACTTACAGTGACAGAATTTTCATACTCACCAAAACTGCTTCCCAAGTGGAGGGATATGTGTCTGGACATATGATTTACAATTGTACAGCATGCATTCAGACTATTAAAATCAGCATTCCAGAGTTAGTCTCAGGTATGCAAACATAATAAACATGAAGAAGGCCCAAAAGCACAGTGCAGCTCCTAAGCCATCCAATTTAAGGCTTTTCGGAGCGGAGAGTAATTTTTATTGTTAATAAAGGAATTCCAATTGGCATATTGCCATTAAGAAAAAACAAAGGGTGGGTGTCAGGAGGATGGAGCCAGGCTCTTCTCAATGTCATCTAGTGATAGGACGAGGGGCAATGGGTGTGAGCTGGAACATAGGAGCTTCCACATAAATAGGAGAAGGAACTTCTTCCCAGTGAGGGTGACAGAGCACTGGAACAGGCTGCCCAGAGGAGTTGTGGAGTCTCCTTCACTGGAGACATTTAAAACCCACATGGACATGTTCCTGTGTGACTTGGTGTAGGTGATCCTGCTGTGGCAGGGGGATTGGACTAGATGATCTTTCGAGGTCCCTTCCAATCCCTAATAATTCTATGACCCTGTGATCTGTGATCTTTGTATTTATATAAAATCCGTATAGATGGCAGTATTTTAGGTTTCTCAAGTACTGCAGGTTTGGACTGTTTGAGTGGGGTTTTTTGAGTCATTTCTACAGTACTTTGCCTCTTCTAAGATTTACTCACCTACAAGGTATCATGAGAGACGCAGCATGGCCAGAGAGCCCAGCAAATACAAGGAAGGGTATAATCTAAATGAACTACAACTTGCACCTGGCACAGGAGCAGTTTAGTATTTCCCATTTGAAAGATTAAAAAGAATTTGTATTTGCTTCTTTTATTTGCTTCTTTTTCCAAGTTATCTCTTGAGATAACTCTACAAAAATTGTATATTAGTCAAGACTCTCACAGGATCATGTTTCTGTAACAATTTTTCAGCCAGCCCTTATCTCAGTTTAGAATCTCAAAAGCAAGTTACAAACCAATTGTGAAATTGAGTTTGAAAATACACAGTCTGAGTATGAAATCCTCTTTCACATTTGCACAGGTCTAGAATAACTCTTTCAAGATCTGTGTGAGTCAAATGAAAATCAAGCTTGTCTTTTGGACACTGAAATTAATTTCAAAAGACCTTGAACCAAATTACATTTTCTGCCACATAGGCAGCAGCAGAGGTGGTTTGATATCAGCGCAGAGGCTTAAAGCTAGATTTGATTCTCTGTTAAGGGAGCACTTCAGTTTTCTTATACTCAGATTTATAGGGATATATGGAACGCCATGTAAAGATAGGCAAAACCATTTAAGTGAGCACATAAAGCTGTATGCTGAGATTCAGGTACTGTGCTGATCAACGTATGACAGTGATATTTGGGGTAGGTGTAACCATGACGCTGACTCAGTGCCTCACAGGTCTTCAGCAACCTTTCTCTGTCTTTCTCAGAATCAGTGACTGATCTAAGTAGAAGTGAAACATGAGGAGATAACTCCTAACAAGGTATTTTTCAGAAGTAGAAAAAAGCCAGGGCATTTCAGATTTTACTGCAAATTGCATGTCTGTACAGGTGGGTGTGTTTCCTACATGCTTTTTCAAAGTTCAAGTTAATTTCTCTTACACACAAGGAATTTAGTATATAGTTCTTCCACGGTCATACCAGATATCTTGCACAAAGCAGAAGGTTTTAACAGTAATGTCTAAACAACATAAATACAGCAAATATGCAAAGTACATATTAGTGACAATACTCAGCATGACACTTAAGGCAGTGGAACGTCTCAGAAGCTAAAATGTTGTCATCTACTTAAGTGTCTAGTTGAACCCCAGCCAGTGGGCTTCATTATACTCTTGATGGGTTTTATCATTTTGAGCTTTACCACACAGAAAATTTTGCCCTTCTTGTGGTATTTATAACATGTTCTATGCCAGACTTGCAAAGGAGATTACCACAGATTACTGCAATTAGAAAAGGGTGAGTTTACAGTGGACTGTAGTGGCTGCACTCAACAGAAAAAAATGCATGTTGTATATATTAAAAAGTTAATTTAAAATAAACAGATAAGACCAGTTTAAAGCTTGTGGAATTTGCTGAAATCACATGAGCAGAATGCAATTTAGACACTCTAATTTCTTGAAGCAAAACTGACTCAAAAAATCACTACATAAAATCTGTGAGACTCATTACATCTTTCACAAAAATATCATCTCAGGCATGTAAGAAAATTACAGTGGAGTTTTAGGTCTGAACATTTTAGCAAACTTTAATGTTGCACTAAAGCTACAGTGAAGAAGCGTTATTTTCTGCATTCCTGTTTCTCATTATTATTTTAATGTGCTTTATTTTTTTCAATTGCTTAGTCCTGCGTGTCATGAATGAATTATTCAGGAAACCATATAGGGGGTTTATCTGTTCTCTATTATGACCAGTTTTCCTAAAATGCATCTATAACCTGTAAAAGAAGATAACTCAGAATACTTCAAGATAAGAGGCATATCCAGCCACTTGTCAGAAATGCCCACTTGATCTATTTTCATGATTAAGTTACTGATTGTATGCAAAACTCCTATAAAGCTAGTTTTATATATATATATGTGTATTCAATATAAAAAATAAAGCTGAATGGTTCAACTATAAACAATACCACTTTACAATAGAAGGTGTCAGACAATTCTGACCATTGTTTGCAATGTTTCGTGAAGACAGATATCTTTATACACATGCATGAATGTGTGCCCTTGTACTACACTGATGCACTCAAAACGACCAGCCACCAATTTGCATGAGTGCACCTCGCACATCCATGTCTTTTATGAAGTTCCTTAGAAGCAACAAATCTAAAATGAAATATTTGGATAATACCAGCAAGTTGTATCTTACTCTGTTGCTGACAGTCCTCAGTTTAGCAAGTTGAAAAACAATGAATGCCTAGAGCCATTCGTCTTCAAAATCAGCAAGAACTGAATGCAGCAAGAAGGCTCTTCTGAAATATTCTTTGATTGATATTTGTCGGGGTTCTGCTAAAGGGTGACTGCATACACGATGACTTAGCATCAGCTCTTTTTATTCTTGATCATTAGCCAGGACTTCATTACAATTCATCCCATGCAAACAGAGGAAAATTCTAAGGAGATTTAATTTCCTGTATAAATAACTACATAAATTATGAAAGTTAAGAGCCGGCACATAGAACATGCAATGTGACAGAGTGGACTGTGGCTGTGAACACTACATCATTCTGTGTTATGAATTCCATTTTGCACTGTGCCTAAAGCAGGTTCTGTCTCCAAGTTACTGGAATGTATTTGAAAGAGATGTACAAGGAAGGTGGATGGACTATTACGAGAAATTGAAAGCCAAGATGGCAAATAAAACTTGGTAACAAACTCAGAGCCTTATTCGCTGCTTTTTCTGCAGACAGGTTCATGATTACATGTACCAGAGCCTCAAAGAAGAGCATGTGAGCCAGAGTCTCCAGCTGTAGGGTCTGCAGTGACTGTATTTTGGAATCACCCATTTTGATGAAGTAGATTGAATCTGGATATATGCTCTGAAGTAGGTGCAACCAGAAGTAGTTGATAAGTGTAGCACAGTTTTATCTAGCTCTTTAGTCAACAATTGGGTTCAACATGAAAAACAAAGCTGGCAAAATAAAATTTAATCTGGGACCTGTCAATAGTCTGTCTCATTGATAGTATTCAGCACTGACTTGTTTTGTAGAATTTGTATTTGTTCCTAACAAAAAGTGACGTTTTGTTATTAGTCTGTTTAGATTTGGACAGTTCAGAATACTCAACTCAACCCATGCAATGGATTGCCATTTTTCTAACAAAAAACCCCTCAAAACCCTTCCTAAAGGCGTTCTGGATTGCAGTTAGCCTGTTTTACCCGAAGCAAATATCTTTCATCCTGTCCATTACAAACAGCAGGGATACAGCAAACACATGCACACATACACACAGACAGGAAGTCACATGAAGTACTAAGTAAACATTCGTTCCTCAGCCGTGTCCTAGGGCAAGAGTGCAGCAACTTGTGGGAGGGCACCATGCCAGCCTAACAGATGGACATACATATGGGTAGTCAGGACATTATGTGAAGCCATCAACTATGGATACTAAGGGCATGATTCCAACCTAAGAACATGAGCTTTCTGTGAAGGTTAAGGGGATGTTAAGCTGGATTTACTTTCAAAAATAAAGAATAAATTCCACTGCCCTGTTCGGTAACAGTTCTTAGTTAATCAGGTGGAGTTGTCAGTAGTTAAAAAGAGGGTTTTTGTAACAGAATTATTATGAGGTAAAGATTTAACATTTCACAGGGAGATTTAATTCTGACAAATAAACACATATTATTTGTGAGGAGATATAGACAATGATTTTGCACTGGCAGTGCTTTGACCCCGCATCACCATCTGGCCTGTGCCTTTTCCCTAAAGGAGACAGGAAACAGCTATTTGGGCAGTGAATGCAGCACAGATAGCCAAATACATCCTCCAGCGACCATTACTGGGAGGATCAGAGTTGGGAACCACTGCCTTTTGCTGAAGAGAAGAACAGAGGTATGACACCTTCACATACTCACAGCACAGTACCAAGCTAGCACTACTGGTGCGAGTGGAAAACAAGCATGCACATCACCCAACTGACTGCCACTATGTCCACCATCCACCATTAGCAGGTGAGAGAAAGAAACTAGAAGTCATGCCTCATGAGTTTAATTCACTGCTACACCACCATAATCCAAGCGTGGTCCAAAGCGTGCTGCTGAAACAAGCTCTTACAAAGGTCACAACATCAAAATTTGCCCACATCAGGATAAGCTTTTGAAATTTTACCAGCTATGTAGAGCACAGTAAATTTTATTCCCAAGTATAGGGGAGGGGCAACATTTTGGTTTATGGAGCACTGTGTATTCAGAGAAAAATTGGGCCAAGAAGCAATGTATTCCTTTCTCGATTGAAATGAGATATTTGGAAAATACATTAGAGCTTATGAAGGTTAATAGTATTTATTTATTAAAAGGACTGGCATGTTTCTTTCACTCTTGATCTAAAAACATAAAGACAGAACCATGGCTTCCTCTGATGGTTCATCCCAGAGGACATAGCTTGAATTACCTGCTTTCAGCTTCCAGACATTTAGGTTCTTTCTGCTAGACTCAACAGCTCCTTAGTATTCAGCACTCTTCCCATGAAGTTACTCATTGCAATGCAAGTCACTTGTCAAACTACTTTTCACTGAAAAACGAAGATTGACATCTTTAAGATTCACACCAAAGGAATTTTCTGAATGCTACTAGTCCACTCTTTTTTATGCCCTCTCCAATTTTTCAGTGTCCTTTAAGAATTTAGATGCCAGAAAATATATGCAGTAACCCAGTTTTAGTCTCCACAGTGCTACATATATAGGGAAACTGATTTCTTACTCTACCTCTTCATGCAGGCTGTGCTCACCATCCTTACATATTATCTTATTATTTCTTTTGTGAGACAGTACATTTTAGGATATAGACATCATTTTTTAGTCTCAACCTATATGCCCTGGCTCTACAACTGTACGATTAAATTCACAATTTCAAAATGCATTTCTTTGCCTGTAAGGTTCTCCTTACATAATAATCCAAATTCTTCTCATTTGACTCATTATGATATCATGAGTCATTTCACAACTAGTTTTTGGAACATCCATGTATTTCATCAAAGTAATTTTATATTTTCTTCCCACCTTTTCAAAACAAATAAATGCTATTCTGGTAATTTTTGTGGACTTTCACTAGAAACTGACACTGAATTGTGATCTTGCATTAATGACGTTTTGGAAATTCTCTGTCAATATGTTAACCATGTAATGAGCTTTCTATAACTGTAGTGCTACTACTTTATGAGAATATTGTACAGCGATCAGTAGAATACCTGACAAACAAGCATTTCTTTAATGGCTACTTGATTGGAGGTTTTTGTATTGGGAATATAATCATCAAATCAGATTTCTATGTGCATTAATAACATCTGCATTACCATACTGAGTGACATTAATTATATTGCTGTCAGTTGTTCTTTATTCAATTAAACTAACATCACAAGTTTCATTATTTGCTTAGGACTGATAGCCGGCTCACTGCCATACAATCATTTCAGCCACTATATCCCTTTCAGGAATGCTGGCACAACATTCCTAAATGGAAGGCTGGCATTGTCCCAGCCTTCTGGAATTTTGCCCAGCAAGATTTGTTAAGAGGTTATATCAGAGCTGTAGTCTGTTGAGCTGTAGACCTAGATCTTTGATTACAATTTCTACAAGTTTGTTGATATTTTTATCTTGCAAAGATTTACCACACCTCAGAAATATGTCTTGAAGGATTTATCCATTTTTTATAGTTATTTTCACATACTTACTGTGTCTCACTTCTCCTTCCAATTATTTTTAATTACATACTTCTCAAACACATAAAAATAAGCTATTTAGAGGAATCTTTGTTTGTCTACACTGATCACAATCAGGTCATGAAAACCACCACTGGGGCAGTCATAAATTTCTAGTCCAGTAATATATTCATATTTATCAGTTCTAATGAGTTCTTAAACTAAAAATGCATCATGTTGAGCATGGAGGCTTTCCATTATAAAACTTTTTCTTTATACAGAGGATTAAGATTTCACACATGTGTTTGACAAACCTCAAGTACTTAGACCTTACACAACATTTATTAGCATTCATCCAAAACCCCACCATTTTGTGCTTCCAAGAGCTCCAGGATACCACATCCTTCTTAGCTACTTTGGTTGTCCTGCGAGGTTACAGCCAGGCTTGGCTACTCCAATCAGTTTTCAGGACTGGCTTTCTCACTTATGAGGCTTTTGAGACTATAACTTTTACTACCAGGACCTCCTGATACCTATTTCATACAAGAATCCCTCATTACTGTCTCCCTTCAGTTACATTTGGCAGGATTATAGTGGAGTACTATAATGCATATGCTGCGGCCTTGGATCTGATGCTGTATATGATGAGACTTCATTTTGTTCTACAGGTTTGGGTTTGTGTGTTTCCAACAACTCGTGATCAATTCTCATACGTGGGAAGAGTATGCTCCATTGTTTTCCAAGGGTATGATTTCTAGAAAAAGGTATCTGTATTTAGCAAATGGTACCTCTTCCACTCAGCCAATGGAGCTGTTGCGCACATTGCACTTGTGAAAGTTTGCAGCAGTGACAGCACTTCTCTTTTGCCTCAGAGGACCTGCTGTTGATCTGTTTTCTATATCATCCTTCATACTGTATGGCCATTTAATGCCTCCACCTTTTTGATATTTACTATGAACTGTATCATAAAAAGTCCCTTAATCCCTTTGAAAAGCCGCAGTGCGAGAGCAGAATCTGGATCACTCTTTTACCTCATAGTACATTCTGGACCGGTGCCTTGGCTGAATGAAACGAATTGCCAAAGCAGACATATGGCTTTTTTTTTTTTAATCTTTTTTCCCCCTCCATTATGCTTTGCAAGGTTATTCAAATAGTTCTTAAAATAGTTTATGTAGTTTAATTTGGGAAAATAAATGAGGTTACTTTCCCAAAAACGTCTTAATCTGCACTTTTCCTGCAAGGTGGACAATATTCAACACACCTGAGATCCCTTTTTTCATGAACATAATAGGCATTTCTCAGTTGAATGCCCCGAGGTGCATGGCTCTAATGAGGGTATGGAAAAGAATAGCTAGGGGGGGAAAGAGAAAGAGAGAATAAGGAAGCGAGGAGGAGAAAAGAAAAAAACACATCTTCATTTTTAGCACATACAATATGCTCTTAGCCAAAAAGTGAAACTTGTTAGGTAGTTGGTTTTTTGGTAAAGATTTATGTTTAAAGCTTATTTAATTTAAAATCATCATATTATTTTTGTAAACAGACACTAAAGCTCCCTACTCTTTATTTTTGTTTACAACAGTGACATAATATGTATCCTACTACTTTTTCACCTTGAGCTATATATCTAGTGTTTGTTGAGTGCCATGCTTAAAATGAGTTCACTGAAAATGTGAATGAAAAAAGTCTAAGCATTTTCACAGTGAAGTCTAGTTGTTTTCCGAACTATTCTAATTACATGTAATTCCACTGAATTAATGTAATCCCCACTCCTGTGACCTCTAATAATAAAAAATTCACTGTCTTAACTCAGACTGAAAAATAAATGAAAATTACTTAAACTAATAGGTAAATGCCTGTTGAGGCAATCGAAAGCATAGTGTAACAAGCACATTTGCATTGTGCTTCAGTAGTATTACTTGGGGTAAGTACATTTCTTTCATGCAAACACATTTTTTCATCCACCTTTTCACCTTCAGAAAGGGATCTGATTTCGTCACTGACTGGTGGTGATATGCATCTGTGTTCATTAACGTTGGATATTGACAATTTTTTGTTGCCTACTGTCATGCAATGGGATGCTCTCTGATTTAGAGCGTTACATTCCGTGTTCTCTGTTGTTAATGGACAGAAGACTCTAGCAAAGTATATCCACATTTAGTACCTAAATCTCTTCTTTTAATATGCTTTTACCTCAAATGTTTGCAGGTGAGCAAACAATGGACTTCTAATTCACCATTGATCACGAAAGACATTTTTAAATATATTTTGAGTGAAACTAACATTTTAAAATATTTAGTCTCACATTAATGCATTCAGCAATGTAGAAAATATATCTCCACACTATTTTCCTTTGAAAATAGTAAATAATTTGTTTTTTAAATGTCTAAGTAAAACATTAACCTTTTTGTCTTTCTAAAACAGCACTGTTGCTTGCAACATTTTCCTGTTAAAAATTTCAGTTATGAAGTTAAGCAAATGTGCTGTGTCTTGCATTCACAAATGTCCATAAAATCGAGCACTTGCGCTAAGCAAACACAATGAACACCACTGGGCTTGCTTTTATTCACATAGTCTGTAACATCTAAAACAAAAATAATGAAAAATGCTCCTCAGTCAACTTGCAAAGAGTTTACATTTTTTTTTTTCAGAAATGTAGCTCTTTGTGCAATCTGCCTGACCTCCCGTGTCTAACTGCTTAACATCCAATACGCTGTGTACAGTGAATTCGAACCAACCACAACACAATTACCTGCATATGCAGAGAAGACACATGAACAAGTCAGAGATGCTGCTTTCCAGAAGCAGCACTACTTCCTTTATTCTTCTGGAAGAAAACAATGTATAATAGAGATTTTAGAAATTTAAGGCTAAATGATTTCAAGTTACGCTCATATCTGAGCATAGCAACTTTGCAAACTGTCAGCACTGCAAAGCCACCCAGAAAACAATTTCACATCCAGCTTTCACCCCGCTATACACATATCAGAGTGTATCTGTGAGAAAGATCAGTCTGAGAGGGTTCAAGACTGACTTTTGCACTTGGGCCTCCTGACTTGCGTCTGTTGCTCTAGAGAAAACCCCTCTGACAAAAGTCGAATGTAGTTTTAAGATGAACTTAGACAGAAAGAAAAAGTCCTGTCTTGCAATTTCTGTACCAGCTGTGATTTCCAAAATATTATCCTACATGCAGTCTGAAACCTAAGTTGAACCTTTGTTCTTTCACGTACAATTAATTTTCAGTTTTTTTCACTCTCTTTTCTTGGTCTGTCTTACAAACATAACTGTTCTTTTTATTTTTAATTTATTTTTTTCTCTCCTTCCCAAATATTTAATTGTTCTTTATATTCTGTGCATGTTTATATACACTTAAACAATAAAGCACTAGAAAACTATCCTCCCATATAAAATATGTTCAACAGTACAATTAATCACTATAGCTCTATTAGCATAGGTGTGGACATTATAATTAGGAGGTGAGCAATAATTATGTCAGTACGGTAGCATATGAAATGCTGGAGCAAGTGGTTGACCAGTATTTATTTAGTTACTGAATCATATTATAAACAGGATTGAAGAGAGAGAAAATAAGGTCTTACATAGGCCATTTCAATAATGGAGTTGTCCACAGCCTCGAAAGGGTAATTTTTTTCTTGGTTTGCTCGTTTAAGGGTTCTTCCCTCACCTTTAAACAGTATAAGGTAATACCTTACAAAACCCACATCAGTCCTATAAAACAGTAAAGAATTTTTTATGAAACAGTAAGCATTTCAGTATTTGATATTAAGGTGGGTGGAGTGAAACATCAAAGGGAACAGGTCCCATTTAATCACTATGAGCTCCCTAATAAATATCAGCCAAATATGTTCTTCTTGTCTCTACTCATCCCCCTCAAAAGCAGCTGTTCAATTGGAAAGACACATAATGCTTTTCAACCTGACACCTATTTTTAGGTTGTTCACTGCAATTAATCTTTTCAAAGAGAGAGTCATACAGATACTTCCACATATAAGTTTCCTCCTATTCCTCATGTGTGTTGCTACATAACGAGTGAAAGGTGACAAGGAAAGGAACATCTAAGGGTGATTATTTCCTTTAGAGACAGAGTTTTGGTAAAATTTAAATAGAGTCTTTATATATCAGATGTCTCCAAAGACCTGAATAAATGACACAAAGTGCAGAGGTGCAAACAGCTACAACTAAAACCAGACAGAAACATTTGCCTGATATTTATTTCATAAGGTTGTTACTGAATTAAGCAAGTAGCTATGTGTTACCTGTCTCCAGTGATCTGATTCTACATCACTAGGTGTTGGGCAATTTTCACAGGGTAAATTCAGTCACTCTTTCAGATTCTTTTATTACATGAACAGGCAGACTAAGTTGTGAAACTCTGTTAGTAAATAGTTTTAATAAACACAGAAAGGGGTTTGCAAAGGTATTAATATATGTTGTGTTTAACATAACAGGAAATTGTGCAGGATCTTCACATAACTATTTTCAACATTACACTACAAGAACTCTTAGTATGATTTGAGACAGAATTAGCTTTCCATTAATTTCACTGAAAACAAGTTTCCTTGTGACATGCTGCATTAGTCCTGAATAGAATCAGAGAGGAATAAATATTCATCCCTTAATTGGACATAGTGAGTCTCCATATCACAGTAGACATCATCACTCAATAACTGACAAACTGGCTTTCACTTGAATATTCAACACACAGCCCCAGTGCAACTGTCCCTAAATGTCAACAGAAGCTCAGCTAAGTACCCTGTTTGCTTAGAGTGGACGTCAAACCAAAGATAAATAGGCTTCTGAATTTTAAGCATAACAGAAAAGGACTTTCTTCTGTGATAAGTCACAGTAAATATTCGCTGGATACTCTTTTTCATCTCTTTTCCGTTTCTTTGTTTATAACCCTTCAAGGATAAAGATTTTACTGGTCTCACTGACAACCAGTGTCATTCTTCTGCACCAGCCACAAGTGGACTAAAAATGTTAACCCGTTTGTTAGACAGTCTTGACGATGTATAGAAATGGCTCGCTTCTATTTTTCTTTTGAAAGTTTGGCTGAACATAGATATAAAACAACAGGGAATAAGATCACATGCAAAGATGCTTTTAATAAGTGTTCTACATATCCTTGGGGCAATTTAAGAATGCAAGTACTATCAACAGTGTCCATGAGACAGCTTTATCTGCTGGAAGACCCACTCGGCCAGCCACCCACAGTCCAGAAGGTTCCTCAAGTGCATTGCTGACAATTTCCTGATGCAGATGGTGGAGGAGCCCACTAGGAGAGGAGCGCTGCTGGATCTTGTCCTCACCAACAGGGTGGGTCTGGTTGAAGCAGTGAAGGTTGGGGGTTGCCTTGGTTGCAGCGACCATGAGATGGTGGAATTCAGGGTCTCGTGTGGTGGGGGCAGAATAGCTACCAGAACCACAACCCTGGACTTCAGGAGGGCCAACTTTGGCCTTTTCAAGCAACTGCTAGGGGACATTCCATGGGACAGGGTACTGGCAGGTAAGGGAGCTCAGGATCACTGGTGGTTCAAAGACCACTTTCTTGCAGCACAAGAAACGAGTATCCCAACAAGGAATAAGTCAAGGAAGGGGGCCAAAAGACCCGCGTGGATAACCAGGGAACTACTAGGCAAACTGAAGAGGAAGAAGAAGAAAGCCTGTAGGTCATGGAAGGAGGGGGTGGCCACTTGGGGTGATTATAAGGCTCTGGTGAGAGAATGTTGGGATGCAACCAGAAAGGCCAAGGCCTCCTTGAAATTAAACCTTGCAAGAGAGGTCAAAGGCACCAAAAAGAGCTTCTTCAAATAAATGGCAGGTAAAACTAACGCTACAGGCAACGTAGGCCCCCTGCTGAATGAGGTGGGTGCCCTGGAGACAGAGGATGCAGAGAAGGCAGAGATACTCAACACTTTCTTTGCCTCTGTCTATACTTCCAGGAGTTGTCTTGATATTAAGCCCCAGACTGCAGAGGGGGTTGAGGCAAGAGAGGAGCCTGCCTTGGTTGATGAAGACTGGGTTAGGGATAAGTTGAGCAAACTGGATGTGCACAAATCCATGGGCCCAGAAGGGATGCACCCATGTGTACTAAGAAAGATGGTGGAAGTCATTGCTAGGCCACTCTCCATCATCTTTGCTAGGTCCTGGGGATGGTTAGCAGATCAAGAGAGGTTCTTCTCCCCCTCTGCTCTGCCCTGGTGAGACCACACCTGGAATATTGTGTCCAGTTCTGGGCTCCTCAGTTCAAGAGGGATGTGGAGCTTCTGGAGAGGTTCCAGCATAGGGCAACGAGGATGATGAAGGAGATGGAGCACCTCCCATATGAGGAGAGGCTGAGGGAGCTGAGTCTCTTTAGCTTGGAGAAGAGAAGACTGAGGGATGACTTCAATAATGTCTACAGATATTTGAGGGGTGGGTGTTGGGAGGATGGAGCTGGGCTATTCTCAGTGTCATGTAGTGATAGGTCAAGGGGCAGTGGTTGTAAGCTGAATCACAGGAGGTTCCACATCAACCTGAGAAGGAACTTCTTCACAGTGAGGGTAACGGAGCACTGGAACAGGCTGCCCAGGGGGGTTGTGGAGTCTCCTTCCCTGGAGATGTTCAAGACCCGCCTGGATGTATTCCTGTGTGACTTGGTCTAGGTGATCCTGCTGTGTCAGGGGGATTGGACTAGATGATCTTTCGAGGTCCCTTCCAATCCCTAATGATTCTATGATTCTATGATTCTAAATCGTCTGCTACACAGTCACTATGACTCTAATACACTGGTACACAAAAGGAGTATGTCTATATCCTTTATGTGCCAGCATTTTGAATTAATTAATTAATTAATTGTAAACAGCAGTCTGATACAGAGAACAAGACTTGAGTTATCAGTACTCATTAACATTGTGAAACCCCCATGAGCCATGCTATGATGAAAGGACACATAAAGCTGTAACTATGAACAGAAGATAACAAAATGTCATTGGTTGTGTTTTCTTATATAAAGCTCTGTATTTATGGAAGTCAGCTCTTCCTTAGCAGAGGAATATTAAGTTCCTACCTTGCATAGTGATCAGATTCTAATGTTCAGAATAACTAGTCAATACTACATCTGTGAAGACAATACATCTTTCTCCTTATTACTAACAAAACGTAAACTATACAGACTTTTATCCTTTTTCAGTAAAAGGCAAATAGAATTAAGTCTAAGCTCAGTGCAGAGTTAAATACTATATGTACTTATTTGTATTTCTATTATAATTGATAGCTTAAATTTTAAATAAAAATGTGAGGTATTAACACTATATTTTGCTGTTAATATGTTCTAAGTTTTCTAAGTTTATCCCTGTGAGAGAGGAAATTTTGAGCATTTATTTTGATGATAAAATGCTAATCATATTGGGGGAGGTAGAGGGTAGTTATTTCCAAAATAAACACAATGATTATTTCATAAAGGTGCAAATACCTAGCTACCTTCTCTTGTTCCTGTATTGTCCTTAAAGTATCACACTGCAGAAGTGTCTCAATCCAATCTGACTTCAGACAGAGAACAGGACTGCCTAGCTCTACCTGTCTTTGGTCTTGTTGTAGGAGCAAAGTTGTTGCTGACCTTTCTGTTTTGATTTATTCTCACTTTCAGTTTTGAATGAGCAGAAGTGGCTATGGGTTGTAGAGACACCTACAATGGGATACCTGTAGGTTACAGAAGTAAACCTTAGCATAAACCTAGAAAACTCTTGTATGAGGTCAGTGTGTTGAGAAATTTGTGTCCGCACACAGAGGACACGTCATTTTTTCTACAGCCTTAATCAGTCATCCACAGCAGATCCAGGAAAAAAAATACTTTCAAGTCATGGTGCAGACTGGTTCCAGAAATCACTGGAACCAGTCTCAAACTAGTATATCAGAGCTCAGACCAGAGAAGATCCTCCTCAAATTTGTGCTGAGATTGGAAGGCTGAACTTTTTAATGTGAATTGTGCACAGCAACTGTTGGACTCATTCAGGCCAACACAGCTGAAGAGGCATCCTGTGAACAACAATGGATTTACAAGGGTCCCTGTGGTACGAAGTGTAGGGTTTCTCTAGGACAGTTACCTAAATGCCACAGGGTCTCATTTTTCAAAGATACTTTGAGTTTGGCACGTGTAATGGCCTGTGAAAGATTTGTTCCCAGGAAGGCTGAATCAAAATTGTTGTTTGAGATGTGTCATTGTAAAAAGTTTGCTTGTCAGAGTTTTTCACATGACAATGGGGGCCCTTGTAATTTGGAATGCCTCCCCTGTTGTATCAGCTGCATTGTCCTCCCCTAATTGCTCATAAATGGAGCTATTACAATTCAGGTAAATTAATGCTATTGTGTTTAGAAGATGCAGCCTGATAAAACTGTCCTAAAATGTTCTGTAGAAAAGCATTGCAAAGGTAAGTAGGTTTCATGAGACAGATTAATTGGTTTGATGTGCCTACTTTGCACTTTTCTCATTAAGTCAACTTTAAAAAATATGCAGCTGCATATTTAAATAGGCTTTGCTTCACTGGAATTGCTCAAATGGTGCAATATATCCTAATCTATACTAAATCTTTATTTCTTAATTATTTATTGTTGTTTATGTGTACACTTTGGCAGTTATATTTTTCACACCAGCCTGTCTGGTCTTGTGAAACCATATTGCTAAATATATAACTATTGTTGGCTATGTAACTACAGAAACATACATCATATCCCCACAGCATATAGAAGAGCAGAATATTTTCTTCACACAAGGATGTTTTGCCACTAATTTAACTAGGTGAAAGTGTGAGCTTTAAAATGCCATAGACAAAAGAAAGCAACCTCACAGCCGTGGAATTCAAGGTGACAAGAAAATACCGAGCTATATCACTCCCAACAATGTCAACAAGGGAGCACGACATGTATGCATCATGGCTAGTCCTCAACAGTAATCTTTAGAAAATGCGTATACATTGCTGGATACTCAATCTATTAATTATAAAGGTATAATTTTTCATAATTATTCTGATTATATTACCCACTTACCTTGTGCTATGAGAAATGCAAATTCCAGAAACACCATTACGATTTTACAATCAGAAGCATTTCTTACTCTTGAAATATTAAGCATAGAGACAAACAGAAAAAACATACTGAATGTAATGAAAAGCTCTGGAATGCCAGTGCAAATAATAAGGTTGTTTATATAAAAGCTACTTCTTAATGTTTCTTTCTAGATACCAAACTTTTCTTTTTAATTTGCTCATATTCTTTGTATTCAACTCTAGTTTTTCATTCCCACAAGGATCTTTCCTGTTATTTTGTATTTCCTTATTTCCATTTCAGTGGAAACGGATACTGGCCAGCCTATAAGAAGTTCCTTTGCTAAAGACCAACAACAGCAGTGACAGGCACTGTATTTTGGTTAAATTGTAGAATTCCAGTTCCAGTCATTGGCACATAGTAAATATTGTATGCCTATTAAAAGGCCTAGGTGACTTGGGGAATGGAGCTTCCCCAAGTCTGAAGTGACTAACAAACTACACAGGACTCATTAGCCTGCTCATGCAACCAATCTCCAAAGGAACGACACTAGATTATACCACATATAAATCTTTCTAATTTTTTGTTCCTAAAATATTTTTACACACAACTCAATATTTTTTACCATGTTCTTAAGCTGTGGACTGTTAAAACAGCTTTTGCATCTTTCCAGAGATACAAATCCCTAGCCCTACTACAAGTGAGGTTTGTAAATGCTTGAGGGTGGAATGTTCTACATAAACGCGTGATAGTGATAACGTGTCATTACTTAGCACTCTGGGAGCCATTTCAAAAGCTGAAACACCCTTGTCTTCAAAAGCAGTGAAGTTTTTAAAGAAGTTTGAGGCTCCTTATCATCCTTGTTTGCAAAAATTGAAAAACATTTGATCCACTAGAGTTCAGCTTTCTTCAAAGCCATCCATGTCTCCATCAAACCCCACTCCAAATCCTGTGTGTTAAAGGCATTTGGCTGGGGAATATTGGCTTAAACTGCATATCAAAACATAGTCTGTGTCATGAAAGAGCATTTCCTTCGAAGTGAATCAATAAATAGAATTTCGACTGTTTAAACTCAAGATGTATTTTTATTAACTAGCTAAAAAGCACGAAGATTTCTAAATTCTCTTCAGACTCTCTGTTTAACCAGTCTATGTGGCAATGCTTGCCCTGCAGCACTTCTATTTTTAGCTCTAATGGAACAGTCTTAAATTGCTTATTTTCTGTTTACTAAAGTCATTGAGCTTGTAACTATGGCAACCGTGGCAACTGCCACAGCTTAACTGTTTTATTAAATAGATTGAACGTACCGCTGGAAATCTTGAAGGCCAGCATGTTAAATTTATGCATAGCTCAAGCTGCTATGCATACCACATTATAGCAAGGAATCTGAGCAGCTAGATATTGGTTATAATGATATAAATCTTTATTATGCCTCTACTCAATGGTGAAAAGATTTCAAAAGTTGTTCTTGTGTAACCGAGATCAGAATCTGTTTTTTTGTCAATTGCACAGCCTGTCAAGTTTTAGCGATCACTGCAACTGAATGCATCCATTGCAAGTGGTGTACATTAAACCGTTCACAGCTATCATGGAAAGATGTCACCTCACAACTGTATTGCTTACAGCAATACAATACTATTTTTAGATCCACTGTGTTCTGTTAGGTTAATAGAAGGAGTTAAATCAAAACCAGTGTCCTTGTGAAATGAAACTTCTAAAAAGTTATACTGGAGGAATGAACAGAAAGAATTCTTTAAATCTGAAATGAGGCATTTGAACAAGAATACCTTGAGTACCAGAAATGTTGAGAAATGACATCTTCTGTTCGTTCCTGTGTGACCTGGGTGTGCTCCACATATATGAAAACTAGGGTACCTTAAAATTTATACTTGAAATCATGTAAAACAATTAGAAAACATACTTCTGAAAATTATTACCACAGATTAGAAGGTTTTTCTGTGATAGAACATAAAACCTCATAGAATCAGATAACAAATAGAACTTTTAACAAAAGCCTAAACAACACTGTTTAGATCCTAAAAGATTGAGAGCTAAAATAAGAATAGTGATATATTTACACCCATAAATATTTAATGCATGATTCATACTGTTGTAATAGAACCAAAAGTTTGAAGAATGTTTGACATTTAGAAGAATGGGGTACTGTTTTCTTTGCTCGTGTTGTGGTTGGAACAGTGTTTGCGTTGCTACTCTTTTGCTAAATGTCTCCATATCGCAAGTCTGTCTACATAGGCACTTCCAGTGAATAACAAAACCCAAGAAATAAAATTGGCACTTTAAAGGGCAGGTCTTTTGAATGAAGTAATAATCCAATAAATTATCAACGGATTTATTTCTTTCTGTGAAAATGTTCCTCTTTAAATTATAGTGTGTCTGGTGTTCCACTGTCAAACTCAAAGAAATATTCTTCACTATAAGTTAGTGAACTGGAATTATTAGAGAGAAAAAAAAAATATGAAGTTTCCTTCCAGTTATGGTTTTCTTTCTTTTCTTTTCTCCATTTGCAGGATCTACCTTCATTTGCAACACCCACATAATTCCAGTGAAAAATCAAGAGGGAGTAGCAATGATGTTTATTATTAACTTTGAGTATGTAACAGACGAAGAGAATGAGGCATCTCCTGAGAAATGCAAGCCAATATTACCATCCAAACTTGTAAATCGTAAGTTACCCACTGAAAGTTCTCTGCTTACCTCTATTCTTATGTGGGATTGAAATTAACCTGGGCAATAACAATACCAAAAAAAAATTATGCAATCTCTATTCCCTGACTAATTTAAGAATTCAAGCCAATAATAACTTACATGCAGGAAACCTATTGTAATGTTGGCAAGATATCATATCTGTAGTAATTCTAACACCATGGACCTTGTGAGTACTGAGAGGAAATACAAATTCATTAAAACATTACACAGAAGCACATTATACAAAATTTCTGAAAGAAAATCTGCATTTTAAAAAAGCATTATTATATAGCCCAAATGTTTCACCTTAGCCTATTCAAAACTGAATATTTGTATTTCCCTTTACAAATTAAGAATAGTTACTGGAAAGCTGAGTACGTTAGACTAGAAAATGGAAAACATGGGGAAAAAAGTTAAAGCGTGATTAAACATTCTGATTTTAAAGTGTTTAGGTTTGCTGAAAAGGTGTGATTGTTTTTAGATATACAGAAAATGCTTTTGTTTTGTCAACATTAGAAAACTGCACAGAATGAAAGTCCACTTCTCCTACAGCTAGACTGTAACTTTCTGTTTCCCTATCTGCAGAAGAGTGTGCTCTTTGGCTGACCTTTGCTCTTTGCAGCAACAACTCATGAACCTTCTGCTTTGCATCTACACTCATGTCATCTGCTCACAGGACAAGATTTCCTGGAACACACCCCCATTTTTACAAGTCCTCGGTAAAGCACAGCTTGCTCTATCAGGCAACATTAACACCCTATCCTGGCTGGCTCAGCAGCTGTTGCAAAACACTTTTTCACAGTGTAATAATCTTTAATGTTAGGATGATAAAGGGGCCCAGAACCTAAGATTTCTGATTGTTAAATCATCACCTCAGTTTTGTCTAGAGAGGAGACAGACAGCAGTGCAGTCTATACTGTGAGACGCAAGGGCAGAATTTTCCTAATGCAAGCACTATGCACTACCTGAAGTGATGACATGTGGTCCCTTCCAATCTGCTGGTTATGTTGAGAAGACTGCATGGAGAAGGCCTGTAACTATGTACATAGCATCATTTCTGGTAACAGTAGTTTTTGCCATTCTTCGTAATCCAGACTTTCTACACTGCACCTTCTGGACAAAATGCACAGAATCTCACTGAAAGCACTATGCCTATCAGGAAAATATATAAACAGGGTGCCCCCCCATAATATTGTCAAATAATTCACATTTTTAAAAGACTAACACTTGTTTCTGTAACTGATTGGAATACTAAAAAGTACCCGTTTCGTTAAGCATGAACAAAGAGCTCTGATTGAATCACTACAGTTGGGTGAAGTCTTTCTTACTATAACAGTAGGTTTAAGACCATAGAAAGGAAAATTGTCTTTACTGGAAATTAGCAGTCTTCACACACCTACTGTCCACTGAATAGCGCATGTTTTTAAATGAAATCAAGTTTTTCACTTTAAAAAATAGTTTTTATTAAAAAAAAATCCCACAACTTTTTTCCTGTTTTGTTGGGTTTTCTGAAGTAACCAATACCTCCTGGTCCTATAAAACGATGTAGTAACATTAATGAAATTGTTTAGCTGGTCCATGCTTCATGTGGTTCCATTGACCAAGTAAAAGGTAAAATACCCCAGGGCAGGGTGGGTAGAGCGTCATGTCCTCAAAAGCTTTTGTTCTGCTGTGCATGATACATCATTGTACATTTTCACGTGTTGTCACTTGCCATATTTTAAAGTGAAAAGTTGCTAAAGAGGACATCCACATGAAAAAAAAAAAAACACTTTGTCAAAATATCCTTTTGCTTTACAGTATTTGACACCTGACACATACAAGTGATTTCCTTGCTGAGAGTTCTTGAAAAATGAATAGGTGGTCTCAAAGCTTAGTACATAATAAAGATGGAGGTGCTAAAGGAAGCACAGAAAGGTGATTTGAACCATTTTCCTGCCTGTGGGTACAGCCAGATGCCAGAAACTGGCAGAAACTAGAGCAGGCACATGGCAGCTCTTACTCCTACCTAGTTGCTTGTGGTTTCAGAGCAGACTGTTATGTGGGCAGGATGGGAAGACTGGTGATGCAAAATATGCTACATAGCCAAAAATTACTCTTGGCAGAGAGAATTCTTAAGAAAGAGGACAACCTGTGCAAAATATCCAAAAATAACTGTAGATTATTATTATGTACGGTCCAATGGTGGTTTTAAATTCATACAAACAAATAAAAGCCTTGAAATTTAGAAAAGTCAGAGAGGGATCAAAAAACAACAAAAGTCACAAGAAGAGTGATTGTTTACCAGTAAATACATCTTGTTTAAGTCATGCTCTCACCATTAAACATGTAAATAGCAGATCTCTGGGAGGAAGTCAGTTTTTAATCATCTTACTAATTAGGACGTACATCAACAGGTAAAGCAGGTCGTCTGTTTTCATAGGATCACACACAAAATGGACAGTAATGGATACTGCTTCAGTAAAAGAAAAAAAGGAAACAAAATCCTTTCACATCCAGAAACCAATTTAGAGAACAAAAATAGACCAACCATATAACAAGTGCAATACATCTTTTGACAAATAACCAAGACAAGCAACAGCTAATGACAAAAGACAAAACATTTCAGATTGTATTAACATCTACTACATAGATCATGAGAGATTTCTTTCCAGAGGTCCTTAGATTGAGTTTTCTTATATTAGAATGTCTTTCCCACATGAAAGCAAATAAAAATGACTGAGTCAGGTTGTAGGAGAGAAGGGCTAAAAGTGAATTGGAAATAAAAAGATTACAGTTATTTTCCTGCCTCAAGAAAATAAAAGAACTCTTCCATATTATCATTCTTCCTCTAATTGATCCATTAAGGGTTGACATCAAATCTATCAACTGCACCTTTGAAAATCCTTTCGTTTTTCTAAAAGCACCTATCCTGCTAGCTGCAGACAACAATTTTGAAACAAGACTGCTTTCCCCAGTATTCCTCATGACTGAAATCAAACATAATGTAAGAAAAAAGCATTTCATGCCATACACATGGCTCTAACAGAAAAGAGGGATTCCAACCTGTTAAAGGGCTGGAAGTCCTCTGAACAAGACTTAAGGGAGGCAACTGCCATTTGCTTGGTTGAGTTCAGAGACAGCAGTTAGTTCTGGATGGACAGAAAAGAAAAAATTACCATCTGAATATTATCTGATAGTTTAAACATTGTTTGTAAGCTGCTTGGGACAGCAAAAAGCTGATCAGGCACTAATGCTAAAAGTGAAGACACCGGCTTCAAAACAGCAGTATAAGAACCCTTTCAACTTATCCTTTTATCCTCTTTATTTTTCGTTGCAAGAATTTACCGCCATTTCTCTATGGCAGTCTGATCAGTATTTGACTAAACAAAAAGCTAAATTTTGGGAAAACGTATAAAGAGCTAGTACATCACAGACAACAGATTTTTTTCATTACTTTCTGTTCCATTACTTTTGAGTTTTGCTGCAAGTCTGTATTTCAGTAAATGTCATTTCACTGGTAAAACAAAGGAATTCATTGTTCATATATAACTCCTGCCTTTTGGGGGAAAGAAATAACCAAAAACGTTTGTCTTTTTTTCTCTTTGCTTAAACTTCTGAACAAACTTATTTAATACTGCACCTGCCCCATCTTTATATTCAGAGAGAGGGGCAGAATTTCTTCTCTAAGCCCGTATTCCCTGGCTGGGTAATATCGTCTTCTCCAGTGAGGATGCACTTGTACAACATTTGTTAAAGTGAGACTGACGGCAACCGATTTGTGTTGCAGGTGTCCATTTATAATCCACTGATCTTTTCTAAATTTTGTCTCATTTCCAGATATGAGAACTCTATTAATTCTTGCTCAAAGTGTTTTCTAATAAGTTTGGGGTTTTTTTTCACAGTGCCGTTCTTTAGATTACGTGGCTGTTTCACAATTCCAGAAATTAACTACAATAAAAAACATTTTTAAAAGATACAAAGATTTTTAAAAGATAAAAAAGATAGAAAGGTAAAAATACTTAACTTACTCTCACTTTTTCTGTGAAATGCTTGAAGACATAAATACCTGCTTTGTAAATGAAAGGGTATTTGTTTAGCATCTTAGTACTAAAGTTTTTAGCTACATAACCCTCAAAAATGGATTTTAGTGATGCTATAAGAGTATATGGATTGTTCTTTCATATCTGATAAGACATTAACATTTGCTTGCCTGTCACTACTACAATGTTAAACAATTATTCCCAAAATTTTTCTTCATCAATTTTCATGAATGTCATAACTTGTCGAAGTTGAACACAATTTTCAACTCCAACTGAAACAATGCATAAATAATAGATATTTAGCAAAACACTTAATAAAAAAAATACTTCTTTCTTGTTATACTTACTATAGAAGATAAAAGATTTTTGTTTTCTATACCAAACTAATTGTAAAAAAGATGTCATATTACCATGTTAGCAAAGAAACTCTGTGAACACCACTAAATTATCATTTAAATATGCCTACTACTAACACTTGTTAAACAAATTGAGTCAAGAATTCCTGCAGAGTGTGTTGTACTTCATGTAACTCTTTATTATAAAATCCTAAGCTACTATAACTGCTATGTATAAATACAGCTTTCAAATCATCTGTTGAGGAAAGGGAACCCAAGTGTGCAATTTTATTCTCAAATGTGTCAAACATTCCAATCTGGCAAGTTCATCCACTCCACCAATTTGGTGAGGAATTTTTACAGAAATTTTACACAACCAATGGCATAAATCAATATTTGCTCCTGGCACCTGATTCTGTTCTTCAAAGCTGTCAAATGCTTTGCATCTGTAAAGCTAGTACTGCGAAAACCCAAAATCTTTCATAACACAGATTGAGCACAGTGAAACTCAACAGCCATTTTGCACTGACAGAAAGTCATAGATTTGAGGCCAGTGACTTCAGTATGAAGAAGGTAGCTATAGTTTTTCTACTCAGTGTAGACAGTATATGGGATTTTAATTGTACACAAATGCACAAGATGAGAAAAACCTTAGTTGTCTTCACTTTCTGCTCCAGCTAGACTATTCTGCTTTTTTACTGATTTACGGCTGCTCTTCATAAGATTTACTCCAGTCCTATCTAAAACACTCCTGTAAATAAGTAGGCTAAAAGAACTAAAGTCAGATGAGGTTGTATCATAACAAGTTTTATTGATCTAACTTCAAAATATTTTGAAGTAGAAGTAGTAACTTAAAAGCCAACAGTGTTTCCCAAACAGTGCTCATTACCTCATGGGAGAAAGCCCAGAAAGTTATCTGATTAAGCATATAATTGCATTCTGCTAAAGAGGGATATTTGAGGATTGTCTTATCATTTTATCACTTCAAAATCTATAAACCGATTAAAGACAGCCTGAAATAATTTCTTGTGTTTCTTCCTCTAAAGGAAATTAGAGGATTTCTTGTACATTCAATAAATGCATACCTTTTGGACAAAAATCAAACAGTATGAACAGGCTAATAAGACACTTTAAATAGCTAAAGCCATAATCAGACAGTCTTTCAAGCAAGGATATACTTCAAGGTGCTTGCATGTCACCAAGTTTGCCTCTATCCTGGTCCTGTCAACGGAGTTACCTCTAAGGAGTACAGTTCATCGCATCCACCGAACTTACAAATAAAACAAGAGAAAATGAAATTTCAATCAGCCTTTTCCTTTTAGGTCAGAATTTTAACCTAAAAACCAGTATTTGTTTACCTCTGTGCAAAGCACTTTTCAGTATAAGTCAGCGTAGCAGCTGGGCGAGAGGCAAGCATATATCTTTTTTTAGTCATCTCTGGCCACCAGTGCTGTCATGAATTACTGTATACCATTTGATGCATACAAGCTTGCCACATAGAATATGGCACGTATAAGCAATAGTAACCCCCCAGCTTTGCCAAAAATGCAACGAGAATTTTGTTCACGATCTTATTTTTAGTTGCAGCACTGGGAGCAAATCCATCATATGTGAGAGCTAGTCAAGAAAAATGGTGTCCAGGAGGACAAAGGTTTCTATCTAGCCAACCAGCAGCATAGTCCTGACAACCCCAGAGTCAATATGTATATTTGTCTCCAAGGTAAATTACAGTGAACGTTAGGTGAACTGAAACAGTGTTGAACTCTTCACAAAGCAATAAAACCGTATAGCAATCACCAGTAAACACAGATGAACCTTTGTTGCTTTCACCTTCAGCACTTCACAAATACTTAGCTGCCTAATTAGCACAACAGTCGTTAAGATAAATAAATTCTATTGGTCTTATTTACAGGCAGAGAAATACAAGCAGGGTGGCTATATTTCTGCTTCCTCATGACGTTTATTGTTGGGGTTCAGGTTAGCAAGTAAGCCTTCCTGGACTCCAGCCACTATAATTAGTTGTTTGCATTACAGCCTCTCCCAGCTAGGACCACAGAACCATGGCTCTACATCTTGTACAAACATTCGATTAAAAAAAGCACTTTCTGCCTCTAAAGAGATTAAAAATCAAAAAGACAATGACACAGCTCTAAGTAGCTTTCAGTGGAGGTGACCTGTGTAAACTGGAGAGGCAAAGGAACAGTGCCTGACAACAGCCTGCAGAGACTGCAAATTTTCCCTTTTGCTATTTAAATAAATACATAGCAAATGCAAGTATTAAATGATTCTTGGGTTGAACTATATCCAGGAGATTTCTTCTAGTCCTGTATTTTTATTCTTTTTTTAACACTTCCTATATCTATTTTTCTTTTCAGGACATTTAAAACAAGGTATGTTCTGCCAGGTAAATTGAAGGCCAGGCTAATGATTTTGCAGTCATCTGGCACTATAATACATACCCCTGGGAAGTTGTAAAGGCAGTCACTCTTGCATCATGTTCTGATTGAAGAGAGAGATGTATGTCTCTGTTACTCATAATAAGTACTAGCACAGAGAACTTAACACACCTGTACAATTGATAAATTGACTTACAGATTGTAACCTTCAAGCAGGAGAAATCAAAACTCTGAAGGTCCCTTGAGCTTGGATATAAAAAACTTACTAGATAGCAGAAAAAATTATTTGAATGCATTTGAGAAACTTTCAGAAACACATTGGTCATAAGGAATATGTCTTGTTACAAATATTATTCAAAATGAAGTACACATTATTGTAAAGTAAACAAACAAAACAGACCTCTAGATAAAAAAATAATAGGATTTATGACCCCGGAGTTTTATTTCTCAGGCACAGAATTCTGTCATTATTACTGGACTATAATAAGGAGAATTACAACCAGAGGAGTTGGGCATTTCTAAGACTTAAAAGCAATTGGAAAAGACACACAGTTGGAGCAGCTCTTCCTACGTATCCATGTGCTCGCTTTGGCAGCACAGATACTAAACAAAATGGAACGACATATTAGCATGGCCCCTGCGTAAGGATGACATACAAGTTCATGAAGCACTCTGTATTTTTTTTTAGACTCAGTCAGTGAGCAGAGGCTAATGGGATGAGGTTTCACAAAACCAAGTGCAGGGTTCTACATTTTGGCCGCAATAATCCCATGTGGCACTACAGACTGGGAGTGAGTGGCTGAAGAGTGGCCTGGCAGAAAGGGTCCTGAGACCACTGTCCGACAATCGGTTGAACGTGAGCCAGAAATGTGCTCATGTGGCACACAAGGCCAATGGCATCCTAGCTTGTATCAGGAATAGTGTGGCTGGCAGGACTAGGGATGTAATTCTCCTCCTGTACTCAGCACTGGTGAGGTCTTACCTTGAGTACAGTTCTGGGCCACTCCAAGAAAGAGATTGAGATGTTGGAGTCAGTCCAGAGCAGAGCAACAAGGTTGGTGAAGGGACTGAAAGGAAAGTCTTATGAGGACAGGC
Source organism: Rhinopomastus cyanomelas (assembly GCA_013400115.1). Classification (NCBI taxonomy): domain Eukaryota; kingdom Metazoa; phylum Chordata; class Aves; order Bucerotiformes; family Rhinopomastidae; genus Rhinopomastus; species Rhinopomastus cyanomelas. The sequence continues at coordinate 111,125 of VXBP01009449.1, read as the reverse complement.
TGAGGGAACTGGAGTTATATAGCCTGGAGAAGAAGAAACTCAGGGGATTCCTCATCACTCTCTACAACTACCTGAAGAGAAGTTGTAGACAGGTGGGGTTTGGGCTCTACTCCTAAGTAACTAGTGATATGACAAGAGAGCATGGCCCGAAGCCAGGCTAGGGGAGGGTTAGGTTGGATGTTAGGAAGCCCTTCCTGATGGAAAGGGTTGTTAGACACTGGAATGGACTGCCCAGGGAGGTGGTGGAGTCACCATCTCTGGAAGTGTTTAAGAAAAGATTGCACCTGGCATTTAGTGCCATGGTCTAGCTGATTGTGGTGGTTTTAGAGCATAGGCTGGACTTGATTATTTAGTGGTCTTTTCCAGCTTGAATAATTCAATAGCTCAATGCATGAATTTTGGTGAGCTTTATCAGGAATACGTAACATCTTTAAGGTCATATGCTGAAGAAGTATCAGTGAATAAAACCTATTCTTCTTAAGAAGATTATTAATTCATCACCTTTTCAATAATTTTCTTCCAAACAAAACTAGTTCTTCCTAGCAAAGAAATTATCACTATGAAATTCTGAAAGGCTACAGACCATGACAAATAATAAGTTAGTCTGGACAGACCTACTCTAGTTTTCTGTCTGAAACATTAAGCAACTTTAAAACTTGGTAACTGGAATCATATATTCATCTGTTCAACAAACATAGTAATTATCATAGTCCTTCTTAATGCAATAGTTTTCATTTTTTTCAAATAAAAAGGCAATGCACATTTAGAAATATTTTCTACAGATTAAATAGACTGTATATGCATTCAATTTTCTTCTAAAATTTGAGGAAATTTGATACTTTACCTTCCTTTCTTAACTGTTTATTCTTTGAATCTGTTTCTTTTTAAGCTAAAGCTTTTTTGTAAATCTAGTTTAATTGTATTTCAGATGATAACAACCTTTCAAGTGGCTCTTCTTCAGGTAAATCTGTCTTCTAAAATTCTATCTACTAAAGTCCTTTTATCGTTTTGTGCTGGTTCTATTATTTCAAGATCTCATTACATTTTATATAATCCTAGAGGAGTGCAAGTGAAAATATGGCTCTTGTTCTCATTCTCTGAAGACTTATTTCTGCAAAACTATAGATATAACAGCTAAACCATTGAATTTATTATAATTATATGGCATATAAAACCAAATGTAGTGATACTTTTCAGCTTATTATCACAGAAAGTTCTTGTATGAGAGCATAAAAAAATTTCAGTCACTACATGAGACAAAACACGCAGTGGAATTAGGTAGTGGAATATAGATTCAGTGTTAAAAAAAAAGGTACATCTTCAGGCTTCCTGTCTCAGACAAAAGCAATGTCTTTTATTCTGTGAATACCAGCAACCAAGGTAATGAAGGGTTGAGAATTTTTGAGAATTTGATTTAGAAGAGACTGGTGCTGCAGGCAGGGCTTCGGGTTCTTTGATAATGGCTGGCTTTATGGGGCACCAGACCTGACAGGTACAGATGGGAGAGGTTTGTCTCAGAAGGGAAAAATGGTTCTGGGGCAGGAATTGGCAGAGCTTATTCAGAGGGCTTTAAACTAGATTCAGAGAGGAGTGGGATTGTTGATGGGTGTGCACGAGTGGGACAGAGCTGTAGTCTGGATGAAAACCAGACAGCCTCCCACTGTCCTAGGGTGAAATTAGGGCACTCGGCTCACTTCCTGAAATGCCTGTGCACTCAGCATGGGGAACAAGCAGGAGGAGTTAGAAATCAGTCAGGTGATTATGATCTGGTGGCAATTACAGAGACCTGGTGGGACAGCTAACATGACTGGAATGTGGTCTGGTAAAGGGGCCCAAGATAGCTGCTTTACATTCAAAGACCACTTCTTTGAAGCCCATGATCAGAGAGTTGCTACAGGTAGGAAGTCAAGGAAGGTAGGCAAAAGACCTCTGTGGTTAAACAGAGAGCTGCTGGGCAAACTCAAGAGAAGGAAGAAAGTCTGTAGGTCATGGAAGGAGGGGGTGGCCACTTGGGATGTTTATAAGGTTCTAGTGAGAGAATGTAGGGACACAACTAGGGAAGCCAAGGCCTCCTTGGAAATAAACCTTGCAAGAGAGGTCAAGAGCAACAGAAAGGGTTTTTTCAAATACATAGCAGGTAAAACTAAACCTCGAGGCAATGTAGGCCCCCTGCTGAATGAGGTGGGTGCCCTGGAGACAGTGGATACAGAGAAAGCAGAGATACTCAACACCTTCTTTGTCTCTGTCTATATTTCTGGGGGCTGTCTTGATATCAAGCCCAGACTGCTGAGGCCTCAGAGGAAGTTGAGACAATAGAGGAGTTTTCCCTGGTTGATGAGGACTGGGTTAGATATAAGTTGAGCAAAGTGGATGTACACAAAACCATGGGCCCAGATGAGATGCACTCGAGATGTCAGAAGTCATTGCTAGGCCACTAGCCATCATCTTTTCTAAGTCATGGGGATCAGAAGAGTTGTCTAGAGACTGGAGGATAGCAAATGTTACTCCAATCTTCAAAAAGGGAAAGAAGGAGGACCAGGTAACTATAGAACAGTCAGCTTGACTTCCATCCCAGGAAAGGTGGTGGAACAATTTATCCTTGACGCTGTCTCTAGGCACAGCAAGGACAAGAGGGTCATTAGGGACAGTAAGCATGGCTTCACCGAAGGGAAGTGTTGCAGTTTGAGAACTGCCGAATTTTCAGAGGTAGGCTCTCATGAAGAAGAAAAGTTGTGTTGTTTTCAGGGGGAACCCTTCCCTCAGTTGCCTGTCCTTGGGGAAGTGACATTGCCCTGGAGCCTTCCCTGGACAGGTCTGTCCTGGGGGACCTGTCACTGGTTGCACGGGTCCCAGGACCCTTCCCCGAAAGGGTCTGTCCTGGGACCTGCCCTGGAAGAACTGGCTAGGTCAGCCTATAAAAACCGGAGCAGGGTCTTTGTTCGCGCCTTTTTTGGGGGCTGTGGCACCGAAGGGAGTAACCCCCTCAATGCCTCAGGAACGGGCAGCGGTGGGAGGGGGTGGGTGGGAACCGTAGCTCCGAGGGGTACCATGGCTCCGAGGGGTACTGCGACCTGCCGTGGCTTCTGAACCAGCTGTGGCCCTGGCCTGATCCCACCTCCGGCGCGCACCTGCCGCCACGCGGTCCGGAAGCAACCCCGGCTGCAACTTGCTGCGGGTGGGCAGCCCTGAAGCGGTGCCTCCGCCATGAACGCCACCGCACCGCGGCCCCGGACCAGAGAAGCCGCAGATGCCGCCATGCTCTGGACCCGAAGCAGCTCCCCCGCTGTGGCAGCGCGGTGCCGCCGCTGCTCGCTGCCGCACCGCACTTGGACTGGAGAAGCAAGACTGGTGCAGATTTGCCATCACAACCCCTCCACCACGGACAGCCTTCAGCATCGGTGAGCTGGGCTACTCCTCTTCCCCCTGGAGCTGAGACAGAAGAGGGAGAGGAGGAGAGAGGATCTTTGGAAGACCCTTTTGGCCACGTGTGGAGTGTGTGTGGGGGGGTGCAACCCTGCTGACGCAGCCATGTGGTCAGTCTCCATCTTGGATCATTCAGTGGCCGGGGCCATGTGGCTGGGCCGCCGCCATTTTGGAAAGACTGATCAGCGGGAGGAGAGGCTATTTGTCATTTCTGCTACTGAGNCTTGAATTGTGGTCCTGAACCCACCACAGGAAGTCATGCTTGACCAACCTGATAGCCTTTTATGAGGGCATAACCAGGTGGAGAGATGATGGAAGAGCAGTGAATGTGGTCTATCTTGACTTCAGTAAGAACATTTGACAAGGTCTCCCACAGCATCCTCGTAGCCTAACTGAGGCAGTGTGGTCTAGATGATCGGGTAGTGAGGTGGATTGTGAACTGGCTGCAGGACATAAATCGGAGAGTTAGTGGTCAATGGGACAGAGTCTGGTTGGAGGCCTGTATCTAGTGGAGTGCCCTAGGGGTCGGTGCTGGGACCGGTCCTGTTCAATCTATTCATTGATGATTTGGATGAGGGATTGGCATGCACTGTCAGCAAGTTTGCTGGTGACACAAGGTTGGGTGGTGTCGCCGACACCCCTGCAGACTGTACTGCCATTCAGCAAGATCTGGACAGGCTGGAGAGCTGGGCAGAGAGAAATGTAATGACAAGGCTAAGTGTAGAGTCTTGCATCTGGGCAAGAACAACCCCAGGTACCAGTATAAGCTGGGGACTGACTTGTTGGAGAGCAGTGTAGGAGAAAGGGACCTGGGGGTCCTGGTGGACAGCAGGAAGACCATGAGCCAGCAGTGTTCTCTTGTGGCCAAGAGGTCCAATAGCATCCTGGGGTGGATCAGAAGAGGGGTGGTTAGCAGATCAAGAGGACTTTGCTATAGTGTTTAGTATGCAAGTGTTCATTTTCATGACTAGAGGTTTGAGAATTGTCTTCAATGTAGCAAGCCAATGTCCAGGCCAAATAGCAACTCCCTTCCTTCTAACAGAATGGTTACACAGAACAGATAGGGGAATTACTTGCCACACAAGTGTGTTGGATTACTAAAGAAATCTTGTTCAGATATGTTTTTGCTGGAATACCTCAAAATTCAAATTAAATTTATATTGATATGGCCGGAAATTGGAACCAATTTTTTCCCTGCCACAAAATTGTACGTGAAGGGTAGTGTAGTGTATTTAGTGTTTACAAATTGCTATTTTTCACTAATGTTAACATTTCTGTTTCAATAGAGATTTCTTATCAAGATAGGTTTTCTCCCTACAGTTTTTTCACAAAACTATTAAAAAACCACATTTTCTCCCCATGAATTCTAAGTCTCTTCTCCTTTGATTCCCCCGAATATGAGGCAGATTTGGAAAAGGTTTTTAAAGGCAACAAAAGTCAATTTGAATTTGTGGCTTGGAGACAACTACATTTACAAACAATTTGGAAGCACTCTTTCTTATCTGCTGTATATTTTTTGACTGAGTTCTGCTATTTAGAAACGCTAAGGGTTAGCCTAGATGGCATGGAGAATAAATGCAACTAACAGATTAACTCATTTGCAAACTACTTATTCAGTGAAGCAAGGTTTGTAATGAGGAGGTGGAATGTAAGCATGGAATTGTGACTCAGACTTAACTGCTTTGCACAATTATTCAAATCTCTGACTCAGCATTTAGAAGAACTCAGCAAACTAGCCTTCATCTTCAATAAAACATAAAGATTTTAATGTAACATTATCTGCATATTTATAGCAAATAGCTAGCTGCATCTCAAAGAAGTTTTAGTATTGTTAACCAAGATAAATCAGCTCTGACATCACACCTATGCAAAGCAGGGATTGTCCACATTCACACAAAAGACTTTAGCCCATAAAGAGTATGCCAGGAAAGCTCCCACTGACTCTTTAGTCTAAACTGGGACAGCAAGCCTGGGGCCATGGATTTTGCTTCCTGACAAATTGTATTATTACTGAGCTGAGCAAGGAATTATTATGTAAACTAGACAAATTCTGAATAGGCCTCCTGATAGCTTTAGCAGCAACACTGTAGGAGAGAGCTGAATGTCCAACACATTGTACAGCTCTTTATCTATGCTTTGGGTAACAGTACTCCTCCTCTGAAGAATATTCAAATTAAAAAGCAGAAAATAGGGATTTTGATTTTGAGATCATTTACTACATTTTATGGAAGAATAGCAAAAATATACTAATTTAAGTTTTCTATTTCATGTCCAAGTGTCAGCAAGAAGCAAAATACTCACTGAGTATTCTTTCCAGCTGAACTGCAGTTAGACAGCTAAATCAGTAATGCAGTATAACATGGTCATATTAGCTTGGTGAAGCAGAAAAGACCATCTGCACCACCATGAATATGACTAAAATAGAGTGCCAGCAAAAAGCCCTTAACAGTGCCTAATGCCAGAAAACCTTATGAATGGTATTTTTAAGAAGCCGACTGTAATTGATAAAAAAAGATAGCATTTGTTTCACTTGTGATGAAATAAGCTTTCAAACTTGTCTTATAAACTGGTTTACAACTCAATTTTACATGCATTTAAAAAAAAAATATGTTAACATCTTTGAACAATTTCAAAAGCAAGCAATTTTTTGAAGTATATTTAGTAACTTGTAAGAAATAAGAATGTTTCCAAAGAGCACTGTGCTGAATATCATTTGGTTTCAAGCTAAAAGAGGGTAGATTTAGACTGGATCTTAGGAAGAAATTCCTCACTATGAAGGTGGTGAGGTACTGGAGTAGGGTACCCAGGGAGGTTGTGGATAACCCCTCCCTTGAAGTGTTCAAGGACAGGTTAGATGGGGCCCTGGGCAACCTGGTGTAATAGGTGGTGTGCCTGCCTAGGGCAGGTGGGGTGGAACTAGATTATCTTTAAGGTCCATTCCAACCTAAGACATCCTATGATTCTACAACCACTGTGCAGACTGAAAATTGGCACCTTTAACTGCTGTTTAGAACATTCAGGACTCTGGTTTTATGTAATAAAGAATGCTCTTTACTGTACTACTGTGTATACATGCATCACAGTAATAAAGCCAAAGCTATAAAACTTGTAATTCAACAATCTTTTTCAGAAACTGTCAAAGGAAAAAAGGGAAAAGGAAGATTGTTGTTTTAAAACAGGGGAAAAGGAGTGGAAATAAATGGCCAAATCTCTACGTAGTGAGATGTTATCCGTAGAGTCTCACAGGTTACTATTTAATACATTTTTCATTACTTGGATAAAAACGGTGCACATGATAAGGTGAAAATGTTTGTGGATATCACACAGTTATTCAGATTATGAGAATTACAGGCATATCCTTGGACAGCGAGTGGCCAAGTGATAACACAGCAAATGACATGTTTTAAAGACATAATAATAGAGATTAAAGTATTTCAAGAAAGAAATCTCTCAGCTGTTGTGACAATACCTTAAATTAGCACAGGCTAGTAAGATAACTCAAAAGGCCAGTCAAATACTAGGAATTATAAGGGTAGGAACTAAGATCAAAACAAAAAGCCGTTATGCCACTGCATTGATCACTGAGAGGAGCTTAGGCCACTGTCAAAAATGATTCCATTAGAAATGAAAAGGAACTATGAAGAGTGACAAGGTTGATCATAGGTACACAGCACAGTTGCACTAGCATTCTTCAGCTGGGAGAAGAGGAATGCGGAAGGGAATGTAACAGATACGTGCAAAGCCATAAAATCATTGAGACTATAAAAGGGGAGCAATTATTAACTTTTTTTCACATCATAAGAAATAGAACCTTCCCCAAAGCAACGTATTTATAGCAAGCAAGAGGAAGTATTTTTTCACAAATGTAGGCTAATATTATGGATTCCTACAGAAATATTCTGATTCCTACAGGACTCTTTGCAGATCAAAGCCCAACTGTGATTGGCAAAAAAAAGTTTCTGAGCTGCAGACAGCCTGAAATGGAGTACATTTACTGCAAGAAGTAATACAGTGTAGTGGTTCTTAAAATCCTTCTACATGTGTTCCTTACTGGAAAATATCAGACCTCTAGAAAATACCAGGTGTGCTAGATGGACCTGAAGTATTGTCTAGCATAAAAACTTCAGTTTGTCAACAGGCTTTCAAAATTGATTTAAAATTCAAAATCATTTCAATACCAAGTATATAGGGCATTAATTTAAAAATATTAAATGATTAAGCTGTGCTATGAAATGTTCTACATTTATTGCTGAGCACAGGCATCAATGACAGAACATTCCAAAACATTTCAGCATGAGATTATAAATTTCTATGCTAAATATTAATGAATAGCTCCAAATTCTGGCAATTAAAACTGTCTGAAAAAAATTAAATCTTCTCCCAAACAGAATTTCTTATTCCACTTAGAAGGAATAACAAGACTTTTTGAGATCTTCTCTGAGAATTTTTTTTATATTGACTTATTGTGGAAAACACTCATGAAGTAAAGTGATAAATGGCAAGAATCTGGACAGGCTGGAGAGGTGGACACAAGCCAGCCTGATGGGGTTCAACAAGACCAAGTGTATGGTCCTGCATCTGGGTCGAGGCAATCCTAAGCACAAATACAGTGACTGGCTGGAGAGTTGCCCTGAAAAGAGGGACTTGGGGGTGCTTGTGGACCAAAAGCTCAACACAAGCCAGTAGTGTGCGCTTCTGGCCCAGAAGGCAAACCGGATCCTGGGCTGCATCAGGAGAAGTGTGGCCAGCAGGCTGAGGGAGGTGATTCTCCCCCTCTACTCCGCTCTGGTGAGATCCCACCTGAAGTACTGAATCCAGTTCTGGAGCCCTTATTACAAGAAGGATGTGGACGTGCTGGAGTGAGTGCAGAGGAGGGCCACGAGGCTGATCAGAGGGCTGGAGCACCTCTCCTATGAGGCCAGAGTTGGGGCTGTTGAGTCTGGAGAAGAGGAGGCTCCCAGGTGACCTTACTGTGGCCTTTCAGTATCTGAAGGGGGCCTACAAAAAGGGCTGGGGAGGGACTTTTTAGGATGTCAGGTAGCGACAGGACTAGGGGGAATGGAGCAAAGCTGGAGATGGGTAGATTTAGAGTGGATGTGAGGAGGAAGTTCTTCACCATGAGAGTGGTGAGAGCCCAGAATGGGTTGCCCTGGGAGGCAGTTGAGGCCCCATCCTTGGAGATGTTTAATGCTGGGCTGGATGAGGTTCTGTCCAGCCTGATCTAGGGTGGGGTGTCCCTGCCCATGGCAGGGGAGTTGGAACTGGATGATCCTGTGGTCCCTTCTAACCCAGACTGACTGTATGACTTGGTCTGGGTGATCCTGCTGTGGCAGGGGGATTGGACTGGATGATCTTTTGAGGTCCCTTCCAATCCCTAATGATTCTATGATTCTATGATAATTTCAATTATTTGAATTGTTTCATTTAGTTAGGTACTAGGATTTCATTGTCTAAACTATTCACTATGTTATATGACAGAAGTTCCTGTGCCTCCATCTATGAGTTCTATCATACAACATCTTAAAATATTTGCTATCTGGGTTTGGTAATTTTAGAGGGATGGTCTTTACATTTAGTGTTCTTTCATTAAATGTTCTTTATTTGCACAATATTTTAAACTTCCTTGCACACACTCAGAGTAGCCTACACTGCCATTCAATATACTAAGCCCGCTAAGCCCACAGCCACACAACTGTGCAAAAGACGATTGCAGATAATACTGGTGCAACTGAGGCTTGAGAGCTGTGTTGCTGTTTTTTATGCCTGCATGGTACTTTTAATTTTAAACTAATTTGAAATGTTTCATTGCATTTCATTGCTTACTTTTATTTTTTTACCTCGAGGCTTAGTGATGGTATCTTCCTGTTTAATTTGTAGCAAATAAGCAGCAAATCAGCAGCAGACTTTTAGGTTTGTGGAGTTCTACACATAATAGAAACCACAAATATCTATTTCAGGATAACAGCTACCAAGCGAAGTACTTTGATATGCTCTAGCAGTCTTTTATAAGTGCATAGATTTTTCATTTAGAAAGGATCATCAGAACATATAACCTTGTCTTTTAAAACAGACTGTAGAATCAACGCTGCATCCCTATTCTGAGCTCAGTAACTTAAGTCTGATTGAAGTATGACAATATTTAATGTCATGACTATAACAAACTCACAGCTGTAATATTCCACTGCTAAGCATTGTAATTTGTTCGGAAATGGACAATTGATTACAGCTATTATGCACTCTGACTGTGTGTGACAGTAAATGAATATGTTACACTTTCTTCTTTTGTGTTTATTTACATATAGGCAGACTTTTTGGGTTCCGGTTACCTGGACTGAGACTTCTAACGTACAGAAAGCAATCCTTGCCACAGGAAGACCCTGATGCAGTGATAATTGATTCGTCTAAGCACAGTGATGACTCGGTGGCAATGAAGCACTTTAAATCACCGACAAAAGAAAGCTGTAGTCCAGAAGTGGATGATACAAAAGCACTGATTCAACCCAGTAAATTTTCACCTTTGGTTAATATATCAGGACCACTTGACCATTCATCACCTAAACAGCAATGGGACAGACTTTACCCTGACATGCTACAGACAAGCAATCCATTAACCCATTCCAGATCAAAGGAAAGTATTTGTAGTATACGGAGAGCATCTTCGGTACATGACATAGAAGGCTTTAACGTCCATCCCAAGAACATTTTTAGGGACCGTCATGCAAGTGAAGGTATGGTGGAAAGTCAATCAGTATTCTCTGACATACTAAGAAAGGAATAATTGTGATTTTTTGTAGTTATTATAATCTCTTTGTAAGTACAACTAAGTATAATCGCCCATGTAAATTCAAAGAACAGTAAAATATTAAGCATCCAAATACGCGATGCTTATTTACAGTAAATCCTGCTTTTCTTGTCTAAGAAAACCCATGAAATCATGGGCCTGCTCTTAGTGTACTATCTGCCTTCTGTAAAAGGATATTGTAAATCAGGCCCAATATTCCTGCAGCTAACACTGGTATTTGGTGGGGGGAAATCAGTTGACCAATCTAATGATTTGTCTGATTGTGTGAAATTACTACTTCAGAGACTGATCAGTTTCATTTTCTTAAATCTGTACTATGTACGCTGTATATTCACTGATCCAACGATGAGACAAGCTTTTTTTCGCACAGTGGAGAAACTGTCCTCAACAACTCCACTGAAATACTTTGTGTAATGCTTACTGAAATAATTAGAGAAATGCTTACTATAAAATTCATGTAAGCGTGTCTTTCTCTTTGTGCTAGCATTTTCTTGCAACCAGCAAAATTTACACAAATATTTTCTCTGTCCTACTTTTCTTCTGTTTCTTCAATCGTACAAAGTCATGAAGTCTGGTCCATGATTTTTTGTTGAAGAAAGGGAGTTTGAGAAACTCAGGAAACAACTTAATATTAACAGAGGTTTGAAAACCTGTGAATGGAGAGGCACCTCTGAAACTGACTTTCACAGAAAAGTACCACACAGACAATAATTTTGCAGCCATTAATGGTCTGGTTACATACTTGAATTGCATAGTTTTTATCCAAGCCAGGTGACAAGTAATGTATGGGAAATATTTCAAGATTTCAAAAGCATACATCATGGAAGACTTTGTACAGATTCATAAATAAGCAAGAAAATGAATTTTCATTTTCAGGGATTGCCTGTTTTTCTCCTATTCTTGACGGCAAGTGTAAAATTCCTTTAAGTTTTCCTGCCTTTTGGAAGGACCACATCAAGGGCCCTGTCATTCTGTCCTAAAATACAAGTCTGAATGCTCCTTTGCAACCGAGATTAACTCCTAGAATACAAGAAGTAATTATTCTTGCCAGCTACTCTTCCTCCAACCCAATACATTCTATGATTCTATTAAATATGACTGTTCAATTCTTATTTTCTTATTTCTGTTTCTTTAGGACTTGGATATTTTTTAAGATAGTATCAACTGATTAAAACCATCTTAATCCATACCTTTTTGCTATATTTCATGTTCGCGTTCCAGCCAGTATCTCAAAAATCTCCAAGACTGAACCTTACAATGTTGTTTGGAGCATTCCATGAGCCTTACCTTGGTTTCAGCTTCCCCAGCTATTTAAATTATCTTTTCAAATAAAACATCTTCAAAGATATCTGTTTTGTCAATTTCTATTTTCAGAACGTATTGTCCTTTTAGCACTTACCAATCGCTCATTCTTGATGCAGTTTTATGATGAAAATATGCCAAAATCATTTTGAATATTAAGTGCCTTTAGTTACACAGACATTGTCATGTAATTTAATACTTTCTGTATGGAGGAGCAAAATTTCTAGCTCAGTTTCACTAAATAATATTTTTCAAATGCTAAATATTAAGGAAAAGGAATTTACCATGAGAAGTAATAAACCATTTGAATTCCTATGGTCTCTCACATTTACACTGATCATTTACAGTGTAAATAGACAAAATTGCCACTCTGATGTCCCTCTGCATAAGCTAAAAAATAGTGGAGAATCAGGTTCTAAGTTTAGGCCAAACATGTACACTTTAAAAAAATACAGCAGAACAAAAAATTGCTCTTAGAATAGCATTACAGTAAGTAACCATCTTTGATACCATCTTCTTCCAAGCAATTAGAATTTGGCACCTTATGCTGAAAAGATGTTTAAATTTAGCCAGCCAGTCCAGCAGGCTATATTGTTATCTAAGGAAGCACGAGGTTTAATATATTTCCCATTCAATTTTTATTTTGTTTATGAATTCTAATAATTCTGAATTTTCTTTAATCCACTGAAACTTCTACAATGTGTGAAAATGCAATTCAGTATTCAGATTTAGTTATTTTCCACCTCTTTCACCTCAAATGGGAATAATCGATGTGATTCCGTGAAAATAGATTTCTGACAGAAAACATCATAATTCACAGAACACTAAGGATTGGAAGGGACCTCAAAAGATCATCTAGTCCAGTCCCCCCTGCCGCAGCAGGATCACCTAGATCCAGTCTCATAGGAATTTCTTTTGCTCAGGTGTGGCCATTATATGCTGAAAGTTATTACTGTAAACTGACCATTCAGAATTTTAATTGCATATGGGTGTACTTACTCAGTTCTGCTCTAAAAATGCCTGTTTGCAGGCAGAAGCAGGAAGACAGGAGCTGTGACCTCCACCCACCACCCAAACTCCTGACAAGGCCTTCTTACCTAAAACACCAGCAATCCAGGCACAGGCACCAGACTTGGAGAGAAATGATTTTCTCATACTGCTGTTAAGGCAGGTTAAACAGAGCCAGACCCATCACCTGCTGATCCTCTCAAAATTGTCCCTACATTGGGTGGGAGAGCCAATCTGCTTGAGGGTAGGGAGGCTCCGCAGAGAGATCTGAAGAGGCTGGATTCATGGCCTAAGGCTACCTGTATGAGTTTCAATAAGGCCAAATGTCAGGCCTGCACTTTGGCCACAACAAGCCTCAACAGCACTACAGGCGTGGGGAGGAGTTGCTGCAAAGCTGCCCAGCACAGAGGAACCTGGGAGTGTTGATAGCCAGCTGAACATGAGCCAGCAGTGTCCTCTTGGGCCCACTGCTCAATATCCTTGGCCCAATTCAGGCCAAGGATATCCAGGCCTGAATCAGAATTAGTGATCCTTGGCCAGCAGGACCAAGGAGATGATCCTGCTGCTATACTCGGCCCTGGTGAGGACACCCCTCAAGTATTGGGGGCAGTTTTGGACACCTATAGGGAGGACATTGAAGTGCTGGAGAGGGTAAGGAGCAGGGCAGCTAGGGTGATTAGGGGTCTGGAGAACAGGCCCTATGGGGAGAGGCTGAGGGAGCTGGGAATGTTCAGCCTGGAGAAGAGAAGGCTGAGGGGACACTTCACTGCTCTCTACAACTAACTGAAGGGAGGTTGTAGTAAGGTGGGTATTGGCCTCTTCTCCCTAGTGACTAATGGTAGGACAAAAGCAAATGGGGTCAAGCTTCACCAGGGAAGGTCCAGATTGCATATTAGGAAAAATTTCTTCCCAGAAGGAGTGGTGAGGCATCGGAACAGGCTGCCCAGGGAAGTAGTTGAGGCACCGTCCCTGGAGATGTTTAAAAAATGGGTAGACGTGGTGTTTCAGTAGACGGTCTAGCGGTTACGGGTTGTAGGGTGGGTGGTTGGACTTGATGATCTTGAAAGTCTTTTCCAACTTTTAATGATTCTCTAATTCCATGATTCTATGTCTTGACTAAAAATGTACATAATATAATCAAAGAGGTGCAAAAATATTTCAATTGAAGCCACAAACATATTTTGAAGCAATATTGTCTTCTTTTGCTGATGTAGATTTTAGTTGTCTTTTTTCTCTCTTTTTCTTCACTTTATTATGCTGAAAACCAGACAATGGTCGTAATGTCAAAGGTAAAGTATGCATCTAGACTGTATCTTCCAGTGTTTCAAACAGCCACACTTTTTGGCATGTTACTTTGCCTGCTGTATGAAATGTTCAGATGCAACATTCTCATGCTGATCTCCCTAGGGCCAGGTGCACTACTTAAATTATATTTGTTAAACACACAGTTATTCCCTTCACCATTGTCTAAAAGCACTAACTACCAAACCCTGGAAAAAGTGAAGGCATAAATGGTCATTGGACTTTATTATCTACTAATACAAAAAAGAAAGATTAAAAAATTGAATATATGGTTCACTCAGTGCTGCTGTCCTTAGGCAGGCAAAACTTCTACTGAAGCTACCAGGAGTTTTACCTGTGAAAGGATGTATGATCAGGAAAGGACACTAACAAACAATCTGTTATTATAAGGTGCTTACTTTGCAGTTATTTATCTCTAAAATCATTGATAAGCAGAAGCCTTGTGAAAGTATCTTCACTTATTCCTCTTTTATCTCTTTAAAACTAGTTTCACGTTCCTGGATGGCAGGGGGTATGGTTTCAAGCTTCCTGTAGTATCAAGTTGTGCATGCATGGTCTTCATTGCCAATTTCATGTTTAAATAATATGATGGCAGTTACAAAAATGTTTCTGTTCACCAGCTCTGAGCTACATATTTTAGAAGCAGTTTGAACATATTTCTTAACTTGTTTTCTCCATTTCTAGAACACAATTGCTGAAGGGTTCAGTTCAATTGCAATAATTGTAGCTATGTCTGAAAAAATTGGTTTGTGACTTCATGCATGATGCAAAAAGTGTGTCTTCTCTATGAACTGCATGCAGTGCATGACCTAGATTCTGTAAAGTGATTTGTGGACTATGAAATGGCATTTGCTTCACCTATATGTTGGCAAAATCTCGAGAGAAAAGTGTGCAGTCTCTGTACTGTATAACGTCTTTTATAAATGTATTTACTGCTGGTGAAAATTATGTACTGACAGCTCAGGAGAGTGACATGGTTCTGAATGCATTGTGTAAACAGGCATAATGGAATCCTACCACAAAAAGGGGGAGATCGAATTTTATCTTGGGATCTTCTTTGTAGGGTAGGCAGAAGCATGTCATTCTCCTTGCTTATTCAGTTCTTGGCTTCTCTGCTTAAACTGCCAAACAGGGTGCCAATTACTGTCAATTCTAATTGCAATTTGTTATGCTACTCTTTTTCTGTTTTCTGCTCTGAGAGTATAGTAAAAGTCCACTCACTATCTGTCAAGTATCACCTCAATTGCTTCCAGCCTGGGCTGTACTTAAGTAGTAATGTCCTTCAATTATTTACCATTATCAGTGAGGTATATTTTTTTTTTTTTTTTCCCCACACCTTTCTGAAGAAAAGGAATGTAAACACAAAAAAGCCAGGTTTTTATCTTCAGGTGCACTTAAGTTTAATATCAGATGCTAGGGCACAAGTCTTGGCAAAGGAGAGTTGTAATTCCCTCTGGAACAGATGCAATACAAGATTTAAATCCCAAAAAGCAAAAGTGCAATTTAAACACCTATAAAGTTCCTATTAAAAAAACCATATGTACCATACCATCATGCATATGCCTAAACTCCCTGAGTTTTCTCTTACATTTGAGTTCCTTGGGTATCAAGAATCTTGTTCATCTAACAACTTGATATTCTTAAGCCTCAACCTGATATTCTACTCATATAAAAGCCTACTCAATATTAAAAACCTTTTAGTCACTACAACTGTTTGGAGAAGTAGAACTGAAAAGCTGTAGTCTGACCATACCCATACATAGCAGAAGCCAGGCAGATTGAACAATACACTGATTTGTGAGGAGATTGTGAGCCCTGGCTAGTTTTAATCACCACTTTTTAACAGACACATGTAAAAGAGAGATTCAGGTCTTACCTGGCCCAAGAGGTGTTTAATTACAGTGTTCCAGTTCCTTGGTCGTGTCTTCAGTACCAAGCTTTATATCATTCCTTGTGGGAGAGAGGTAGTGCTTCCTTTCTTTTTCAAGTGAAGCTCTTCCACACAGAATATACAAGTTCCATTGATGTAAAGAGAACTAGGAGGACTGATTTTTGTAGTTTAGTAAATCTTTCATTTCTTTCTGCACTGTGCCACAATTTGAAATGTAGTAGAGGATTTCTATGTCTGGCACAGATCAATGTATATTTAGCATGAATTTAAGAGGTAGAAAGCATGTGTATAAATCCTTTAAAGCTAAGGAGGCAAATTAAACTCTGGTTCTTGGGCAAGTATTTTAAGAGAGGTATGAGGGAAGACCAGTAATTCTCAATTGAAGAATGTGACAAGAAAAAAAATTTACAAGATAATTAACTACTGTCTGAAGCGCTTCCCCACAGCTGTATCTAGGCAGCAGGCTGCTTTGAATTCCAGTTGTTCACACACTGTTTCACTGTTGACTCTACAATTTACCTGTTAGGCCTACATCTTCCCATTCACTGTTCTTGTTTTGTAGCAGCTGTTCTTGTATTCCCACCCAGGAAGACACAAAAAACACACAACCCTAAAACTACCACAAACCAAAAATGACAGAAGAAAAAGCATCCTATTTTGTCCTTAACAAAATTAGGTTCTCAAGTGGATTTGAGAAATAATCTTTGATACCATATTTCAGATACATTGTTAGTGACTGCAAGATCTGGATCCTGGATTTTATCTTAAATCAGTAACTTATTCTAGCTCTTGCCATTTAAACATATTTACGGTTCTTTTTTCAGTATTAATCTCAAAAGCAAATTTTTCTTACTATTAATATTTTTGGCTTCTGAACCAACTTTATGATGACAAAACAAGAACACTGATCAGACATATTGCTCTCTTGCTGTACAAAGAACTCTAATATTTGACAGAATAACTGTAATGAATATGTACCTCATGAAGTAATATAAAGTTGATCAGATATGTAAGAACATATTAAATACTCTATTAATATTCTACATATGGATATCCCTGTTGTTTTCAATATTTTGTTGGTAATGATAATTGACAAAAAACTTCTGTGCATGAAAGGCTTTTAGGGTAATGTTAGTATTTTCTTTAATGAGTCAACAGGTGTAGGTTAGGAACTACTCTGTTTTCCAGTTTTCCAAAAACATTTATTTGATCTACCTCTCATGTAAGCATGAGCAACAGTGCAGATGTTGCAATGCAGCCTTTGGTCAATCCAGACACTCTTATGTAACTGGTTGTCCTATTTCTGCTTTTATAAACAAATGAGAATATAGTCTTTATCCACAGCCAGAAAAAATATTTAGGCCTATAAAGAAATGCAATTTAATATTTGCATCCAATACTAGATTTGATTCTCACCAGTAATATCGTTTTAACTCTATTTGAATATTATGTAATGGTAGATAATTTTTACTATTAACAAGTAGTGGTGAAAAATAGTTTTTAAATATTCTTTTAACATATCCCACTTAAAAATTCATGATAACCCTCTTCACTGCATTTGTCAAATACTGAATGTATGTTCTCATTTTTCAGGGCCTTTTAATCATATCAAATCAAGTCTGCTGGGATCCACATCGGATTCAAATCTCAATAAATACAGTACGATAAATAAAATTCCTCAACTGACACTGAACTTTTCAGACATCAAAAGTGAAAAAAAATCTTCATCTCCTCCTTCTTCAGAGAAAGCAATTATTGCACCTAAGGTGAAAGACCGAACGCACAATGTAACAGAGAAGGTTACCCAGGTAAGCTAATAATTCCTGTTCAGTGTTTTGAAGCCAAAATATCAGAGTATTCAATTGATTGTTACTCTCTTCAAGAATGAGTTGGATATCTCCAAGACAATTTGAAGTGTCTGAGCAATTACTTTGCCTCCAGTTCAGTTCAACTTTAGGCGATAGTGCTACGAAGTAAAATGTTTCAGCTCATTATTTCTCAATGGTAAAAAGCTAAAGTATGCACCAAATATATCCACTAATTGTAGTGAATTCTGTCAGTCATACATGTTAGTTTTATTCCTCTGTTCTCAGCTTTGTGAACTGCTGGTTAGTGCAAGGCATAATAACATGATTACAAATGTTAGGTGGGTGTGCCACTCTTACAAGTACCATAGTTACATTTTGTAATTTCTGTTACAGTTGTTTGACGTTTCATAATGCTCTTTCCTGTGGGTATATTTTCTGTATGTGTAGTTGAAAAAGGCTACCAAAAAGAAAAGCAGATATCTTTGGACTGTATGTGTGATATATTTTCTAATACTTGAGAATGAGACATGCAATGGAAACAAAAATGAAAATTACTCAAGGTGTCATATCTCTCTACTCTGAGACAAGTGCAGCACCCTGTGAAGGCAGATGTTTTCAGCTGAATTCAGTGTCATTATTACATTTGTGTTTTAATATCATATGGAGATTGGTGAGGGCAGGCTACCAGGGTGCAACCTACTGAAAAAGAAACTATTAGGTCATGACAGTATCCCAATTACATTTATTCTTTTAGTAAACGAAGAGTCAGCTCTTAAATGCTGAACCACTGATAAACTGGAAGAAGTTAGAAGTGCTTTTTATTAGAATACAGATAGAGATTCCATAAGGAAGATCTTGCCAGGAGTAGCTTTTGACTAACTGCTGACCCCCTTCCATAGACCAGGCTGCAGCTTCCTGACACTGGTACTATGCCAGATATTGTCCATGGTCCTACTCCCTTTGACAGATATAAAAACTAGTGCATCGTACACCCTTATAGATAAGTAGAGATAAAGGTTTTATCAGTTCTATCTTGAGATTAGTTAGTGCCTAAAAAGTAATTGGATTTTTATCTTTCATGTATTTCGTCTTCGATAACTAACTTGAATCTGCAACTATTGTACTTTTCTTCCCTGGTCAATTGTGAAAGATTTAATCTATTCTAGATCCATTTTGATACGATTTAAATTATGCATCGTAGTTATACAAAGAAATCTTTTCACAGATAATACTGCAAAAAGTCAAGTCATATTAAAAAGACTAATTTTTATAATTTATGTAAGTGTAAGTGAAGCTCGACAGGTAATTTTTTTCAAAATTTTGACTGGCTAAATATTGCCAGGCTGCAAATTTCCTATGAACTGTTATGAATGACTCTGTTATGCAAAGCTGAACAACTAAGTAAGTAAATAAATTTGCAAATAAATAACTTCTATATTTACATTTCAGTTAACTTAGATATTATTAAAAGATCCAATAGAAATTGCTTGAATCAGCTGAACCTTCTAGGAACTTTAATACTAACTAAATTTAAAATAAAATGTTAAACACTCTATAAAACCTTGACACTTCATAAAAGACTTCCAATTTAATTTGACATTGGTTTATGTACTACTTTAGAACTATCTCAAAAAATGTGCAGAATACAGTCTCTGTCGCAAACTTTGGTGATAAAACATTCATCGTAATTAGAAAGGATTTCCCACAGCTATTCCTTTTTCTCTTATTATATTAACTTATCAGTGTTTTTAGTTACCGCTGCAGCCTAAACTCTAGGATTTCAGGTACAGTGACAAACTCCTAGAAAGTATAAACAAATTTCGGTCCTCTGAATTCAATAGTCAAATATCTAATCAACTAAATATTAATCATTTGGATTAGAAAGAGACATTCTGAAGAAAGTTTTAGTCCTGATTCTACTCTCCAGTGATTTCAATACATTTTATGAGTCAGCGCTTCTAAGGTTCCACTTTATTGGCCCATAGGTCCATTTTGTACCTGCAGAAAAGTACAGAAACTGTTTTGGAAGGACTGAGCACAGCACTGAAAATAGAATATGGCAGAAAAGTCAGATGAGGTAATTAGGATATGCTTGTGCTGGTACCATCCTCTAATATGTAAAACTGTAAAACAGCATCCAAAGTGCAGACAGAGCAATATGAACGATTTAATTCATAGAATAGTATCAGTAGAAGAGAAAATACATATAAAGTGACCATGGTAGGTTAAATACTTAATCAGAATAGTG
>VXBP01009449.1:72110-91302 GCA_013400115.1 Rhinopomastus cyanomelas | reverse complement strand
TGACATTGTAAAATAATAAAATATAATATATTTTATAATAAATATATAATATATATAATATATATATATAATATTTTTATAATAAAAGAAGTTAGGGTACAAATTCCAAGTTTTAGGCAGAGCCTGAGAAAATAATAATAATAAAGGGACAGATAACATGGTGTGCTTTTCTGGGATTGCAAGATCTGAGGACATGGAAGGTGCTTCCAGTCACATATTGTACCAATTACACATTCATGCGTGTCTCTGTTTGTACTCTTTATTGTGTGACTCTTTTCCTTTACATAGCTTTATGGAAAAATGTGGTCCTGCTTCTATTATCTGGCATTTCCCCCACTGTAGCTTCTCTTCTCACTGTGCAACCCCAGGGACATGGACTCTGGTATGCACCACCAGAGGTATCAGTGAACATCATAGTTGGATCAGTGCACTCTGGATTCTCTCTCTTGCATCAGTAATATCAAACATTTCTTTTCAGAAATCAGCTGTGTGATTTCTATCATATTCACAAGCTGGAGAAGTAATTCAGATACTTAACAGTGACAAAGGAGGGGATGGGCATAGCTGCCTTCACAAGGTAGAGGAAGAACAACAAGTAATCCTGGTCATTGTGATTACGGGAAGTTATGCTCCCTTGGAAAGCCTTAAAAGAGCAGTTACGTGCTATGGCAGTAATATTTTAGGTGAAATAAATTAGGAGGACATTGGAGAATAATGTTTAGAAAACACTTTCAGAAGGAACAGATGTTACAGGACAGAGGCTGGTGCTTTGAATGAAATATAATAACCTTAAAATGCAGGTGGAAAAAAACAAGACTTCACCACAGAAATAAAATACCCCATAGGTAGATAAATAAATAAATAAATAAATAAATAAATAGAAGCCTCAGCATCTTATCTTTTAAGAAAGACAAACAAATATCTTGAAAAAGAGCTAGTTTATAAATTATTGTGCAAAGACCCTCACAGTATTGTCTTACTGCTGAACAGTAGTGTTCTGGACATCACATAGAGGTGAAAATTGCCTTGATACAGCCGGCAATGAAGTGCTTCCCATGTGATGGTCTTCACTAAGTGTACACCTTGATCTCTTGGCCTTTCACATGGCACTTCACTAATTAAAACTTCTTTTGTAATGCAGAATAGCATAACATCATCCTGATGCCTGTATCTGCATAACATTGACTATTTCTCAGAGGAATAGCCCAAGCAATAGCTGCCAGTTAACACTTACTGAAAAATTGGTGGTGTCATATCCCAGTGTAGATATTTGTCACTAAAATTACATTTCCATTCCAGTTTACTGAAAGTTTTGGATTTTTAATGTTTCATCTTATAATTTCCAGAGGTGCTAAGATCGACTTCTCTTGAAGAGTCTCAACTTACTTCTCTTCATTATTATTTTTTTTTTTTTAGAATATTTATAGGGACAGAGTAATTTCTGCAGTCTTTTGCACTGAAAACTCCAGTTGGTGGTGTGACACTGGTTGTTAGAAGGAGACAAGTCTTCCTGGAGGCACAAAATTAGACTTTTACTAAAAAAGCAGCGGGGCAAAAATTTTATGTCTGTCCCTTGACATTTTTCATTAATTTGTAAAGGAGATTTCTTGGCTTTACAGATGCAATGGTAAAAGATTTAAATTTTGTTTAAACATCAATTACTTCAAATCTTCTTGCACATCCAGTTTACCGTTGGTTCACAGCTATAAAGCTGTGAAATCCATTGTGAACAGACTCAGAACAGCATGAGGATTAGAATAGTTTGAATCTATGCTTGTTTTCAAAGAAAAGTGAGAATTTCTGAATACCTGTAGATTCAAACTGACAATAGCTGACCTAGTTAATAAGTTTATAACTTTCTGATTTCCCTATTGTGTTGTTTAAGAAATAGTCTTTTGTCACCCCAATCATTAATGTTTACAGATTATTGATCCTCTTTGATTGAGATACAGCATATGTTGAAAAGACTCAGTATGTATCTGTTTTTATGTTTTGTGTCAATAACTGCTGATGCAAGGAAAAACCCCAAGAACTCTCTTTAGAGTTTTTGAGGAGGTAATTTATTCGCTAGCGGGCACACAGGGTTTATACCTGTCCAATCATGCGCACCAAACTGGACCCAAAACCATGCTTATGTGTCATACAATAATACATATTCAATAGATTACCCAACACACCTAATACACAGTAATGACCTGCCCCGCTTCACGTGCAAATTAAGTGTCTTCCCGTGCTGTGTTCAGTGATGAGATTCTTTCTGCTGCTCAAGCACCCTTATCTTTATCTCCAAGAACAATGTACAGGTCATCTAGTTTCCTTATCTCTAGGGATGGACCCCCACAGTGCATAGAATTTGGCTTGTTATTCTGTTCAGGCCCGTTTGCCTTCTTGCCTTCTTGCTGTAATAAGCAATTGTTTTCTAAGTTATGCTTGCCCCACCAGTCACTGCCTTCCATGAAGGTACAACTATGATCTTTAAACTTCTTGTGAACAATACTTTTCAAAACAGTTTCGTCATCTCTCCACCTGTAAGAAGTATACATCCCCAGACTGGTTATATGGCTTATCAAATGATAAATATATACCTTGATGGGCTATACTGTTTATTGGAAGGTTATAATTTGATTTGTAGACACTGAACACCAACAACTCTTCTGAAAAGGCAGCTCTCAGTGAAGAGGAGATCACATATGAAGTGACAGACCTTGTAGTTTCCCTGCGTATTTTTGTAATCTAGACAGACTCTTCCATCAGCCCCAAAAGATTAAGGAATAAGTAACAATATCCCCCCAAGGCCAGTCTCAGCTGTTGTTATAAAAAGAACTATTATATGATCATGACTTCAAACTGACCTTCAGGTTTTCAGGCTAGAAGATGAGTAGCAACATCTAGGACGAAGACGGGCAATATAAGGCCTAAAAATAAACCAAATTATTGATCTATATATTTTCAGCATTCTGATTCAGCTGACATACTGCACTGGTCACAGCATCATGCAATAAGTCACGCACAAAGCAACATTTCAAGGCTGTGGATTTTGGAAGGCAAGCTCACCTAATGCAGAAAATTCTCAATTGTGAAAATGTGAAGCAGTTTTTAGTATGTCTTCTAATTGCATTGCAAGGCATAACTATAATAACAAAGCTGGGGAGGTGGGGATAGTGTGCAGATCCAACATCCCATACGTACCGCATGGGAAGTTTAGATTATTGGTTTCTGCTGCAGTGAGACTCTTCATTTTTTATATTATTTGCTATTCTTGTTCTCAATTATCAATTGACATAGCTTACACGGGAGCTAGTCTGTTTTTTTACAATCATGTTCAGCACTGTCATGCAATAACATTTCACCTGTTATTGCCATTATGTAACTGGACTACATAATTACTATAGATGTAATCATAGAGATAGTATAAATGTCTGTAATTTCATTATCATTTAGAAGGTGTGACATATTGTGTCTGGAAAGAAGTAAAGTGAGGAACATGACTGAAGGTGTTAAAACCAATACAAATGCTTCAGTCTCAGAGAAGTTATTTGTACCTGTACAAACACATCAGCAGAACTGGAGAGTAGATCTTTTAGCACCAGAGCAAGTAGCTACATGCATAAAAACGGAACCAGTAATGCCCACTGTTTTGATCAGCTTCATTTTCATTGAAATTACTTGCTATCACATCAAATAATAAAATGGCCAATATAGTTACAGATTCACAGCAACTGTGAAAGATAAAATATTCCTTCCTTCTAGTAGAGCCTTTTCTCTTTATGACAGCTGAACAGGCTAGGACATCTGAACTTCTGCAGTGTTTAGAGAAGATTTCACAACATATGGTAGAAATGGAGCAGTCAGAAAGCCCAGCTGCTTTATAGCATGTAAACTGGGTGTATCTGTAATTAATTCATGTCCTTCCCCCAAGATCTAGTCCTTCTGAAAAAGGGATTGCCTGATTTTGCTGATTTGAGGAAAGTATTCAGTATATTCTGTGAAGTACACTTTCAAGTAATCAACATTTTGTTTGGTCTCTTTGTTGTTGTTACCTTGAACAAAATGCCAGTCTGTTCTAGGATGCTGACGTGGAATGAAGCATATGATTTTTAATATTAAATGGTTTTCCAAAGCAACAGTCTTCTCTTAATACTAATAAGTGGGGAAAATATGCTGACACAGGCTTTCAGACTGTATTGTAGTTTGTCCTGAAAAAATGTATGTTGGGGGTGTGAAAACTAGTGCCCTACTAGTTTAGATTGGGAAAACTAATCAAAACCCTAACGTAGGCAGTGTCTAAGTAAACCACATTTCTCTAGACTAGAGTTTTAAACCTACAAACTCGCACTTCATGGTGGATTGACCTTGGAAGTTTCTAAACATGGTAGGTTACTCAGTCCAAACTAGCAGTTTTAGCATCCACCATGAACTGCAAGCAGTCAAGCCCCAATGAGATCCAGAGGAGTGTCAGAGTCCTCTGATCCCCTTAGCGTGCACACGTAGAGTTAGAGTAGCCTTAAAATGGCCATGAAAGAAGTCGGTGCCTCTCCTTCACAGAACCTTAAAATCATAAAAACGTAGTGTGGAAGAGACCTCTAGAGGCCACCTATCTCAGCTTCCTACTCAAAACAGAGTAACTTCAAAGTTAGCTCAGAATTTGATGGTTACCATGTTAACTCAGGAGACAGATTTCTATGTTTAGGGCAGCATACACATATATTTTCCTGGAGAAAATCACCCAGTGATAGACAGAAAAAGCAGTTGGTGTGTGGAAAGAGTGAGGGAAGAGGGCAGAAAGCTGTGGATCTCGTGGGCCAAAAAGAGCTGGCATTTTATAAGGAACGTTGCAAGTAGCTAACATTTAGGGTAATCACTTAGAAAGAGAGTCCTGGGTTGTAGTGCCAGAGTGTTTGCTTGTCACTTATCTTACGTAAATGGCCATCTGTTAGAAATCTACAGAAATAACCCTGGCCACTAAGGACTCGGACTCAGGATTCCCTCCCTCCCTCTCTCCCCATCCCCCTCTCCCCCCTCTCCTTCTCTCCCTTCCTCCTTCCTTCTGTGTACCCATACTCTCCAATGATCTGGACTCTGATCTCCTGTAGCACCAGACACCTCACATCTATGAACTGTGGTACCAGTGTTGGATCTAGGCCTAAAATGCCTTAACCTGGACAGGCAATATTTAGCATGTACCTGAAGTTACATATTCACCCCCTACTAAGATTCATTTTCATCACACAAAAAATGAAGATCTGTTCAACCAACAATTTATTATTGATTTCTTGCAAGTAAAGTTTCCCTTTTAGCATTTCCATTTAGATAATAAACAAGATAAAAACTGGTGGGTAAGTTGAAACATTAACTCTTTCAAGGAAATAGTTAAGTTCCCACACATTGCTAATAAGAGAAATTGATGGCTAAAATAAATGTGACACCAGAAAGTTCCTGTAATTTGCAGCTCATAAGGTGATGCTATAACTGGTGATAATTACAAAGCAGTTATTTTCTGCTACTGATTAGAAACCAGATGGTCTTTAGCATATAGAGGAGAAACAGCAGTAAGGCTCCTCTATTCACTTGGGCACGGAGTGAGAAAGAAGCATGTGGATTTGTTTGGTTTGATGTCTTGAGAACTGAGGAAAATATTTTCTGCTTAAGGTACGTTTGGATTTGGGTTTTTTCCAATTAGGACTAGAAACAGTAAGAAAAAGCAAAGACCATTAAGGCCAGTCAGAACAGGATGCTATTTGATTAATTCTAAATGCCCTCAAAATTAGTAAGTCAATGAGAAGGTCATTCTTCTCATCTATTATCTGTCGTATTAGGACTTGGATAATGCTTTCAGCTTGTAACAGGATCGATGGAGAAGTGCATACCCAGAATAGTTCCGAGATAATGCCTTTCCAAAAATAAAAGAAAAAAGGAACCTTCCTTAAGTTATATTGAAATACCAATAAAATCACTGTAAGGGCAAAAACCAGGAACCAACTTTATGAATCAAAATTCAAAAGGTCATTGAATCAAAAATTATGTTTATGAAGTTGTACACTAATTGCTGTGGTAATCTGTAGTTGCAAAATACTTATTGAGCTGTAAGAGTTCTATAGGTAATACTGAGGATAAAATAAATAAGCATAGCACAACAGAAATTATTTAATGTAAGCAAATATTTTCCGTTCAGGCTGTAGAAGTGTACTATAAAATTCAAATTGGTCTGAAGCACTGTGCCTAAATTACACGCAGTTTTGTTGATATTTACCGTATGTAGAGAACTCAAAGAGTTTCTTCTTCCTGATATCGAAGTGGCCTTGTGTTAGATTTGTCTTAGATAAGTCTTTTCGTCTTTGACAGTTAAATAAATCTTTTCTTTTAGTGCATGGCAGAATGGTCTTTAAGAGGCTTCACATGTGTGTTCAAGCATAAGTTTTTTAATTCAAAGAGTTGCCAATTTTACATTAAAGCAGCATCTTTTCAAATATGAAAATTGCAGTAACTACTTTTCATTTCACGTCTTGGAATCTGGCAAGAGACGGTATGTGTGTCTCCAGACAGTCTGTTCATAAAACTTCTACTAATAAATGAGAAACATGTATTAAATGAGAATAAAAGTTATGCATGTCACAGCTTTGCTTTTTTTTTTTTTTCTGATCAAAGTATCAATCTTCTTTGAAAATGTTCCTCTTCCTAAATGAATTCTATTAATTATGAAGAAATGCACTCTCTTTCAAAACAAAAGAACTGCTGCACGGTATGGTCTCATATTTGTACTAATCTGTGCTGTGCCGAGAAGTTTAGTGTGGGGCTTGTGGGTGGTTTAACGACAGAAGACAACAACCAAAAGAGAGTAACATCTTTTGCAGCAGTTTACTCTGTAATGATGCTAGCTGCTGTGTTTGGAAGTTAAATCAGTGCCTGTGCCTCATCATCATCCTGTATAACTTGTTAAAGGCCAGGTGATTTATTCTGATGACTTTTCTGAGGATAGGATGTGGACTGTTGCCTCTTTCCGTGTCTTCAAACAAAGCTTGAAATGTCCGGATACAATTTGTACTTTCTCTCGTTTTTACTCCCACAATATCAAGTAAGTTAAGGGAACTGCAACAGTGAATGCTGCTGTTCACAGTATGATAAATTAGTCAAAGAACATCAAGAACATTAAAGCTTACAGGCAAGCATCTATCCTAGACATTGTTTCCACTGCACTGAGCATTCGATGCCCGCAATCATATATGTTACCAGCCATAGCACCAAAAGAATTCCCGTATCTCCCTGGTTAAATCCATAAATAAAAGATCCTCTTCTCTCCTGACCACAATTTCCATTTAGCAAGGTAGAGTTCCTCAAGAAGGAATTTTTGGTTTGCTGATGCTATGCTATCACAACATTTTTGTGTCAGAGTAGCTAGTGAGGAGTTATCATTAAGATCATACCATACCTTTCCATGGTTGCTGAAAACCAGAATATGTTTTTACATCAGGAAAAACAGAAAGATGTCAGTGTAAGATCCAGGTGCTGACTGACTGAGGAAAGGCAAGTTTGTCTGCTCGGTTCTCCATGGTCACAACTCCACACTTTGCCTTATCTGTGTGAAATTTTCTATAAATCCATGCCATGTTTTTACAGGTTGGTTTTGCTAGTTAAATGAGATGTGTATCATCACATTGTATGCACATGTATATAGAATCTGTTCCATCTCCCCTAGCCAAATACTTTCATAGAACCATACTTTTTTGGTTGGAATGCTACTGACCAAATTTGGTACAACATTGGGTAATGCATTAAACTTTCCCAGAAGTGTTGTGATTAGAGGAAGCTGGACAGAACATTAAGACTAAATCTTTCCTTTAAGCATACTAGGTTGACATTTGCTCATTAGGCATAAATGCTGGAAAGCCACAGGGGAGATGGACATGAGGAGCGATTGAAAGAGCTGGAGCTCTTTAGTTTGAAGAAGAGGAGGCTGAGAGGAGACCTCATCACTCTCTACAACTACCTGAAAGGACGTTGTGGAGAGGTTGGTACTGGACTCTTCTCACAAGCAATTAGTTATAGAACAAGAGGGAAGGGGTTCAAACTACAACAGGGTAAGTTTAGACTTGATATTTGGAAATTTCTTTTCACAGAAAGAGTAGTGGGGCACTGGAATAGGCTGTCCAGGGAGGTGGTTGAGCCACAGTCTGGCTGCGTTTAAAGATCATTTAGATGTAGTGTTGAGAGATATGGTTTAAGGATTAACTTTGTATAGTAAGATTAATGGTTGGACTTGATGATCTCAAGGGTCTTTTCCAATGGTTGGACTTGATGATCTCAAGGGTCTTTTCCAACTAGAATGATTCTGTGATTTCTAAATCAAGCTTATCCCCAGCTAATAGAGCAGTTTCAATTGCAATTGACACCTTTTTGAACACTAAGGAGTCTAATTTCAAAGTGCTAATTTTCTAGAAACTAGTGTTTGTTTATTTTGCTGATTATGGAAAAATATTTATCATGAAACTGAAGGTTAAACTTAAATATGAATGTATAAATAAGGATCTTTTCTCCCTTTCTCCTTTACTACTGACAGTTATATCAATAAGTACTGTAATCATAAAACCAAGTTTTATGAATGTAGGAATGTAGCTGCTTCAATTTCATTCCATGGACATCAGAGATAACCTTACAGCTTTATGTTCTTCTTTAGCAGCATGTCTAAATGGATAATAATACAAGATAGATTTTTTCATAGATATTGTGAGGAAGATGAGATAAAAGCAGCAAGCACATGCTATGAACAAATTATAGAAAATTTCTTTTAGGTGACTAAAACCTGCAGCAATAATTTAAGCCTCTATTACCAATGTGACCCTTGATGATTTGTTGTCAGAGATACAAATGCTTGTTAACAGCTTAGTGTTGCTAGAAGAGCAAATTAAAACTTAGAAACTCTATAGAATTTTGAAGGATAGCTTTTCCTGTCTTCTGAATAATACCTTGTACTGAATTTTAAAGAAAAGTGTTAGATAAATTCATTACATGCTCTGGTATTAACATTTGTAAAGAACAGTCAGTTGTTAATATCATGCTATTTGATAATCTACTCATCACTAGTTTAAAGTTCAGTAATCAAACCCAAAAAAATCTGCATACTTCTAAGTGTTGCTTTGCTTATGCCAAATCCACTAATATTAAAGCAACTACATACTGACTGGCAGGAAGAGGCTACAAAGGTTTCATATCTATAAGCCATTTTTATTTTATTTTCATAAAAAATAATGGATAGAAAATTAACTGTAAACATTCTTTCTCTCTTTTAATAGATCTCTTTTTGAGAGAAAAAAAAGAAGATAGCTTAGAGACAATGATTTTTCAAGTTTAGTGAAGCAATTTGTTTTTACAGAAATGTGGAATGAATACATGAAAACTGCACAATTTTACGGAACAAACATGAGAACAAGATTTTTCTACTTCTATAATCTCATAGCTTACATAAATTTCATCGACAATTTGACGATTTGGGGCTATGGTGTATTTAAATATCTTTACCTGCATAGATTTACCTAATTAATTCCTAGTCTTATAATGAAAATGTGGCTTTTTATGACCTCAGTCCTGTAATGCACTCAGCACTCTCAGGAAGTCCCAGTGCTCTCAGATCCGAGTGAGATTAGAAAGCTATCACCATCCCTGAAGAAGGCTGCTACCCTATCAAGTGGAGACTAATGAGGTGATATTTCTTGAGGAATCTTTGTTAATCTTGAAGACCAATACAAGTTGCATAATTGTCTGCACATGGAAGGTCAAATTACTTGATAATAAGGCCTGGCTTTTTGCTTTATATTGCAATATTAGCTGAGTTCTCTGATCTACTACTACAGTTTGGAGATTTCAGTGTTCTTGGTGACCACTACGTTTACATAGTCCAGTTCCAGTGCAACTTGCTGTCACAGTACCATTAATACTGAAGCAATAGAAGACTTGAAACTTTAACCAACAGGGACAGCAAAGAGCCGTGTAAAAACCTATTGGCAGCATCTTACTTGTCCTGTGTCATTTCCTGCAAGCCTTCTCAGCAAAGCCTGAAGGATGTGTTTCTCAAAGGAAACAGTTCCAAGCAGGTGCTTTGAGGTAGTCTTGAGATTACAGTCTTTCCATTTGAAAAGGCTTGCAGTTCCAGCTACACAAATTGTAGACGTTACAGAGCAGAATATTAAAGAGGAATCAGAGCTCCAGAAAGCAGGCTTGCAGGCAGCAAAATATTCATCTGTACTAGTGAATCAATATTAAAAAAACCTCAAAGATGGAATCGTGACTAGGCTATCTAAGGCAGGGATACAACAATTCAACCAGCCTCACAGTCATAGCAGTAGTGTTACACTCACAGCTGTACAAGAGATTCTTAAATCAATGTCAGTATTTGTTCCTTGTGGATTTTTCAAAATCAAATTAGCAATTTCTATGTCAGTGTATTGAGTGGTTCTGTATTGGTCGCAGTTAAAATTTTTCTTTAAATTTTAACAACACAAAAGTTCAGCTTCACTGAATTTTTTTGTACATATATTACTACAAAAATATTTAACACCAAATTCCACCTAGTGCTCTAGAATTTAACCTTGTTTTTCTTGTTTTGTACTCATTGCCTACTAAACTGCATCTCTTCCAGAATACTAATTTAGTAAATTACCTAAAATCTTTCCAATGGTTGTGCATTTCAGTTAGTCTAAGAGTGCCACAAAGTCTGTCTTAGTTCAACTAATTCAAAAGAAAGCATTTTTTTAGTGGCAGATTGGCTTCTGGAACACAGAAAATTATTAAAATATGCTTTGTTTGTCGGTTTTGACCATTAAAAACTAAAGCAGTGTTTCAATGCCTACCACAAATTACTCTTGGTGAATATGTGGGCATAGGACAAAATACAATAAGAAATTCTGTAAGCAAATATATGTTATACCGTTGTTTAAGTAAGAAAGTTTGACATCCCTTTGCATCTGAAATCCCAAATGGGGGCAGGCACGGATGAGTCATGTTCTCATACAATAGCAGATTTTGTGTAACAGAAGATTAACTTGAAAAATATTAAAACACTGTGCCATAAGATCTTATGGGTATATTTCAAACTGTCTGACAGATGCATTAGTATTATAAACAAATTGTCATACTGCGTAATTGTGAAGCGTTTAACACAATGAATAGCACAAGTAGACAAGTATTAACATTTGCCTCCCTTAGTATTTCCTGGTTGAGATGATGTTCCGTAATAGCTGTGCTTTGAAAAAAAAAAAAGAGTAGCAGTGTCTTTTACGTGTAGAAATGCCTTTTAATGCTAATGTGAGAAAGCAGTATATAATGTTGTGTTTGGAGAACACACTAAGTCAAAAGCACTTCAGCTTTCTTTCATTGTTAGTTTAATCTTATTAGCTGTGTCAGCATGAAGGAAGATAATCGTCAAGATGACTGAAATACAAAAAAAATTATCTTTTTCTGGGAAAAGAGGTGCTGCCTGCTCTCAGGGAGCTAATGTTGATTTAATTTCCATTTGCTCAGTAATACTTGTATAATATGTATTTTTAGGTCTTCTTAGGTTCTGGAATTTCTTTAGGAAGTCCAGTCTTTAGGGATCTCATGGTAATGACATGAATAGAAAAGCTACCTAGTTATAGCTTGGACTAACACATAGGAGAAAAGAGAGCAATGAGAGGTTACATCAAGAGAGTTCCACAAACCTCATAAAATCTCTGGTGCAGAGTCTTATAATCTTTTAAAGCTGAAGTCATATTTCTTGATTTTTGTAAGTGTCCTCTCAGTTGAATTTAAGGCCTACAGTCATAATAAAAAGGGTTAATAATTACAAGAATATGACTTTAGCTTCTGCATGATTTTCTCATTTCGTCTGTTTTCTCAGTTTTTCCTGTTCAATACTGTTATTGTCCTTGCTAATAAAGATCTGAAAATTAGTTCAAAACTAAGTCCTTAATGGAAAAGATGGTACTCCGGGTCTAAGGGGCTTTGGGTTGTATTGTCACTATTCACTCTACACCATAAGCTACCACAGAGAGCAAACAGGAATTGTAACTTAGCTTTACTTAGGAGATGCTACCATCCTCATTTCCTAGTTCCCAATGATAAATTTGTACAGAGATAAAAATTCTGGAGGATTTTTTAAAAATCCAAATAGCTTTTCATTCTTTGTGAAATTACTAAGAGCAATTAACCTTGTCTAATAATCTGCTGAAACATCCAACAAAAATGAGATGGGTATGAAGGTTCTCAGGCCAGCTCTTGCCTATGTTCTTTCAGAAAACAGAAAATGAATCAAATAACCGCTTTCCATTTGGGAATATCCAGCACAAAACTCTTGTGAATTCTTAGCAAAAGTGCAAAAGTTCCAGTGCTTTCTGAGAAATTTGTCCCAATTAAGCCTTACATTTAGAAGGAGATGGGGACAAATATTTGTGTGAATTAATCTTAGAAACAATCAGTTACATTTGCAGGAAGTAAGAATGGTGATAACTCATTGCTGTTGTGTAACAGCTTCTACAAATCTTTCCACTCATTATGCTTTGCAAGATGCTTTCAGTTTAGTCTGTCAATATTATACTCCCTATTTGACAGAAGTTAGAGAGGTAAAATGTCAGCTTACCGAAGACTGCTGAGAAACTCTGAGACAAGGGTATAATTCCCACATCATCCAACATCTTGCCCAGCGTTTCGCCTATGTATTCTATTTATAAAGGAGAAGTTGTACAGGGACGAATCTTTGTGTTTCTCCAAGGAGCATCAAATGGTGTTGCTGCATGAGGTGCTGCAAAGCCTTTAACAAGAGTCCCCTACACATTCGAGTTATCCAATGAAGCATAAGCCCAGTGTGGTGCAAATCACATTAGCCTAGTTTGGCTCCTTGACACGTTACCGAGAAATACCGAGAAACAAGGTCTTTTGAACACAACACAGGGCAGACATGTTACCAAGTAGGAAGCGGGTTTTTCAAAGAAAATATGTTAGAGCTGTCAGAGAAATAGAAACAAAACCACCACTGTAACCCAGTTTAAAGTCCTGAAGTCTCACTGAATCTTTTTATTTTCAATTAGTTGATGCCTTATAATACCTTTTAATTCAATCTCAGTTAACTATGTTATACTGAGAAACTAAAAGCTACTAAACATTTGTTTTCACTTCCATATCGTAGGAGTAAGCACTTAAACCAGTTAGCTTCTCCTGTTGCCTGTGTCTAAGAAACTAGTATGAAAAAGTTGGGTTCTTTTTACTCCTGTTCCCTTATTTTGCTCTGCTTGGTTTGGGTTTTTTTTTTTACTCTTCAGTTTCACTTAACTCAGTCTAAACCAACCTAACAATAAATGTAACTGAAATTGTAATGGAAGCCAGATTTCGGGGGAATAAGTTCAATTTACTTTCTGTGTTGCTCTGAAATGAAGCACAGTGGTTGGAATTTTCAAGCAGCTGCAAGAAATATGTGAAGCAAGATGGTGTTCTTGTTGTCTAATCCATTGCCTTCGTTGTCTGCAAATTCAGCAGTAGAACACTGATACAAATTTTATAATTAGCATTGCTACGTACACTCACAACTACTCTCCAGTACTAGGAAATGATACTTGTCCACTCACCAGGTGGGGGCCTGAAGGTATTAAGACTGGTTAAGAGACTAAGAAATGTCTGTGCTTCAGCTTGCTATCATCTGCTGTGTTCAATGTGTAAAAAAATAGCCAGCACCATTAGTTAAGTGCAAGTCCTAGTTACAATATAAAAGATAGATGAACAGCCTCTACAATCACCTCAGCATGGTGCTTAATGTTTGCTTGATGGTACCATATAATCTTTTGGATGGCTTAAGCATTTCTTCACAGTTCAAAAGAAAAGAGTGGTTATTAGCCCTGGTGTTCTCACAACATTTTAAGAGTAAAACTTCACTGAATAAGAAGTGCCACTTAGATTACTAAGGATAGGATCTCAGGTTTATACAACACATGCTGTTGGAAAGTTAAACAGAAGGAACTGTTTGAGGACCATGAAATTCCTCAGTCTTGAACAACATGAAATATCAAATCCCGAACTACTTACTGCTAATCATAAAGTAAATAAAAGTAGACTATGGTGCTGACAAGGTATTTCTACTTCTAGCCATCATTTTCTTCCAGTATAATTATTTGTTTTAATTACCTCTGAAAGATCTGATTTTCGAAAGAGAATTTTTAATTAGTGGGGTGGGTAAGGAATGAGTGGAAGTAACTGATGGAAAATAGGAATCAGATGTCTTGAATATGTCAGTTGCCCAAACAGGTAGTAACTGAAGGTTGTCGCCATCTAATGTTAGTTCATCGGTCTGTGTAAAATGGAGTTGGTGGTGCAGCCCTGTATGATGTGGAGAGCACTTGCAGCACAGAAGGCAAAAATCAGCGTAATTGCTGACAGTTTCTATAGCTATGCCAAGCACTGAATAGAGACAAAACCATCATTTACCTTCTTATCCTTACAGGTTTTGCTCCTTCGTGTCAAAGTTCAGTCAGACTGAGGAAGCAGCCAAAGGAAATTTGTTTTATCTGATGCTCACACTGTGCTTGTTCTTTGTAACAAAGAACATTTCAGCTTCTAGAGCAGCGCTTACAAACATAATCCTTTCCAAATAAAACTGAAATCCAACATAGATAACAACAACAGATAAGAGTGATAACAAGCTTTAGGCATTAACAAAAGTAAATGTGAAATAAAAGATAGTACTTCTAGGGTACCCTTTTCCCCTCACTTTTAGCTAGAGCTATAGACTCTTTTGTAGTGAATTTAAGCCAATTACAATAGATTTCTGTGTTATTGACATTGTATATTTCTTACTCTAGGTTCTATCCTTAGGAGCTGATGTTCTACCTGAATATAAACTGCAGACACCTCGCATCAACAAGTTTACTATATTGCACTATAGTCCTTTCAAAGCTGTCTGGGACTGGCTCATTTTGTTGCTAGTAATATACACTGCCATATTCACTCCTTACTCTGCTGCCTTCCTTCTGAATGATAGCGAGGAACGGAAGAGGAGAGAGTGTGGGTATTCTTGCAGCCCACTGAATGTTGTAGACTTAATTGTGGATATCATGTTTATCATTGACATTCTAATAAACTTCAGAACAACATATGTAAACCAGAATGAAGAAGTGGTAAGTGACCCAGCAAAAATAGCAATTCACTACTTCAAAGGCTGGTTCCTAATTGACATGGTTGCTGCAATACCTTTTGACCTGCTGATTTTTGGCTCTGGCTCTGAAGAGGTAAGTGAACGAGTAAGAAATCTTAAAGTTTTTACTNGTTTAACTAATGTAAACAGATCAGTTGTAGAGTGTAAACTATCCCATTTAGCAAAAAACCTTGGCTGCTGTCTATTTTATCAGTGATATGGACTACCAAGGGAAGCGATAAATTATTTTTACAGAGTTAACTTTTCCATACATGACGGAAGTCCTCATCCTATCTGTACAATAGGTTAAAAAAATATCCAATATATGCATCCAAGAATTGCCCAAAGGTGTATAAAACATGCACAATGTTCTGGATGGCTGACCCTGTTCTGCCTCCTTCTAAAACTTTTTATTTAAGAAGGGCTAAAGTTCTAATATATTTTGTAGTGAAAAGTGAGCAGGCAAGCAGAGCATTGGGGGATTTTTAGTGATTCGTATAATGCAGCAGTTAAAAAAAAAGCAGAAAACCAATTAAATATGATCCATTCACTTTTCAAAGGACAAAAATACATTTCTTAAAAATACAGTTTTGCACATCTTGACATAAAGAAAACGGACAGTTTTGTCAACCATATAAGTATCACATTATTTGAGAAAAGAAATGTGAAAACAACAAACTAATCAGCAACCTTTAGCATGAAAATTTGCTGTTGTGTCTGCATGCCTATTCTGTCTCCTGTAATTGTGAAAAATCATTATTATAAGGTCTAATCCAGCAGTCGTATAAATCCATGGTAACTTTCCAAACCAACAGCAATTTCCTACCGATTTGAACATGATCATAGACACTCAAGATAAAAGAGGAATCTGGAGAAACATCTCGGTAAATAGCATGCAGTAGAAATAAATGTTAATTGAATGCAGTAAGAAGAGAGAAAATAACATAAAGAACAGGGGAAACATATTAATAGCTCTGTTACCAAAAGAGATTTTTTTCTATTCAGAAGGTAACTAAAAAAACTCTGAGATTCAAGAGAAACTTTTTGTATTTGTTGTCTGGGGTAGGTCTCAATCTTTCAGCAGTTTTTTTTGTGCATTTGATAGTGCAGACATGTGTGAGACAAACATTCTGACAGCGGCATTAGTCCTAACTTGGACCACATTATTCTCCTTCAGGGCTAGTCTGCATGCCCTTCAACCACGCAGTACTCGTTGCTGTCAGAAATTATGTTCAGTGATTGGAAGAGTGGAATACCAAGAATTAAAACAGGCACCAATTCCAAAATTCTTTGGAGGAGTGCTCTTTGTGTCTGACCCTGAAAACCATTTTTCCACCTCCAGTTTTAAGGCTGTTGCAGACATCCTTAAGAGTGTAGTGTCAGGTGCTCAGTGGTGCTAAGGGGATCCCTTTAACATAAAATGATGTTACAGATTAGTAGCAAACGAGTGCATTCCGGTGGATGAGTATGCCCATACAAAAAGCACGTATTATTGGACTATGTAATAGTTTTTCAGTGTCGTAGATAAACTTAAATTCATTCTTTATTCCCTCAAACCCTAGTAATTGAAAAGTTTTACTATCTGGATTGTTTACGTAGGTAGCAATGGAACTACTCAATTTATGACCAGTTCAGCATGCTGTCATGATGTCTTTCTCTCATTCATAGTACTGAATATGTCAATGACCTTTTCTAAGCTGATACTTGCTGCAGTTCTGTTTTCTACATCGTTAACCATAATATTTCCCAAATGCCCCCTTTCTGATAGTTTAGCAAGAAGCAGCAAACGTAGAACTATTAGAATGGAGCACTTCTCATTTAAAAGCTTTTTTTCAGTCATAGGGGTTGTCTGGTTTATAAAATAGCTCTTTTTTGTTATCTAGAGAATCTTCAAATAAGGACACTTACAAACAATGTTATTTAACCATCTTTTTATTAAACAACATAAGCTCTAAAGATTGCTCCGTGTGTGCTCACCCAGCTTTAAAACACATTGTCCTCAAACTGAGTCTAGAAGGGGCAGGCAATACAGTACAAATGCTCCATGCAGTGCTGTTGGACTGCTTCTATTTGAGTCGTGCTTGGTTAACCATAGAAAAGCAACACAGTGAGACAGTGCCATTTCAAACACAGGAAACTAATAGAATTTTGTATTATTTTCTTTCTGTTTAAGAAGACAACACAAAATTATTATGGCTAGTTGAAGAGCAGTCTCTTTGGAGTCATGGGTTTTTGTGTGTATCGTAAATGTTAAGTGGCATCCTTGATAACTGTGGCAATAAAAATGAGTAGATGCACTTTTCACTTTCTATTCTTTTGGTAGATTTATTCCAATAATTCTGCCCAGTTTAGGGGTTTTGGTTGAATTTTATACAAATAATGCTTTNCTCCAGTCTGTCCAAATCTTCTTGAATAGTTGAACATCCACAGGGTGAATCGGCCAATACACCCAGTTTGGTATCATTGGCAAACTTGCTGAGTAGCCACTTTATTCCATCATCACTCTCATTAACGCAGATATTGAACAGACTGCTCCTTGGGGGACACTGCTAGTTGCAAGTCTCCAGCTAAAGTCTGCACCATAATGCACCACTCTCTGGGCTCTGTTGTGTACCTGTTACCTAGAAAACCTATTGAAATCTTTTAGAGTGAAGACTGCATAGCTGATCATACCGTTCAGTTGCCTTTGCATTAGCAACAACGTGGAAGGGGCACAGTTTAAGATAATGAATGCAGCTTTAGGATAGAGTCTCTAGAAATTGTTAGATGGCTGGCTAATGTCAGAGAAGTATTTATCAACTTTTTCTTCCCTTGAAGTTTTTCAAGGCGAAGCAAAGAAGAATGCCTGCACAGCTTAAGCGGGCAGTTATTTTTGACAGTCCTTCATCAACAGCAGCTGAAGTACCGGTAACCTGCTATAAATGAGAAGTTTTGGTTAGTTGAAATATTTTTGTTTAATTGCTGCTTGTACATTTTCAGTATCATGATGCACACAGCATGAAGATCTTCAGCAGTGATGCAGTGCCCCAGAACAGTCTAAGATAATGGAAAATAGACTGAAAGGTCAAATTCTGGCATATACATGATGTTTTGAAGAGACAGAAAAGAGTTAACTATGCTTGATACTATAGCATTCATATTTAATAGATTTATTTAAAGGCTGCAAAAAAGGTAGAAGGTCCATGATGGTTTTAATAAAAAATGTAGGTGACAGGAAATTACTAAGAAACTTAAAATACCAGGAAACTACATCCTAGCAGATGAAATGCTGTGTGAGAGCACATTAGTGCACATTGGAAGAGACAGTTACAGCAACTTCAATGGGTAATTTGGTTTTAAAAGAGAGACTAATAAGAGATGAAAGTCATGAGTTGTAAATGACTTTTTGCACAGGCAGAAAACAGTTTGTGCAGATAATAAATAAGGTGGTACCATCATAATGCCTAAATGATACACTCTGCAATCAGATAGACTGGTGCCATTCTCCTTCAAATCCCATTGTAATCCATTGCTGTCCATCAAAATAGCCCCCTGATGTAGTCACTTCAGGGTCAGGGCTTGACAAATACAGGGCATAAAATCTCATTGTTAAAAAAGAAGACTAAATAAGAGTTAAGGAGACTCTTGTCACATAAAAGGATTATGTAGCAAATGTTACCCCAATCTTTAAAAAGGGAAAGAAGGGAGACCCAGGTAACTATAGACCGGTCAGCCTCACCTCCATCCCAGGAAAGGTGATGGAACAATTGGTTCTAGAGGCTGTCTCCAGGCATATGAAGGACGGGAGGGTCAGTAGGGACAGTCAGCACAGCTTTACAAAGGGGAAGTCATGCTTGACCAACCTGATAGCCTTTGATGAGGGCGTAACCAGGTGGATGGATGAGGGCAGAGCCGTGGATGTCATCTATCTTGACTTAAGTAAGGCATTTGACATGGTCTCTCACAGCATCCTTGCAGACAAACTGAGGCAGTGTGGCCTAGATTTTCGGGTAGCGAGGTGGATTGTAAACTGGCTACAGGGTAGAAGTCAGAGAGTGGTGGTCA
>VXBP01009449.1:0-70630 GCA_013400115.1 Rhinopomastus cyanomelas | reverse complement strand
GTCAGCCTCACCTCCATCCCAGGAAAGGTGATGGAACAATTGGTTCTAGAGGCTGTCTCCAGGCATATGAAGGACGGGAGGGTCAGTAGGGACAGTCAGCACAGCTTTACAAAGGGGAAGTCATGCTTGACCAACCTGATAGCCTTTGATGAGGGCGTAACCAGGTGGATGGATGAGGGCAGAGCCGTGGATGTCATCTATCTTGACTTAAGTAAGGCATTTGACATGGTCTCTCACAGCATCCTTGCAGACAAACTGAGGCAGTGTGGCCTAGATTTTCGGGTAGCGAGGTGGATTGTAAACTGGCTACAGGGTAGAAATCAGAGAGCAGTGGTCAATGGGACAGAGTCTGGTTGGAGGCCTGTATCTAGTGGAGTGCCCCAGGGATCGGTGCTGGGACCAGTCCTGTTTAATCTATTCATTGATGACTTGGAAGAGGGATTAGGGTGCACTGTCAGCAAGAGTCATTGTAGGTGTAATGCATTATTTCTTTGTTTGCTACTTTTTTACAATTACTATAGTCAAAAGAAAAAAAAAAACCAAGACTTTTAATTTAGGCTTCCCACCTGCACTGTAGACATAAAAAATCCAAAGCCATTTTGAAAGGGCAAATAGCACAATAACCAAGGAAGGCAAAATCGTTAACATTATTTTGGCTGTACTGGTTAGCAAAATATTGTATCAGTATATTTGAATGTATTAAATAGTGGAGTGGAGAAATCTAAGCTGATCTTTTTTTACTTTTCTCTGTAATGTAATTTATTTGTAATGCTGAAAGTAAATTTGAGGAAACAGAATGTCTCTTTCAGCAGAATCTGTAGAAAATGTGTTTTACCTAAAGACCTTAATCTTTTTAATAGATCTTACCAATTAAAAAAAAAAAAGACTCATAGGTATTTTAGATTCTGAAAGTACTTCAATATGTGCAAAATGCATAATGTATTCCTGTCTGTGTATGCAGTTAAGTGCTTTACATTAGTGGAATGCTGTTTGCAATTAACGTACTACAGTGAGAGAAATGATACCAGATGGGGTCAGGTGGTTAACTGAGAGAGCAGGACCTCTGCTTCCTTGGGTGCCACGCTGAGCAAAGTGTTGCAGCACGCCAAGGAAATTACATTGAGTTCTGACACCAAGTCCTTCTGTCCCTGGGCAAGGGATATACAGGAGGTGGACTGCTATTGTGTGAAAGCTACATCTACACTGAGAAGCAGATAGCATGTCAAGGCACACCAAATCAGGCTTTCCACCTCTACTGCTGTCTGTATTGTAGTGCCAAAGCCTCTCCACTTTGGTAAAGAAAATTCAAACTCCGAATGAGTTTCTCATTGCTTTAGGGCATATCTAGTTGCACTTAATGCTGATTCCACACACACTTCCAGCAAACACCAGAACTTGCACTGATGCAGTATCTAAGCATGGGATTGACACCAGGGATGTTAACAAGTCTGATCTTAAGAATGGGGTGAAACACTGTCACATAGATTGAATTCACAGTCTACCTTCTTATCTATTTAAAGAACACTGTAAGAATAGACTACTTCTTGCATGGTGTAGAAATATAACGACATCTGTAATAGAATGGTTCCAATACCCCACTAAGGGTCTAGATTAGCTTTTGTTATGATACCCTTTTCCTTAAGGGAACATCAATGTGTAAGCCTGATCTACCTTACACAAAAGTACCTAATGGCAATATTCGCATGCTAAGCTCAGGCAAGGCATTGCTTTTTGAAGGATATGGTCTTTCATGCTGGTGAGGTCACAACCAATGAAATATATTTCTTTATGCGGCAAGGAGAAATACGCTCTGAATCTATGTGGTATCAGGTTGAACCAAGAAGTGTTACCCAGTATTACCCTACATTTTACCCAGCAAATATGAACAATATGTGGAGCTCTCCATGACAATGCAGCTAAGAAAGCCTCTTTTTTTTGTTCCAGGGGCTTTGGGATTTTACTCAGAAACATGATATAAAACATAAAAAAATAATCTACTCTTTGTTTCAACAAGCTTTAACATGACACATCAGAGTGGTTTGTAAGGCTAAGAAATATTTACTGACATTTGAATATATTGATATATGTTGAGACTTAATGGAGGGAAAAAGATAGCTGAGTTCTTTTTGAAATGAAGTAGGTACTGTCTGTAACTGTTGTCAATTTTGTTTACAAGGAACTAACAGCTATAAAAAGAACTTATTGATTGAAAATTGTAAATTTACATGAATAAAATTTAGATTCCTTTAAAAAGATCAGTTTCAAAAATATCCACTAAACACCCTTGACTATATTCTTGGTTTGTAACTTTTCTGTATATTTTTTAGTGATTTAGTACTATTATTGGTGGCTTCTACCACTACACCTGCAAGCTTCAGAATGAAAGGTGAAAAAAGATTAATCTGGAGTCTGTAAACAGTAATTTTTCCACATTTTTCTGTTCACAGTGGTTCATCTTCTTTTACCTGTATAGCATGCTTTGACCATTACAAACAAGATTATTTGCAGAAAGTGAGATTTATTCTTTGGGACATGTCTGCCCTAGTCCTTACTAGAGCATATGTGCCAGAGCACTGAAGGAATGTCTATCTTAGGACCAAAAGTAGTCACAAAGCTTTGTTGAAATCTCATAAATCATTGCAATTTATAAAGGTAGTCATAATTAGAAGTAGTTCCAATAAAATACCAACTTTACCGTGCCAAAACTTCATGAATCTCATAGATTGTTTCAGTCTGTTAGGGCGGATTGAAGAGCCACAACAAAGAATATACAAATGGGGGGAGTAGTCAGCAGATAATGACAAATTCAATATATCTTAATACAAAATGTGTATTTCTTTTTGTTTTCTTCACTGTTTTTTATAAAATCAGCAATTTAAACAAAAGTAAATGAAGCTTATATTGCAATGGATTAATCTACTGGTTTTGTTGAGTCCCGAGATTAATGGAATTTGATCTGCTTCATTCGTGGTGCCTATTCGTGAGATTACACTTGCTAACAGAGAAAATAAATTTCTGTCTTATTTTTACAGACAACAACATTAATAGGTCTTCTGAAGACAGCTAGACTGCTGCGTTTGGTGAGGGTAGCGCGGAAACTGGACAGATATTCAGAATATGGTGCTGCGGTTCTGATGCTCCTTATGTGCATATTTGCACTAATTGCGCACTGGCTTGCTTGCATTTGGTATGCCATTGGAAACGTAGAAAGACCTTACTTGGCTCACAAGATTGGCTGGTTGGATTCTTTAGGAGAACAATTAGGAAAGCATTACAATAAGAGTGATGCAAGCTCTGGACCATCCATTAAGGACAAGTATGTTACAGCCCTTTATTTTACCTTCAGCAGTCTAACAAGTGTAGGATTTGGAAATGTGTCTCCAAACACCAACTCAGAGAAAATCTTTTCCATCTGTGTTATGTTGATTGGCTGTAAGTACTTTTGTAAACTTTTTTTTTTTTATTATTTTCTCAGTGTTTGAGCAAATGACTTAGCAGTCTAAGCAAATAAGATTATAACCATGCAGCAGGAAGGACAAATTCTCAGGGAAAGCAGTGTTAGACAGAAATAGACCGTGACTCACGCAGTGTCAAAAAATGTGCTTGGCTACTCAGAATCTGGCAGAAGTTTGGTGTCTGTAAGCAAATACTGTTTAGCGTAAGAAGATGTGTTTTGATTGATTTAGGAAGCTATAGCTCATAATTTTTTGATAATCGTATTTGTATTTGTTGATTTAAAACCTGAACCTACGGATGCAATTATAGTTTGATAACTCTGCCCTTTGTTCTTAACTTGTACTTAACCATAGTTCTTAATTCTAGTTATTAAAACAAGTTAATTCTAGTTAGTTCTTAAGTCTGCAGAATCAGTGAAATTAAACAAATTCAGGACTACAAACCTCTGAAGATAATAAATATTACCAACATGATTACAATTTAATAATTTACTATTAATAATTTACTATTTAAACCTCACCTGTTAACTAAGTTATTACTGATACGGTCAGGTCAATGCACACAAATATGTTCCACATCTCTGAAAATGTCTCATCTGCGCTGTTTTAAATACCAATTACATTACAAGAATTGTTGCATCATGTGCAAAACCCAATTATGTAACTTAAAGAAGTTCTGTTTCTATTTAATACAGCATTAATGTATGCTAGCATTTTTGGAAACGTATCTGCAATCATCCAAAGACTCTACTCGGGAACTGCACGGTATCACATGCAGATGCTGCGAGTAAAGGAATTTATACGCTTTCATCAAATTCCCAACCCTTTGAGGCAGCGGCTCGAGGAATATTTCCAGCATGCCTGGACATACACCAATGGCATTGACATGAACATGGTATGTAGTTCTGTTTCTCAGGCATGAATGCAGAAGAATAGCTTGGTGCATCATAATGTAGAAGGAGCTTGTATGCCTTCATTGCTTGTGATCCGTAAAAGTACAGGCTTAAGAAGGTGGATATATAGTAATTACTGGAAACCTAGCCATTATAAGTTCAGCATCCAAACATTTCACTACAAACATTTATTGCAAACTATAGCAGAACATTCACTGTGCACAGAAAAGCATGAGAACTGCAGTTTACAATTAGGAGCACGCACAAAGAAAAAATAAAATAGGTTTCTTATTTCGTATATCACCTTTTCAGATGTATATCACCTGTTCTTTGGCACTTCCAGTATCAAATAAGAATACCTTTGTTGGCATCTACAGAGCTACCCTTCTATAAAATCTGTGGTTATTTCAAAATCCTATTGTGTAATCTCGAACAGGTATATTGGGGGGGGGTGGAAGA
This sequence comes from Rhinopomastus cyanomelas, assembly GCA_013400115.1. Classification (NCBI taxonomy): domain Eukaryota; kingdom Metazoa; phylum Chordata; class Aves; order Bucerotiformes; family Rhinopomastidae; genus Rhinopomastus; species Rhinopomastus cyanomelas. The sequence continues at coordinate 65,823 of VXBP01009449.1, read as the reverse complement.
GAGGAGCAGGCAGGTGGATTAGCTGCTCTTTTCAGAGTGAAATATTATAGTCACATAATAGTCTGAACAGTAGTTCACTTCCATTCGCAACCACATAATTCTGCACTGAAAGTCAACACAGTTCTACGAACCATTTAGCAATCAACAGACTCATTTCTAGGAAGCAGCAAGATATAACACTCATATTTTCTGTTCTTCATTAGACAACCCGTATATAATCCTTATACAAAAATATATGGCCAGCTAAAAAAGAAGTAAAAATCTGATAATGGGTAGAAATAACCATCTATATTTCTAGCTTATTTTCTGGAGACAGCAACATTTTTCATGCAAGTTAACCTAGGTATGAAGACACTGAGGGCATAGTGAGCATCTGCAGGGTCTGTGAACCTGTGTCTCTAGAGGGATGCTGTGCAGGCCTGTTCGGAGTTATAGATTAGAAACTTTGGGGATCTCTCCATAAAGTTGACAAAACGAGAAAATCTACATGTTTTTTAACTATTTAACTAGAAATCAACCCCCAAGCTTTGAGCGTAGACTCAAACATCTTCGATCTGCTATCTATACGTACATTTGCCACAGACTGTTAGAGTGACATGCCTGTATACTATGCAGTGAGAGGAACCAATGGTCTTGATTAAAAGCTTTCATAAAACCGGATCCTTGATAGCTTGACTTTATGGTTACCATTAAGTAAAGCAGATCTTAAAAGTAAGACAGCAAATTAAATGCATTTGGCTTCACCTCCCACTTCCACGAGTGTCCCCTGCAGAGGGATATTGTGGCCAGTACAGGATAAGTACACTTGTATAAACCTCTGTTGGGGATTACTGCAGTGGAAGGCAGCATCACGAGCTTTATCCTGCATGGCATTGAATGTCCCTAATTCCCTTTGATGGCAATGGGATTGCCGGATACTCAGCACTTAGCAGGATCAGGCCCTTAAGCTGCAGGTGGGTGAAGCCTAAGCTGAAAGTAGCTCATTGAATTATTTCTGAAGATATTACAAAATCACATATGCCTTAACTAATTCATTACTAGCAGTGGATGTACTAAGAACACCTGTTTAACATGAAATAATAACTAAATTTGGATGTTGTCAGGTTAAACATTGCATAATGCAGGAATCGGTGTAGTGGAATTGGTCTTGGATTTGTCATTAATGTGAAATAATAACTGAATGGATTAAACAGCCCGTATTCTGCAATATGACTGTGAGGAAGCATGGAGGATTTGTTTTTAATAAAACATGAAAAAATTGAGTTTAGTATCTTTTTTTTTGTTATATTTTATTTCTTATTCTGTTCACAGTCCAATCCTTCAAGTTTGATGGCAGTGGCTTAATTTTTTTTTAAAAGCGAGTTTGAATATTTTACACTTAGTGCTAGGATAATATAAGAATTGTGTGATTTGTGTTGTACTTATGAAAGATTTATCTCTTTCCTGTCTGCTTCATACCTAAATACATGGAATAACACCACCCACTGGTAAGAGCAGGAGGTATTTATATCAAATTTAATTTCAGTATAAAGTGTGGAGAATATCCATGTTATCTGTCGGGTTTAGAGCTTGTTCAATGCTTTCTAATTTTAATTGTCACTTTTTGCATGATGGAGGGGTAGGTAGCAAAGGGAAATAATCTGAATAGAATCAGATGTGGGGCAAAATGGTTACTAAATATTAGACATTAAAAAATGCTAATCTAACCACACGTATTGATCACTGTTTTACCCCACAACTCAACTGATGCTTTTCTGCCCAATAAAGGTTGTGTGCCCATTGGTTTGCACTAGATAGTTGCTCTGTAGGAATGTCACGGACAAAGTTGCCATGCTGATCATTCTGCATTTTCCTTTGCGTGAATGCTCATAGTTCACACCGTATATGCATGTTAGCACAAGCACCAGTGAAATTTTCTTGGCTATAAGCCATGTGCATATGAGATGAACTTGCATGCGATATTAATTTTGCATGAAATATTTGCATTTACACACCAAAGGGCTAATACCATCTTCAGACAAATGTGTTTGACTCCTGTCAATATTTACTGGGAGGTTTTCGCAAATATCTGTAGGCAGAATTTGATCTTTTTCATTTCATGACCGAAAACTGAACCAAATTTAAAAGCTCAGTCCTGTTTCTCCTTTGAAACATGAAATGCATGACTAATTTACATTTATATATATATATGTGTGTAAAATGCACATGCACACATATATATATAAATAAGATTAGATAGTCTTTCTCAAAAGAAGCCTTTAATTGTCATCAGTAATATGCTTAAGAATTCAGGAAAAGCAAAAAAAAAATGTGTGTAACCGAACTTGTAACCTCAGGACCAATAAGGCACTAAGACTAAACTTGATTTCCTAAACAAAATCCTACACTTTATATTGAAAACTAGAAGATAATACTTTATACTACTTTGAAATGGATAAACTTAAAATTAGCTTTAAAGATCTGTAAGTGATACATGCTGAGAGCATTTTTTTTGTTCCACTCTGCTTCTTTTCTACATCTATTTGATTGTGTTTCATTACGTAATGTATTTTGCTAAAAACAGTTCCACATAATTATGCATGGACTGGATAAACAGGATTTGGGATTTATTTTAATCTGGATAAAAATCTTGAGTCCACAGAATAAGCATAATTTACATCATATCCCTGTGGTATACACTGGCAAAGTTAAATTACAAGAAGATTATTTACAGTGTATATTATTTCATTAAATATGTCACTTGTCCCAAATATTCAAAGATATTATTATTTTGGTTTTTAAATTACCCTGTTGTGTTTTTCCTAAATTATCTTTATCTTCATTTCCCTCCTTTATTCCAGTGTTATCAGTCCAGCACTGAGAATAGCATGCCTGGGACACTTACCCTAAAAAAGATGACATATTTAGTGTTTGAGATCCTTCTTTACATTGTGCATGCATTTTTTATAATCCCCCCCTTCTTTCCATGGATCTTCTGTGTGTCTGAATAGGGGTTTTTTTGGGTTTGTTTTACCTTTAAAAAGCATTTAAAGTATTAAATAAGCGGGACAAGATTTTAGAAGTGTTTAGACATGTTTTGAATGTGGGACAGATGCCTTTTTATTTTGGGGTTTACCAAGGACCATGAAAGGAGAGAGTGAGTTAGAAATTTTTTGTGTACATTTATGGAACTCCCTCCTACATGCATCCAAGAAAATGGATCATTTTACACGCGATAAGTTGTCTTGGCCTCAGTGGTCATGAAGGTACCATACCATAGACCACACACCTATCTTGGAGGTACAGAATCAGCAGCAGCGCTACTGTAAGCAAGCGAAAGGCAACTTCACCGCTGCTTTGGTAAAGCTTCCTTTGTGAGAAGCGGGAAGATGGTCACTGGATGACACCGCCACCCTTGTTATTCTTGCTTTGCATTCCACTGTGATCACTTCTTTCTGTTCGACCTATAGAAATATCGCCAGTAATATTCTGGCATGAGCGAATGAGAAAAATGAATTAAAATGTCAAGAACAGTGAGAAGTCTCTTGTTTGGAACTAAAACGAGTTGTGATTAGTAAACAGAGGCAATGTGTAAACATGATGGAAAGTGATTAGACCAGATGATCTTTCGAGGTCCTTTCCAATCCCTACTATTCTGTGTGAAAGTGGTGGTGTTGTCTGTAGTCATAATAGAAATCATACGCCATACAAACCTGACAGAAAGGATCTAAGATTTGGTTAGCTGTAAAGCTGTTCTTTTGTTTTCTATAACAAGATCACTTGTTATAGAGACATGAATGTCTACATTTAATCTAGCTGCAGAAAACAAGACCTCATAGGAAAAAAATACTTCCAAGAATGTCAATGTATTTGCAATGCCAGTTTCTCACTGCATTGTATTTTGTGGCCTAATGTGTGAAAAACAAGAGCAATTAACAATTTTAAAGCCATCATTAATTTTTTGGGAAGATCTGAATGTGGTCAGCTTCCACCTGCTATGACATTAAACTTTTCTGATGATAAAGGAGTCTTTGATATGTTGTCAGAAACTGTAATAAGATTACAGATGAAGAATGATCCACTGCAGCTCCAGTAATTACAACATAAAAATGTCACACAAATCTGAATTCTTGATAAGTTTGTCAGACTTTAAATCTCATCAAAAGGTGAATTAGCTCATCCTGAGACAGCTTCTCTCTCCACTGTTGAAAGGAACTCCTTAATATTAAAAAAAAAAAGTAGTTTTTTAAAAGATCTGACTCAGCAACATTTTGCTGCATGAAGAAGAGAAATCATTAGAAATAATACTTATTCCATCTCTCTGTTCTATTCTCCAGATTTGCTGGAGCAGAATTATCATTATGTATGACATTGTTCCTTCTTTTCTAAACTGTGAAAGCCCTTGGAAATGTTTTTGCCTCCTGCTTTCAGAAATCATTCCATTTTGTAATTGTCTATCATGGAAATAGCAAATTGTAGAGTCTTTCTAGAAATAGAAGAAGTTTGAATCTTATCAATAAGTCTGACTGATTCTAAAACAATAAAGCCTTAACCAAAATGAATTTCAACACACCCTAAACAGACCCACAACACGCAAGAGCCTTCTTATGCTCCCTTCAGCTGCTGCCTGGCATTTACTGTTTGACACAGAGCAAATGCTATGACAGAAGATTATATGCAGGATGAAAGGAATACATTTGACTGTCAAACTGCAGGTACTGGTACACCTCTCATACTACAAAAGTTTGAGAAGCTGGGATTGTTCAGTCTGGGGAAGTGAAGGCTCATGGGGATACAATCAGTGTAAACAAATGCTTGAAGGAAGGCTCTTTTCAGAGATGCCCAGTGACAAGACCAGAGCTACGAGCCTAAATGGGAGGTTCCATGCATCAAGAAATACACGTATGCTGCGAGGATGAATGAGCACTGGCAGAGACTTTGTTGCGTCTCCATCCTTAGAGATATTAAAAAAGCAATCTGGACATTGTCTTGGGCTAACGGATGCAAGTAGCCCTGCTTGAAGAGGGACGTTGGACAAAATGACCCCCTAATAACCCTTCCAGTCTCAACCATTCCATTATTCTGTTGGTATAGAACACAATATTTCTGTGCTTGGTGCCAACTATTGTTGCTCATATCCCAAGCTGATTTGGCTTGGACGTTTTCTAAATATTTTCTGTGGGATGGATGTTAATACCTGTTGCAGAACTGAGGATAGAAAAGAAAAATATTGTCATGATCCTCGTTACTTGTCCAAACAAAACAAAGTTATTATTGAAACAGACATTTTCTTGTTGTCTGAGGTTAGGGCACATAGATGCCTCCAGTTCTCTTGTCACAAAGGTATGAATGATACCTTGTTATCATCTTGAAAAAGAGAATGTAATCAAACTGGACTCTCTCTCCGCTTGAAGACCACGTCCTAGGGAATCATGGCCCTAGTATACTCACTAAACTTCAACCACTTATTCCACATAAAATGTTTTACCTGTCTCTGAATGACACTTTCCCCATCCCTAAGCATGCCATATAGATAAACCAATGTTATTTCATGTGGAATATTGTTCCAGAAAGTAAGAGAAAACTGGACTTGGATTTGGTAACTATCAATGAGAAACAAAGGGAGCCTGCAACCACAGCATCATAACTGCTTCCCTTTCCTTCTTTTTTCCTATTTTGAGTGGGAATACCTAAGGCTGACTGTATGTCTTGTTGCATGTCTCTTTTAGAAGATCTGTGTCTCTTGAATTATGGACAATTTCTGATTCTAAACACAACTCCAACCATGAGAATTCAAAGCTTTTCTTACCAGGCCCAGGGGCATCAGTACTGTGGAGATACTGAGTGTAACAGCACAAACATGTCAGGAAAGAAAGGAGCAATAGAAGGCCAATGCTGTATTCAAATTATGAATTAATTCTGCACCTGTCATTGAGATGAATGCCATTTAAAGAGCAACTATAGCTTTATTTTTCATTTACTGATATAATGTCAAGATTATACTGGCTTTTAGTTGTTTATTGTATTTCAGAGAAATGTAATATTTAGGTTTGTATGATTTTAATCTGCTCTGATGATTTTGAAGACTGCATGGATTTTTTTCTAACACTTAGAGTTGTCAGTGTGTATACGTAATGGATTGATGTCGATTGCCACATTATGAGAACGCAATTTTCAAGCAAATTATTCCTGCTCTACACAGACAATTCAAGATATTTGTGAAAATCAGATCATTCCCTGCTAAGACAAAAAATGAGGAATAATAAATATTTTCTCCAAGTAACGAAAATCTGAATATTAGGAATGTACATGCATGTTTGGGTTGGCAAGTTGGTGTCTGTATTGCGCTACGGAAAGCTAGTTTGGAAACCTTGGATTCCATGTAGTGTCAGGTGCTGGACATGGACCAGATAACCTCACTACATAGAACGCGCATGTTATGGTAAGCTCCTTTTAGCAGTGTGGTATATAGTAATGCTTTAGCAAACTTATCTTCCACTTGGCTTATTTCTTGAATTTCTAAACGTGTATTAATGGACTCATCTGCCTGTTGGAAATCCATGTTATCTGAGCACCTGTCTTCCTTACGAATGTTTGACAACTGTGGCATTAGAGAGTAAACATTCATTCTCCCTGATGTATATCAACTGTTGTAGAGTGTAAGCTCCTTGGAGCAGGGATGTCTTCATCTCAGGTACTTGAACAAAGGCTGTTATTTTCCAGATCTTATAGGCATATAAATACTAACTAAAATGCAACAATTTTAGAACAGTTTTGTATTACGTACAAATTTATTATCAAAATAATGGTTTCTTTAAAGAAATACCTGAAGTATCTTCAGAAATATGAACCAACACATGAGGTCTGCATGGTTTTTGCTTAATGGTAAAGTACGATCCCTTGATAAACGGGATAAACAGAAGCTGATGTAAAAAATTAATACAATTTATTCTGATGCTGTGCTTTCTAACAATTCAAATACCCTTTCCTGTAAGCATCTCCAAAGTGAAAACTTATTTCCTATTTTGCAACCTGCAAAAATAGAGTGCTTCTAAATATTATTCAGGTAGATGTACAGCAGATGAATGAATTCAGTATAGGTCTTTTTTTACTCACATGACTAGAGAATTTCAAAATAAACACCTGTAATTTTTCTGCACCTGCATCATTGACTGGATGTATTTGGTTATTGGTTCCTCAGTGTCAATCAGTATAATAGTTTTATTTCAGTATAATTGCATTACAATGAAAAACAACCAATTGCTTACTAAGCTGGAGTGATAGTAAAAACTGTGGCACCACAGAAGTACATTGATAAAATGTACTTGCTGTTGAATGCTGATTTTTTTCCTGAGGATGTATGATATTCATATAGTAATGCCTTATAGCTCATAAAATTTGTATATAGGAGTGTGTTAAAATATTCCGGTTTCATTTCACAGCAGTGATTTCCACTCACAATCATAGAAACTGTTCAGCTCGGTTAAAGTTACTATCATTTCATTTGTAAATCATAGCTTGGCATGTGTGAACAGAGACCTCCTATCAGAAATGCATTCATCTTCTCCATTAGTGAGGGACAGGAGTTTGAAATGTCGTTATGCAGTGGCTGAATGCAGACACCTTAATTGTGCTGAAGGAAGAATTCATATAGCAACAAGTGAATGCATTTTGTGGGCATTTTATTTTCTGCATAGGAATCTTAACATGCTTATAGAAAAACAGTGCAGTGAGTAAACAGGAAGGATTGAATAGACTGCTCTAACAACAAAAAGATGTATCCCGCTCATGTGCGTAAGACTGGTAGCATCAGATCATGTTTTGTTCTTAGAAATACGCAATAGATGTAGCCAGTCCCAGGGAAAGCATTAGGACCCATTAACATCACTGATAGCATGTAACAGGAATTACTGGAAAGAAGCAGTGGTGCATAACAATGTGTCAGGCCCAACCCTTAATGGAGGAGACAGAGTCACGAGGCGCACACAAGGTGCCATAGAGGTCAGTAGCAGAAACACTTAACAATTGCTTTAAAATCACAGGTAAGATGATCCTAGACAATTTAGAAAAAGCTCACATGTAATGGCTACCTTGTATGTAGCTCTCTTTTTCCTTCTAAATGAAATTAATGTTATCATGGTACACAACAGCAATTCTGTGGTTCTACTGCAGCAAATTCCTACTGTTCTGAGTAGGAGATGTGCAAGGACCATGGCAACTAGCCCTCTGGTTTGCTGAACTGATCACCTGTCTATGAAAATCTGCATATCATCATTATTTCAGTGGCACATGTTGCTTTTTCTGACAGAAACCAAAGTCCTAGTAATTTGCTGACATCTCCTAGGGCCACCTCTATGTGTGTGTCACTCCTTCTGTCCAGGAAGAAAACATAAACATTTCATATCAAGAAAGTTTCCTATCACTCACGTGAAATAATTATGCTTGTCTTTCCAGGTCCTGAAAGGATTTCCAGAATGCTTACAAGCTGACATTTGTCTGCACCTCAACCAAAATTTGCTTCAGAATTGCAAAGCTTTCCGTGGGGCCAGCAAAGGCTGTCTTCGGGCTTTGGCTATGAAATTTAAGACAACACATGCACCACCCGGAGACACTTTAGTGCACTGTGGAGATGTTCTTACTGCTCTTTACTTTGTATCAAGAGGCTCCATTGAAATCCTTAAGAGTGATATCGTTGTAGCCATTCTCGGTAAGCAGATTAGTAGGAGACACGGTAAGAGCATTCAGGGGAATGAGAAGAAATGTCCATTGCTGTTCTCAGCAAAGGAATTTGTAAATGTTTTACTTTCTGTTATTTCAAATCAAGCAGAAAAGTAGTTTGTTCAAGTAGCAAGGTCTACATCATTGCAACAACTCAAGTGCACCAAAGAGCCTGTGCCCTTGGATATCCAAACTGTAAGAGCTGGAGTGGGTCAGATTTATCCCTATCTAAGTGCAAACTGAGGTGAGCAGATATTGAATTGCTCCAGTTCTGATTATGCTGCAAGAACAAAAGTCAAGGATACTCTTTGCTTCAAAAAGTGTGTGGGGGTACTGAGCCACATAAACCCCCTTCATTTAGGTGGAGAAAAATATATTATCTACTTTAGGCATTCAAAATGTCTTGTAGAGATTTTCAGAAATGTCTTCTCCTGCCTGCTAAGCATATAGGAAAGGAAGAGAATAACTTATCAATCTGTTCTAGATTAATATTCAAGAGTAATAACACCAGGGTGATTTTCCTGTATGAAAACCTTCACTAGCTGTAACATCATAGAATCACAAAGTGTTCTAGGCTGGAAGGGACCTCTAGAGGTCATCTAATCCAACCTCCCTACACAGGGACAACTCTACCTAGATCAGGTTGCTCAGAGCCTTTATCAAGCCTGATCTTAAATGACTTCAGGGATGGGGCCTCTACCACCTCCCTGGGCAGCCCATTCCAGCAATCAACCACCCTCACAGTGAAGAACTGGTATCCAGCTTAAATCTCTCCTTTCCGAGCTTCAACGCAATGCTCCTTGTCCTGTCCTTACCAAACCCTCTTGAAAAGACATTCTCCTGTCTTCATGTAGGCCCCCCTCAGGTACTGGAAGGTCAGAAGAAGATTCCCCCGGACCCTTCTTATCTCCAGGCTGAACAGCCCCAACTCTCTCAGCCTATCCTCGTATGAGAGATGCTCCATTCCCCTGATCATTTTAGTGGCTCTCCTCTGGATGTGCTCCAGTATGTCTACATCCTTCTTGTGCTGGGGACTCCAGAACTGGACACAATACTCCAGGTGAGGTCTCACCAGGGCAGAGTAGAGGGGCAGAATCACTTCTCTTACTCTGCTGGCCACAGTTCTTTTGATGGTGCCCAGAATGTGATTGGCCTTCTGGGCTGCAATTGCACACTGGTGGACTCATGTCCAGTTTTTCATGCACCAGCACCCCCAGATCCCTTTCCACAGGACTGCTCTCCAGCAGATCTTCTCCCAGCCAGTACTGATCATGCTGGTTACTCCAGCCCAGGTGCAGGACTCTGCACGTGGCCTTGTTGAGTCTCATAAGGTTCATCTGGGCCCACCTCTCTGGTCTGTCCAGGTGCATTCATATCCTCCTTTCTGTTTATCTTCCACTATAAGAACTTGCAGACAGAAAAGTAGCTGGAGTAAAATCTGAACAAATAACAGTGTGTTGCTATTGATCCACTCTTGACTGATTATTCTGCTAGCACTTTCCAGAGTGGATATGAAGTACAAATGTTTTCCTGCAGCAACCCTTCCACAGAACTAGATAATGGCAGGAGGACTAGATGATCTTTCAAGGTCCCTTCCAATCCCTGATGTTCTGTGATTCTGTGAATATTGTCAATTTGTCATCTCATGCTGCTGCACTTCATCAGCTGGGCCAGCTTTAGGCACAAGCAAATTAAGAAGCATGCAAGTCATAACACTATGAGGTTTTTACTTACCTGTGTGAGTGTCTCCCTCTGATTATTAACAGTATGGTTCATCAAGGACAAAAACATGTTCATTTCTGTATCATTTACAATCAAGAAAAACCGATGAGTTTAACTTACTCATTTCCAAATTTGCAACTGGCTGAGTTTTCCATGGTAGGCACGTAGATCCTTGTGTTCTCACACTGCAACAGAAACCCAGGTATTTACAGAGTGATGCCAAATTCTTAGAAAATACAATGTCTATGGACCTTGTAGTATCATCAATCACTTTTTTCAGCTTTGCAGACAAGATATAAAAATACTGTGAACATGTTCAGTAGTCAGTCATACTGCAAGGAAGGTTTTATAGAATTACCTTCAAACAGAAAGAGAGAACATTTAGATTAGAAATTAGGAAGAAATTCCTCACTACGAGGGTAGTGAGACCCTGGAACAGGTTGCTCAGAGAAACTATGGATGTCTATCACTGGATGTTTTAAAGATAAGGTTAGAGCAACACAGGCTGAGCAACCTGCTTTGAGCAACATGGTACGAGGCGTCCTTGCCCATGGCAAGGGGTTTGGAACCAGATGACCTTTAAGGGCACTTCCAACAAATCCACTCTGTAAGTGTTAAATAAGGACTTCTGCATTCATGAACATTAAGGCCAGAAGAATTATTAGATTACTTTGGCTAACCTCTGTTATATCACCATCTCCTGTTACATTTAATGCATTTAACCATCTATTGTATCCAGTGAACTGAGTCTGATGAAAGCAAAAGAATGGGTTTTGATCTGAAGACATAGTAAAATGAAAAAGCGGTCACTTTTCTTGGTAGTATCTTTCATAGTTAATACTTTTTAGTTGTTAACACTTTTTGTAGTTGTTGAAAACGATATGCCTTATTTCCAGTAAAATTATCTTTCTTCAATGTCTTTCCATTGGTTATTGTTATCCATTCCTTATTGCATCATGCAGGCATTTAGTACCAAGATTTGGGGAAAATGAGCAACTGAATCGAAATAACAGTTTTAGCAAACAATTTAATAACCATTTCTCTGCATCTCTGAAGTTTTGCATTCCCTCTGAAAAATACAAGAACTAAGCAGCTTTCTACTCGAAGTGTGGTCTGTTTCTTCATACGACGCTTAATAAAATAGGATTCCAGACCAGACAAGTCCTGGACTCTACTGAACAACAAGAAATAGCATCTTTGTCATCACAGCAAAATTATCTACATAAGCAAATAATGTTTTTCCAAGAAGAAAAATCAAAGGAACTTGTTCTGATCATGTTTTGATGGAACTGAAGAAAAACTGTGATGAAACTAGATTTTCCTTTCACTTATTTCAGTTATTTGCTGATGTAATTTCATTGAATTTAATAATTTGACTTTTGATTTACAGTGTATGTGCAATGGTAATCTGATTGTATCACTTAATGTAACATCAGGTATTCTACACCGTTATCATAAAGACATACATAATTCCTTCCAATGTCTTATTCATGTTTAAAATAATAATCTCTATCTAATTTCTTTCTGCAGGGAAAAATGATATATTTGGAGAGATGGTGCATCTTTATGCAAAACCAGGAAAGTCAAATGCAGACGTGAGAGCTTTAACTTACTGTGACTTACATAAGATCCAGCGAGAAGATCTACTAGAAGTTTTGGATATGTACCCTGAATTTTCTGATCTCTTCCTCACCAATCTAGAGCTCACTTTTAATCTGAGAGATGAAACTGCAAAGGTACGTACTATAAGTGACTTTTTTTCCTTAATATCAGGCTGAATTTGTCCCACAGTAACAAAACTTGAAAATAGCAACTGAAAAACTAAGATTAGAAAATTAAAAGCTACAAGCCTGAGGCCAAATCCTTTTTTAAAAAAAAATATGCTTACCTGATTGCTCCTACTGAAGTCAATTCAACTCAGCAGAAGTCAATGAAATTATTCAGACGATGTTAATTAAACAGGATTTGGTTCTATATTTAAATATTATTAAAGCTTCAGCCAGAGGGATTTTGGATGTTTTGTTAAAGCCATGGAAACTATGTTTTTTCAAGATGACTATAGTCTGGGTCATCACAAGGGGAACTTTTACAGCCATGAATCAGATTATCCAGATTCATTCTGTGTCTAACAATAGAAAATATTTAATTGCCTATCAAATATAATTTGTTAATTCTCTTATCTTGGAGTGCACCCTACCTCCTAGGAGACAAAAGGCATACAAGGGATTTCTCAGATTTCAGGTTTTTCAGATTTGTGGGTATTTCTTGGTCTGTTTTTCTGAAAGTGGCTGTTTTAAGTGTCCCGTGTCCTGAAGATTGCATCTTCAGGAAAGCAGAAACATCACCAGCACTTCCTCATTTCAGACTGCTGGTGTCAGTCTAAATTGAGAAAGAAACAAGAGGCTCCCGGGAGTGAAGCTCTCCCTAGGGATTTGCAGAGTACACCTGTACAGACCACCACACAAGAAATACACTGCCCACAGAATTACAAGTTTAGATTTCCTTATTCTGAGATACTGCCGTTTCCTGTTTTCTGACTACACTTTCAAGGAGAAACAGGAGTTCAGTGCGAAGAAACTAACACACTGGGGTTTCAGAGGCCTTCTGAGAAAGGAGACGACGAGCAGTAATTTTGCACTCTAAGTGATAGTGATATCTTTGCTAAGCACGTGTGGATTTTTTTGTTAAAAAGACGAAAACAAAAAACTACTGACAAAAGATGTCATTTCTTTTTATGTGGAGCTTTTTTTAAAATAAAAGACCATTCTGAAAACAGAAGGTAAAATACCAATTCCATTATTCATCTTAGATCATCCTTGTCTGTTTATTGAAAAGGTCATCATGTGAAATACAATGCAATTAATTTATAGGCTAGTGATAAATATAATTTAAAACTGGAAGTCCACATATCTGAAAAATTCCTTGAGCATAAATTCACATCAACAGTTTTAGTCAGGACAACTATTCTATGCAATTACATTGTAATCAACATTATCATTATTATTCTTTGAAATCAAAGAAAATTGATTGCAAAATTTAATCTTCAGTGATTAGAAAGTCCCCACTGCTCATGCGCCTTAGAAATTTTTCAGTTGTTGTTTCCTACTGCTGTACCAGCCGCCAGGAAAAAAAGATCGCTAGACTTCACAGTGACAAGAAAGGGAGGAGAGGCTTGTCCATGCCTCTGATCTTGTAAATCACAGTTTTCTCTAGCAATTCCACTTGCTTTCCACTCTCTATTGCCATCCAGAAAATCACACCTCAAAAGAAGTGATGAGCACATTCTGATTCAGATCAAGATTTGTTATCTGAATAATAGGTACTTCTGCCTCAACTTACGTTTCTGTCTGCCTCTTTACGTCAAAGTGCCTTATTCTTCCTGTAGTTATTCTACCAGTGGGCCACCCACCGCTGAAACACCTTACTCACCAAGCTTACAATGAAGGCAATGGAGAAAGATGTAAATATTTCCCACTTCGTTCTCTCTGCCCACCTCCCACACGTAAATCTGCTTGCTCTAGTGAGGGAAAACCCAGTAGCACAGGGAAGGGAAGCAGGCTGCTGAAGCAAATGCCATTGGTATGGACACAAAGAACATAGCTGGTGTTACATTCACCTAGCTGTAATTTTTTTCATTTTAAATAAGTAGAAAGAAGACTTAAAAGCATCTTGTATTTATTCTGGCAATAAATCGCATCCATCTTTCATAAAAAGGGCAGAAAAAGACATTGAATTCTTCTATGGAAAAAAGTATCTGAATGACCTGAATCTGACACAGAGAAAGGGAGGGTCTGGAAAGATAAAATAATGAAGGGTAACGTACCTAGTATTCGTCAGCTTTATATTTAAAATATACGTAAAATGTGTCCTTTAGAGTTCTCAACATGAATCTAAATGTAAATCTAATTACAACCAGTGACCCCATTAGTTCTTGCAATAGTAGACATTGTCTGAGAGAAATTACTCAATTTTTTTAATTAATCTCTCTAAAATTACTTGCACGACAGCCATACAAGTTCAGAAGGCTGGTAACACATGAACCCATGTCCCTCTATAGCAAAACTACGATTGTTGCACCATTGTGGTTTTACTCATTACGCTAACATCAGCTTTGAGCAGTACCTTTAGCTGGCAATGGAGAGGCTGATGCAGGCCAACTTGTGTAGCATTTCCCATTCTTAACGCTTGAACATGGTTAACAGTCAATCACCTATTGCAAAGCTGCTCCTTTTAGACGTGACTAATCTGGCATTATGTTTCATATTTCATTAATCAAGTCCGACCTCGTAATAAGATCACAAACTACTAATGAGACGGATGGAGATAACTGCAAACTACGAAGACGGAAATTGTCCTTTCAAAGTGAAATAGAGAAAGGTAATTAACTTCATTTCTTACATCAGACAGCACTGCTTCACTATTCATTGGTATCTCACTTGGGAATGCTGGGTACATTAGGATCCCATGTTGACTGTTACTGTCACAGCTCTTGAGATTCTAGCTGAGCAGAAAAAACACTCTCTGCATTATCGCCCGTATAGTTATAGATGACTGGAGGATATGAGTTTGACCTTGCCATGACTTCACACCTATCAGTGCAGAGTTGTTCAAGCACTAAACCACACTGTTGCCTTCGAGATACACACACATATACGTATGTATTACCTCTTCATATCTATTTTCTGACACACCATGTTTTAAACTGTTCAAAGAAGCAATGTTATTGGATTATTCATTAGCAGTGTGGATTTAATTTCCTCAGCAAAATGCTTTGTTGAACTTGATGCTAAGTAGAGTTTCTCCCTGGAATTAAGGTGTTTTGCTTTCAGTAGATACACAATAGAGAGACACATAAATAGTAATATGTAAATGGTTGCCCTGGCAAGAGTTCAGGTAGCATTTTCTGTGATTACATTCACCTTAGAGGCTTTTGGGAGTGATCATAATGAAGGAAAACTCAGTGAAATATGAAGCAGTGTCACCAGTATTCAGTACTGCTGCATACCAGGAACTGTAGATAATAGCCTTGGTCAGACAGCAACAGTCATGGAGACAGCTAAGCGGCTACTTGCAGGATTTTTATAGTCCAGTGGTTTGTCTGACAAATTACTGTTTCTGGTTTGCCTGTCTTTCACACCCCAAAATTAAACCCTGAGCCTCAATTCAGAATAATACCAATTTATAGATTTGCAGAGCAGCTGATAATAAATTGGAAACACTTTAAACATACATAGCAAGTATAAAGCTCGATGAAGAAACGCTTTAATCCGGAGAGCGGCTACTCACAACAATGACATTGCTGTTTGATCAAAGAAGCATCTTTAGGGCAGGAAGCCAAGACTGACAACAAATCTATCAGGAAAATGTCCCCATGAAATATTCAATCTGCTCTTCTCAAAGAATCTGTTGACAGAGGTGCTTTGCCTGAATAACCCTCACATTTCTTATGAGAAAACACATGCTGCCACCTAGACAAGATGGAAGTGATCTCTCATGTTGTGTTTGATGCAGAATTACAAAACAGGCTCCTCGGGTGTCAATGTGGTACCAAGACCCCTTAGGTTTTTATGAGTCTTGCCCAGCAGAGTACATGCTCTCAGAGCAATTTATTTGCGTTACTTTTTTTAAAATAGAATTTTCCACAGTTTTGCCTTTGAAAAAAAATACCTTGCATCATCAAGGAAGAAGAAAGAAGACTGTCTACAAGCTCCTTATTCCTTTTAATGATTGTATAATGTCTGGTAACATCTGAGTTAGAAGTGTGGTACATTGACATGCCATCTGAGGAGAAGATGTAATCAGAAGAGTCCTTTGTCAAGAAATAAGTATACTTTTATCCCACTGTCTGCTCCCTTTTCAGATTCTTTATGTGTTGCCATAGCTGCAGCAGACACTTCCTAGTCATAGATGCTTAATCTCGCTTTACCGTGGCCCATCCTATAACCTGTATGATACTGCAGAACATTGGAGGTTACAATTGGCTTGTAATGTTCTGTTGATTTCAACACTTTATGTATAGGAGGGGCTGGCATCATATTTTGATCTAGCACAGTTAGTCTATAATGGTAAATATTTGGAGATGATCCTGCAGAGTGCCTCAGAACAACTGGAGTATAAAAGACAGAGGTCCTGAACACACAGCTGGTAAACGCACTTGTGGCCACAATATTCTTACAGATAAAATATATATGTTGTATGATGTCTCTAAACGATCGCATTTTGATTTTACAACTGCACTTCAAACAGGATAGAAACACTTAGCACTCTTGTATTCTGGTATTTTACATCTCGCTAAATTGGTATTGATCAGTGCTTGTTGCAGGGAGGAGGAGTGCGCTCATGAAATGGTCTTCCAGCTGGCATACTGTACTCCCAGCTGTTGACCTTCTGGCATATTATGTGGTTTGAAATTGCATAGTTTCCATCTTTCATGTGATTATCAGGGATTTTCTCTCTTTTGGAGTGCTAAAAATGGGATTGTGTTATCTGAGTCTTTAGTTCATGCTAGCCTGATTTGGATCTTGTTGCCATAGTAACTCTTCCTGCAGAAGTTTTATCAGGGGTTAAACAAAATCAACACAGTTCTCTGTGTACTTCTCCAGTTCCTTGGAGCAGGACCAACTCACTCCACCTATAAATGTTTCCATCATCTCTCACCTGTGTCAAAAATAGGTTGATCTTATCTAATACATTGGGCTCTGACATCATGTGATTTTAAAGGGCGCAAGGCAACTTGGAGAGCTGCAATACCACAGGAGAGTTCCCTGCAAAAATTAACGCACGCTGTACTGCACGGCTTACTCCTGCTGTCATCCAAAAGAAGTGCTTGCAGGTCTTTCAGAATAATGGATGATATTTCTTTCACAGGTGCAGGTACAGCCTTAGCCAGTTGCCATAGATGCTTGACAGACAGCCAAGAAACTCTCTCCATGACTGCTTAAAATAAGCTGTATTCCTGCCCAATAACTCCAAACAAAGCTCTCAGCTGCACTGGCAAGTCAGTATCCTGCTGAAAACTGAGCTGCTCCATCTACATTCAGTTGTCTCAGCAGCGCAGAACACAATTCTTTCTTGCCTGTTTCTCATTTTCCTCTAACAGTTCTGTGAGAGTTAGCTAGTTTCAAGAGAAGTAGGGGCAAGAAGTTTGTTTTGCTCTGCTAGTTCTGAGTGCGGATCCATTGCCCCATGCTGCATGGGGCATCACTGGAGTCACTTACATCAATGTGTAACCATCCAAACATACAAGTGGAAAATGTAGAACAGGGTGTAACTGCAGAGTGCAGTTAAGCCCACTAGCCGTTTGAAAACTTCAGACTTTGAAAAGACTTTTCTGGAGTTCAAGCATCAGTACTTTTACTGGCATCTTCTTTAACTTTTTGTTAACGTTGGCTCTAAAATCCTGACCTTCTGAGGACTCTTCTAGTGTCCAGTTATTCTGATTAAAAGATATTCTTTGCATTTAACTTTACTCACATAACCTTTAGCTGAAGGCTGTGAGAATTCTGGGCGTGCTCTGGTCACTCGCACACCATGTTCTTGAAGCCACAGAAGCAATCAGGCGTTAAGTTCTTTCCAAGAAGAAAACTGATTTGGTGCTAAAACTGTACTTGTTACACAGCCAAATCATAGCAGCCTTTTGTTCTTTTGATGGGGTATACTAAATCTTCACAGCATATCCTGGGGAATGAAAATATTAGCTAAATAAACCAGCATAGACGTGCTAACTGGGAACGCAATTATAACCTCGCTGAAAGGAATACTTATGCTGGAATTTTTTTAGCTGTGACAAGAACATCATCCCGTGGTCTCTAGCTGAAAGAATGACAAAAACTCCAATGGAGTTATATTGTTAAATTAGTAACCAGAGATTTGGATAGCTTGCACTACTTTAACTTTTGTCAGCTGGCCTCGGGAACTTAAGACAAGGAATTTTTATTTCCATGGATGTGATTCTAGAAGGACAAAAAAGGAAGCTTTTACGGAACGATTTCATGCACTTGTCCTTGTGCACTTGCCCGTGCTGACACAGACTGTAACAATCAAGTGGGATACAGAATGCATTTTGCAGTGTTTCATTTTTAGCATATTATTAGCTAAGTAGACTTCCATTCTACCTAATTTTCATTTGAAGAGTTATGCTTCTTAACTAGACTTTCCCAAAAGTATCCACTCAGCTATTCTCTAAGTAAGCACAGAAGCCAGAGCCCTAATAAACTTCTAATTAAATCTTGATTAGTATAGCTTCCTTAAGTGCGTAGTGCTTGTAGGTACTGTGCAGGCTAGGCTGAGGAGTCAAACCATATTAACATTGCTTTATTACACGAGGTATCCAGAGGCCACGGCTGGCAATATAAAAGACAAGGAAATTCAGGAACTCATTCTCCTGCCTAAAAGTATAAGGTGAAGCACTACCAAGAGAATGGAGAATCACCTCCCTGCCCCTGCCTTCTTCTATTCTTGTCCCTTTTCCTCAGCTTATTTATTTAAATGCTTACTTTAGGAATGGATGACTCAGCCAAGCACTGTGCTGCGTTCCCAGCAAGAAAGTAAGGTAAGAATCTGAACAGAAAGTGAAGGTCTTCCTTAACTCTGTTAAACTGTTAGTGTTATCCTGATCCATCTTGCTTGGACTTAATTAGAGAAGTGCTTCTTACACTCAGACAGAGTGTCAGGTGACAAAATGACCAGGAAACAGCTATTATCTTGGCAGGCAGGCTGTCACTTGAAACAAGACCTCATGTCCTTGAAATCTTACCTTCAGCAAGAAACCCCTAAAAAAAGTATACGGTCATCAGAGAGCCCATCACTGCAGTTTTCCATCTGCTCCTGTTGTTGTTATTTTTATTGCTGTTACCAGAGCGCCAAGGAGCCACCTTGGGGAGCTTCCACAGAAGAATCTTGTTTCCAAGAGTTTCTCCAAGACAGCCTATTTCCGGAGGCCAGAGCTGATTGAAAAGTTATACGCAGTCACACATACCCACAGCTATGCTTTGGAAAAAAGAAAGGAAAAAAAAAAAGTTATAATAGTACTGCAGTAAAAGCTGAATTCCTTGTAAAAGAGAAGAGAATTCTAAACATAATAGGAAAACTGCCTTGGCATTTGCCCTGAATCCCTTCTCGGGCTTATAATTCTTTGTCCCTGATTTTTAAGTGTACTATTATTTCCTGAAACATAATTTAAGAACTGTACTTCCATTAGTATTTATTAGCATTAAAGATGATACAAGGTGGGAAATTTGAAGGGAAACATAATGAGTAGGAGTGAGGAAGATGGAAAACAAGCATGTACTGAAGAATATAAAGACTTCCACTCCCAAAGTTTCAGGAGCCATTGTGCTCCATACCAGTAATATTCAAATAGGTATGAAACAAACAAACTGCAAGTTTAAAAAAAAAAAAAAAATAATTTAAAATAGCAGTTTAATAAACCTAAAGGATCTGCTTGGTACTCTGTAGTGTAGTTTAGATTTCTCTGGAAACACCTCTCATCGTGTATTGCTTGTGGTCCACAGTACCACTAATTTTTGATATCACATAAATATTATTAATAGACTATTTTGTTGTTATACCACTGAGAGGAATTATTTCAGGGTTACCATTTTCCCTGAATGACTTTGTGCTGCTGCCTATCTTTACGGTAGAAACATGGGCATGATTTGAACATCAGAGTCCAAATTATTGGGTTTTTGACATCTTTGAGAATTTGCACTTCTTCAGCTCTGCTTGTGGTACTGTATTTAACCTACTGCCTGCATTCCAGATATTTGATGCCTGTGGTGCATAGGTGGGCACATAGAATCATAGAATCATTACATAAGGCATTTTTTCAGCTCTCCGACAAGGTAACTAACATGTTTAAATTAAAGAACAGATAACAAATACTGATGAGAACTAGCAAATACTCCGTAGGAAAGACAGCTGCCCACCACAGGAATTTTTTATAAAGAACACCCAAGAAAGAGTTAATAACAGTTGAACCCAAATGCTTGCTGGAAGTCAAAATCTGCAGACCTTTTCAGCCATGAACCACACCTCCTCCAAGTGACAGTGTGCCTTTCTCCTAAGAGACATGCCTGGTGTAGCGTTAAACTGAATGGGAGGTTTTTTTCAAAGGAAAGGGAAGATGTTCCGTCTGATGAATAGATCTATAGTTACGCACATCACGTTAATGATGAGGATTATCTGGTTCATGTTTTGGGATACAAATTGCTTTCTGCAGGGGTGAGGAAGTCACTCCCCTAATTCCCTGCGCAAAATTGATTTTCGTCTAGGGATATTGTGGGACTTTTCACTGGATGGCTGAAAGAGAGAGTAAAGGTTTGCCACCCACTGAAACGCTAGGCTACACAGCGAGCCTGATGAAGTATGACAAATCCCAGTTGATGAAATTACAGTCATATTAAACAAAGCTGCTCGGTGTGTGATGTCCTACTGACACTTTCAGCAATACAGTTTGCAGCAGGCTCATATGCCAGCAGAAAATGCGTCTAGATCATGCAGACTGCCAATGTTTGAATAATGCAAAACTTCAATACTACAGGCTGGCCATTAAACACAAAAGAAACTTGTTGGATCTTGGGTAACCATCCCACAAACCTCGATCTTATGCCAGCGTTTCTGTCAGTCAGTGTCATGACTATATTTCATTGACCTCATGACAACCTTGTTTCGTCCCTTTCTTTTCCAGTGCAAGTGCAAAGAGCACAACACAAACCTTCTAATAGTTTCTACGCATATTTTGGAATTTCCAGACTGCAAATGTGAGAGGACATTGCCTGTAAAATTGGCAGGCACCCAAAACACATAACAGGATAAAACAAGTCCCATTAAGAGTGCAAATTCTATTTGTATGTGTTTGGTAAAGCAGGAATTCACAAAAAGGTCATCTTCAGCAAAAATACTTTCTACCAATCAGGATCAGAGAATAAAGCTTGTTTTGCTGAAAAAGTAAGGAGGAAACACTGAGGTGTTTGAGATTTTTAATGATTACATCCATTTTGGAAACAGGAGAGAAATCTTTTGAAACTGTGTGATAGAAAATGAACTTACTCAGACATACACAGATAGAAAACTCTTCTCTTCTGGAAAAATTAATTCCAAACCAATGACTGGGTTCTGTAACAAAAGGAAGGAGAAAATGGATAAATTCAAACTCTGAATAAAGCATACCTAGGTATTATTTATAACATATTTCCAGAGCTACAGAGGCAGTGCTAAGCTGAGGTACAGAGCTTGCACCGTCATCAAGTGCTAAAGCACCACATAAAAAATGGTGTTCCCATGATAGTTTCTGCTCTAGGTGCAGAGTATCACAGGACTATCCTCCAGTCATAAGAATCTTTAGAATTAGATAGGAGTATTTTAAGTAGAAAACAGCTTTTGACTCTCTGGCTGTAGCCAGATAAAGCAACAGCAGTAAAACCAAAGATGCATCTTTTTAAATAGTTCAGCTGATGAACACATCTTCCCTGATTTCAATAGACAGGACCCTACACTCAGCAGATCTCCACTTTCCTTCTAATGCCAGTGAGTTCATTAAACCTAGAGAGCGTTTGGAAAAGAATATGTTCTGTTGCTCTCATATAGATGGAGACTAAATGCAGGGATACCAATTTCATTATCCTGGTCTTACAGCAGTGTAACTGTTAGCAGAATCTGGCTTCTAGGGTTTAGATATTTTAGTATTCTATGATTATGACAGATAAGACACTCTGCTATACTTCAGCTGCTATACAATTTTTTTCATCAGAGGCTCAATGACCTACACTTAAAATTAGTCCACTGATTGATTTGTATTCCACTGGGTGCTCATTACAGCTACCGCTAGTGCACAGAATCCCATGAACATAAAAAATTACCCTAAAAATGGCAATTTCAAGCTTTCATTAGAAGGTCTTTTTCACAGGTTGAAGTCAGTCAGGCAGTAAGTAATTAACAAAATTTACTGTGGCAGAACCGCATGTATTTCACCATATATTCCCAGAAGAATAGCTGTGGGAGACATCTATATTATTCTTCGTATTAAGCTTTTGGTTTTGTACTGTTTTGGGGATGGGATTGCAGAGAACGTGGTACCTGGCCTGCCGGTCTGAGCATCACCCGAGAGCTTTACACTATCGGTACATTTGCATTTGTGTTGATGCCTTTGCAGTATCAGAGTATCACCAGTAACATTTTGGCTAATAATCCTGTCTAACAGAAGCCAAATAAAGTCCCTTCAGTCTGGGGTTGTCTTAACTGCCCTTGGCAGCTCTGGAGAGTACAATTTCAGGAGGCTTGCTTTGGTATTGGTTTTATTTCGTTCACCATTACCCGCTCTCGCGGCTCACAGAGGTCTGGACTCCAGCAGAGTGCTCTGTAAAGGTACTGCATTCTCTTTAAGGGCAGATAAAGATGACTAGATGAGGCCACCATTTCATTTCCTTATGGTGACCAGAAAACAGAGGAGAAGCCTAGGGAATCTGCTAAATGTTGTATCAACCACTGCTGTAGGCTGTAAAGACTGCAGGCATTCCAGAGTTATGTTGATTAGTAATTAGCACGAAGCAGATGGGATATCATGCTGTCTCCCCGGGAACTTAACGCAAACTAGTTACAGTATTTATATGTTGTTGAGACTGCCCTGTTAAATGTGTTTTAAATAAATAGCAGAACTGGAATTATCTTGGCCTTTCAGTTAAAAATAGGTGAAACCAAATACTGAATTGGAGATTAGCTTCAAGTTTGTGTTGAAAAGAAGTAAGGAGGCCTATATGTTCAGAAATTATTGTCCTTGAGTTTAAATCCTATTCAATTTTTCCAATGTGTTTTTAAAATCATCTGCTTTAAATCTAGTTTTATTTGTCATTTAATTAGTGAAAAGATTGGATGTTCAGAGAATTGCAATTAATACTGAAGGCTAAGGAATCTGGGTTACTTTGGAAAGTTGTTTGATCTTTACGATTGCACAAAGACAGACAAGGAACTCCCTTCTCTTTGTACCAGTTGGGTTTCCCTCTACCATACCTATATACAGGGCTGACAGTAATGGGCATAGAGAAATATGTTCTTTATTTAAGTGGGCCCAAACACCTTGAGGTTGAGTCACTGACTAATACATTGGCCCTTTCTGGAAAAAGATCAGTCAGCAAAGATGCTGCTACATAGGCATAACTTAAATGAGCAGTTCTATTACTGAGTCTGACATCCATGACACTTAGCCTGTCAAGACTGTGAGAAATGCCAAAGAATGTGGGAAATTAGATAAAGTAATGAAATAATAAATTATCTTTTAAAACACTGATATATCAGGCTTTTTCAAATCTCATCTTTACCTGGGAAAAAAGTGAGTAAACAGGGCCATGTTGGATTTTAAAAATTGCTATTTTTGTATAAGCAACATTATTCATAATGAGTTATGGTGTAGGAACTACAAATCCTTGTTACATAAATGCTGATTTCTTCTAGGACTTCAAAAGAAATACATCTCTCCTCTGACACAGGAATCAAAATAGCTTTAAAGTAATTTATTCTAACAGACAGTGAAACTCCTAATTGATATAATAATCAACTTCATCCTAAGACCAGAAAAAACCAGAATACAATTATATTAACTCCATATTATTGTATACAATTACTTCTACCTAACAGATTATTTCAAAGAGGATGATCAGAGTGATCCTGAACCCTCAGGAGACACCACCGTATACTATCAATCTATTAAGAAACACTTTGAGGAGAAAAAGAGTGGGTCATCATCTTTTGTGTCCTCCATTGAAGAAGAGCAGAAGCCGCTGTTCTCTGGAATAGCTGACTACCCATCTGTAACAGAGAAAACCACAGAGACAGACTTTGAAGAAATGGTTCATGCCACAGAAGTTCTTATTGACAAAAGAAGCGATTCTTGCAAAGGTAATCTACCTGTTGCTATTTTGTAAAGTTAGAGTGCACATCACTTTTACTCTGATTATAAAAAATTGTTTCTATTGATCCTTTAAATAATATTTAGCTTCATATTTCCTGAAAGTATAACAACCAAAAAGAACCACTGGAGATCAAAGATTATTATTTCTTAAGAAGTTTAATTTCATTTGATACACTGGTTGTGCGTCTCGATTATAGGATCGCTAAAAGGCTATTCCAGGCTTTGTGAATGAATCGTCTTGTAACTGAGCTGCCTTAGGAAAGTATTTAAAAAATTTCTTTAAATCTACCAACTGGTACTGGACCACTGTGTGCCCAGGGATGACTATCACACTCAAAGCAGTAAAGAATCTCTTTAAGGGTGTTTGATATGCCCGGGTTGGGTGATAGACAGATCATCCATGTGATAGTCATGCATGACTATCACACTCAAAGCAGTAAAGAATGTCTTTAGGGGTGTCTGATATGCCACGCTTCATGACAGTAAAAAGTGGTATTTAGTGGGAGATAGACAAACCTTGTGATGATTGCATATGCACCAAAAAAAAAATGTTTTCAGGTAATTGGTTTCATTCCCTCTAGAGACAAGACCCAACAAAAATCAAGAAAAACCATAATAGCTTGAAGTAATACTGTGTCATTTTGCTGCATCTGTTGGTAAAAAGGCTTGTCATTACATCCAACAAAACGAACCTTGACTTCCTTAAGCAAAACACAAGAACAAGACAAATAATAAAAGACTATTAAGCAATTTCAGTTACTCTTACATTGACTTAAATGACATCATTAAAATGACATCTAATCTACTAAAATACTAATTTTCTCTGAGAGGTAAAAGGAAATCACTGGAAAGCTCCACATTAATATACAGTTTAAATATTGCTGAAATTTCATTTGTAATTCTTTCACTCTGAAGGGAAGGATTACGTATTTACTGTGTAACGCTGTTTTCCATTGAGGAAATTCAATAACATTTAGGCTTTTAGGCTACAATTTTAAATGAAGCTCATGATTAAACACAGCAAATAATGCATTTTTGACATCTCAAAGGGACAAATATATGAACCCTGGTCTCCTCAGGTTAAGGATATATAAGTCTGCACCACAGAAACTTGTTGCGCACATAGTGCAATTTGAAAGCTTACCTTTCCCGTAGCGATAGCCAGAAATGTGTCCTTGCAACTATAGCAACATTTTCCAAGGCAACCTATTGCAGGCTTTATTTGAGATAAATTTAGCATGTCTAAAGGTTACATATTTTGATTAAGACCACATTTCTTTCCCCCCCCACTTTGTAATCTACTGCTTCGGGTAATCTATGTGAAAGCACACTACATTTCTTGCAACTTTGATAAAAACTTCCATAAAATAAGTTTTGATTCACTGCTTAGAAGTAAGTCTACTGTATTTACAACATCCATTGTACCCACACCCATAATTTAATATTTTACCCCTGAATTTGTCATCATCTGCTGCTTTCACTTTACTGAGGACTCTCCACTTTCTTTGGACACTGCATATTGTGCCACGTGTGCTAAAAACAAATCACGTATTTCTGACACCACTTGCTTCTTTCCTTCCGTTGGCTTAAGTGACTGAAAAGCTGAACAGGTCTCTGTGTAGCCAAGACAAAGTCTCTGTCCTCTTCATTCTGCCCCGTGCATAAAATCACTTATAGGTCATGTCACATGAAATTCAAACACTCTCCACAGCTCCAGGAAACCTTACACTACCTGCCAAACACAGATCAGATAATGCAGTACCTTTCTCTGATAAAAAAAAACGAAGTCTCCCCATTTGGAGTCATGTAGTTAGAGCTCCCCTTCCTGGCTAAATCTACTTTGAAAACTAAATCTAAGCAGGAATAAATTTTTAAAAAAATTTGTACTTAGAGCAACGCTGTTCAGAGATGTGTTTGAAAAGAATTAGCTAATAGCACTTGGATAAACCTCTCACATATCACCCACACTGGTTTTTCCTCTTTTCTTTGAAACATGGCTCTTGGCTGCTATGGTTTCTTAGCAAAATTTCACAAGTGTGCAATGAATGTAACCTGTGCAGAGCTGTCAGCAGGCAGTGCCAAAAGACGTGTTAGGAGAAGCTCTCGGCAAACCGTTCAGGGAATGCTGAGGTGCGCGAGATGTTCACGTGTGAGTGCTCATACGAGAGAGACTGATGCATCATAAGCAGTCAGGGATTTCGTCCAGCTGTAGCTTGAAGCAGCAGCCCGAGCACAGTAAGAATTTCTAATGAATTCTGTAGCTTCTTGTAGCTGAATGATTGCAAACACCACCCTAACGGGAGTTGTGTTTAGCAGGTGTTAAAGCTTTAACAACCTTTTTTGTCACAGCAGAGGAAAATCTGAGCGGTACTGAGCAATTTTTGACTGCGTAACAGATTCATTCAAAGTAACAAAGGCTTGTGGTGGTGAGGGGGTAGGTGTAGAAGAAGCACTGTTCAACTTAAGTGTGTCACCTGTAGACTCTAACCACGATCTTTGAGCTGCATTAAATGGTCTCTGTCTGAGAGAAAACATATCCCACTTCACCAACCTCGTTAAGCGGTGTTATAATTACTGGTGTGAAAGGCTGAGATCCGGCTACTCTTCTAGAGGTGGCATTCCAACGCACTGTAATGCATGCCCGGTACTGTAAACGCAATGCGACAAGTCCTCATTGTACCCCAAGAAGGTAAATGGTGAATACCATGCAATAGCACTTTCAGGGGCAGTAAAAGCCATAGCCACACCGCTAAAACACACTATCAAAGACATTTGAGTACATAACGTAATGCATTTGGATTGGAACAAATATTTCAAATTTCAATTGATAACAAATTGCTAAGACACATTAAGAAATTTGGGGTTTGTTGGTAAAATAATAGAAAGAAAGCTAAAGAAATGGGAGCCATTCAATGGCAGAGCTTTGATCGTGCTGACTAGACAAAGCTGACGGTTTTTACACATCTTCACAATGTTAGCATGGATGGAATCACTGTAATAGCAGTAAGAAACAAAGACAGTTGTTCAGACAGCGAGCCAATTTGACTTTCAAGCTGTTGAGAAACACACGTGGGATGCTTGAGGAGTGCAAACCGCTCTCTAACTGCATGGACATAAACCTATGGCTTGATATGTTTTGTTTTTCATCAGATATCACTGACAAAAGAAATTGGGAGCAGGAGAACCTCCAGGAGTACCAGGACTCCCCAGTTCAGTCAGCGTTACCCCACGTTGCATGGGGCATCTGTGAAACTGAAAGTGACTTTATATATGGGGAAGTGGAGAATCGATTAGATTTACTTCAAGAACAACTCAACAGGTAAAATCAGAGATACGACCAGAAAACAGTGTGGGTGGAAGAGTACATGATACAACTGATATTAGTTACACTACGGGAGGATTGAATTCACATAGGAAGTGTCCAAAAGCATTCAGACCATCAGAAGCTCAGGATATTACATCTAGGAACCCACGTGACCAGTCTGAATTGCCTTTGAGAATAGCCTTTCTCCTTGAATGACTGTTAAGGAGATCAGCTTTCTAACCAAGAAGCTGTGCTGAGGCACCTGAACTTGTGAAATTTAGTGCTTGCCTCACCCAGAGTCCTGCTTCTAGATAATTAGCTGTTTCCAAATGAGTATTTTGCTTTCCCAAAAACTGAAAGTAATCTTCTATTGTGTTCCTTTGAAAAAGTTATTGCAGATAAATTCCCTTTTTGATTCACAAACTTATTTTAGAGCTCTTTCTGTAATAAGAAAGTCACAGAAGTATGCAAGACAAAAAATACGTATGCCTGTTACAAGAGAAGACAGATGCTTTCTTTGCCAGAATCCATTATTTTCTTTGCTTAATCTCTTTCGGCTCTCTTTTGCTTTCCGATACACTACTCTTTGCTGGCAGCTAAAGAGCATAGATTATAGTATCTTAAAAATGAGGTTATAGAATTTTGATACATCCTACACTACCATTTACTATGTGATTTAACTTAATTTCAAATTGCCCTGTGCTCAGATCTGTGGCTTTGTTATTATTTTCACACTGCAATTCCATTATTTTCAATATTTTTGCCTGACAAACACTATGACACACACTCAGCTCTAATTATAATTTAGTAGATCTTCACTGGCATTTTGTGCTCTATATTTCAGCAATCCGATTAAAGCCAGGTTTACTGCACGTATTCCTTGCTTCATCTATCACAAGCCAATTAAACATTAGCATTTTTAATTTCTGAACACTACATAGTAAATTTTAAAAAATATTTTTACCAGGAAAGCCTAAATTACCGTAAATTCTAATACCAGTAAACTTGAGCCATCTAACTGTAAGTGTCACATAACTAAACATCTGCACGCTCCCCATCAACAGTGTGTAGTATTCCAGTTAGATTTATTTCCCTGAAATCTTAAGCTCTTGAAATACAAGTTACATCTGCAATTTACCCATAGTTTTATCGAATTCCTATGCAACTTCTCCACATTTTCTTGAGTGAAAAAATTGTCATTGTTGTTGATAAAGAAGATTGAAATTGCTACAGATTTTATTAAATAACCTTATTATTTAACTGTTCTCATGGTTTTAAAGCTTCACATGCTTTCTGGAATTTGTGCCTTGCTGAGTCTGCCACGTATTTAGCAGAGACAGTAACACAGTACTTTCTGCTTACTTTTTAGTCCACCAAAGTAGAGGCTTGGCATAACACTCAAATTATTAAATGGACATAGAAGTTTGGAAAGCTACTGTATAAGGAGTATGTCCATAGAGCTATCTTTGTTTCTTTTGTTTGAGCATTTGGAATTTCAAAGACTCTGGGCCCAGCATGTAAAGTTCTTCAGTTTGTTCAACACTGAGTGGAGAAAAGAGGGAGAAATTATGCATGCAGTGATGATTAATAAATGCTACCGGAGGTACTTTTTCATTTGAGCAT
This sequence comes from Rhinopomastus cyanomelas, assembly GCA_013400115.1. Classification (NCBI taxonomy): domain Eukaryota; kingdom Metazoa; phylum Chordata; class Aves; order Bucerotiformes; family Rhinopomastidae; genus Rhinopomastus; species Rhinopomastus cyanomelas. The sequence goes on along the minus strand of VXBP01009449.1, from coordinate 36,574 downwards.
CAAGAAACTTCCATCAAGTGCTAACAAAGTAAGAAGGGAGCACTATTAGAGTTAATTAAAAGCAAAAGACAACTGTTGACACAAGTTCTCCAGCGCTAAATCACTTTCACTCACTAAGATGTTAGGGCTCACACTTAGTCTATGGAAGCTCTCTGGATTGTGCTGCTACAGTATTTTACCCTGTGGAATCAGTGTCATGCCTGTGTGAGATCAGCACATTTGCAAGCAGCAAAGAGCCCAAGGGAGCTGAACGACAGGGCGAGTAAGGTGTGACTGACTCGAACATCTGAATCTAGGCCTTTCTATTTTAGACCTGATGTCACAAAACCATCTTCTCCCAGTAAAGGAAGAAAGAGCCTCTCGAAATAGCACCTAGTGAAAGCAAAAATCTTTCAGCACAGGAGCCATTCTGCTGCTTTAGAGAGCCCAAGTAGTATCACTCACAACATTAAAGGCTGCTGACGAAGATTTGTTTAGTCTGTCAGAAGACAAGCTGCAGTAGAGAAGGCTGTGTATCTGCGTTACAGTCTGTCACAGCATGTTCTGTAGCCTTCCAGCAGCTGGAGAGGTACAATAGGCATTACCTGCTGCAGAGTATTGCCGGATACTGACCTTGGCAAGTCTATTTGACAACCTTTTCAGTGCTATGGAATTGTAAGCATCAACAGCATAAGCAGCTCCAGTTTTTCAGAAGTTGACCAAAAAAAGGGTGGGGGAGAGAAAACACCACTAAATTTGAACATCAGAAATTGTGATGTTGATTCTGAGGCCTGCATAAGTCTGAATAAATTTTCAAAGTAAGGAGAAAGGCTGCTGGCCTTTTTTAATGATCATGAAAGCATCTTTCATTTTCTAACGGTGCAAAAAACCAGATGTGATTTTTCTGGTTATTTCCGTGCAATGCATTAGCACTAGGAACGTCGGAATTAAGTGTCAGATGCATCAGAAACAATGGCCCATCCTCCCCCCAGCACAAATCAGTTTAGTTACAGGGAAAAGAGTATGCTTACTGCAGTTAGCTGCAATCAAAGACCTGGGCCCCGCGTTACTTTTTGTTCCAAATATAAGCAACATTAATGACATCATTTTTCATTTAGCAAAAAGACCAGAGACAAGCAAGCAGCTAAGTTCTGCAGAGGAAAGGAAGAGCCAGCAAGCCTTGGAAGGGCTCAGTACTCCCTCTTCTGTCGTTTCCTATTTAAGACACGGAAATGTCATGGCGAGCGATAGTTGGCTCTATTAGTAAGCTGCAGGCCCACCATGAGTGCATCTGTAGTAAGGATGTACCTACTCCTGACAATGAGCTAGCTGATTTTGTGTTACTTCTCTAGGCTTGAATCCCAAATGACTGCTGACATCCAAACCATTCTGCAGCTTCTGCAAAGACAGACAACGCTCATTCCACCTGCATATAGCATGGTGACAGCAGGCGCAGAGTACCAACAGCCAGCAATCCAGGTGATACAAAAGCTTCAGCCTGCAGCATCAATTAAAACAGACAGAAGTTTCAGTCCTTCGACTCAGGTACAGTATCTCCAATAAGATCAAAAGAGGTTTGCTAATCTTTTTAGCTTATGATGGAAAAATGCACAGCAATCTGGGTGCCTGTTCACTAGTTTCAGAAATAGGAAGTTAATATTTTGACTTAGCACCTTCACAATAGACCCAGATACCACAGTTTCAGAAGCCATATTTTCTATGAGGGCTGTGGAGATCCACAAAATGATTTTATAATCAGACCAATTTACTTCATTATCATGTTCTTCAGGGAAGTTAGCAGAAATAATAAATACTGGTCACGGCCACAAACCACAAACACTTTTCAAGCATCAGACCTGCCTAACATAGGTCCCGTTCATGAAGTCCCAAGAAGCGTGATTTTTCTCAAGGTAGATGCCAGAAAAGTCCAGCTGATGCACACAATACTTACACACATATGGAAGCAGGTGGAGCTAAAACCATTCTTGTTACAAGTGCCTTGCTAGTGTGCGAACGATGAACATACAGAGCTGTGACACACCTGCATTTCCCAACATGTATTTTCCTGATTTTCTAAATTTCTTTGGGATTTCCAGAGTTTAACAGCCTGGGCATATTATTTCCAAACAGTCTGCTGCAGGTGTAAGACTCCCAAATCAGTCATGTAGAGTAAATCCAGAGTGCTTGGTTGTGTCAGGTTTCTCGTGCGTATGCTGCAGGACGTGTAGACACATTTAAGTCCAAAACATCCAGAAGGCATCAGTTCTCACGTACGAAGATTATCAGGGCAGAAAATGTGCAGCAGTCATTTTCAGAAGCGTAAACCCATTGTCCATATTCCTGCACAAAATACACAAGTATCTCTGAACAGAAATGTGGCCACCCTCTGCAAACATCAGCATGTGTACTGCACACCTCACAAAACTTCTGAGTTTCAAAGTGGAGAACCGAGCGCTGAGACTGGAATCCAAATGGTTATAGTGTTCACAACTATGCCATTGCAGAGCTATGTTCTGAAACATAAATACCAATTCAAGGATGTTGAAATCCATAGTCTAGATCAGGTCTCAAGAATATTCAGTCATTCAGAAGAGGCTCTTCATACGTCTGTCTTGATAGCATGCAAGCAAGTTTGACAAGGGGGCAAGGTATTCAGGTTTCTACAATTAATCAACAAAGGAAAGGCATTGAGGTGCTGGAGAGATGCAGATTAGGCTGATTAGGGGGTCTGGAGAGCAGGTCTTATGAGGAGATGCTGAGGGAGTTGTTCACCCTTGAGAAGAGGAAGCTGAGGGGAGACCTCACTGCTCTCTACAACTGCCTGTAAGGAGGTTGTAGTGAGGTGGGTATTGGCCTCTTCTCTCCAGTGAATAACAATAGGACAAGAGGAAATGGGGTCAAATCGCACGTGAGGCCTTGGAACACGCTGCCCAGGGCCATAGTGGAGGTACTGTCCCTGGAGCTGTTCAGACAATGGGTGGACATAGTGTTTCAGGAGATGGTTTAGTAGTTAGAGACTGTAGAGTGGATTGTTGGTCTTGATGATCTTGAAGGTGTTTTCCAAGATGATTTTATGAAATTGCATTCAGTTACATCAAATCATATGCAGTGCCCTGTAAAAATATTTCAGTATGCTGCTTAATTTTCAAATATGTTTTTCCAGCAACCAACTGAATTTGCTAATTTTGAGAAGAAGAGGCTGGAAGGCACCAATGTGATTATTACTATTCTGTTTCTTTTCCCCTTTTCCAGTGTCCTGAATTTCTAGACCTTCAAAAATCAAAACTTAAATCCAAAGAATCCTTCTCAAGCAGAGCACATCTTAACACAGCCTCAGAAGACAACCTGGCTTCATTTTTAGATCAAGAATGTGACCCGTCTGTAGAGTGCCGCCCACAGCATTGTAAAACTTACCTCCAGCCAGTCAGGCACCCTTCCTTGCCAGAATCTTCAATAAGCACTGTAGGAATCTTGAGTCTTCACAGGCATGTTTCTGATCCGGGTCTTCCTGGGAAATAATACTTTTATACTATTATGTCACATAAAAATGTAAGTGCTTTTAATGGCTGTTTTTCCTTTTTTTTTTTTTTGTATTTAAATCCTCTATACTTGACTCAGGGGCTACATGAATATACCATTATATGCAAATGTACTGTATATTTTCCTAAATCTGAAGCTTCTAAGGTAAAGTTGAGCAGTTCTGATGTAAATATATATATATATATATATACACATATACATAGACACACACACTCTAACTGTATGTTCCAAATATAAAACTGCCAGCATTCTCAAGGCACCTTATCTTTTTAATTTTTTTTAAATAACATGCATGTTCTGAAATGACAGTTTACATTGCATGGAGATTATCATTTACTGCTGTCATGAAAATAGTATTTTATTGTGGATATGTCTTCAGAACAAATAGGAGACCAATAACAGTAACTCACATAGTAAAATCTCCCTGACCAAGCTAAGATTTAAGCAAAGTATACTTCTAGCTCACTGTTGAAAACTGATCTATCTTTCTCATACTGGGCTTTTTGCACTGCATCACAAGGATTCCAAACCTACACAAAGAATGAGGTAACCAGGTCTTCTAGCTTTGAAACAATTAGGACAGTGAAACCAGCCTCCTCCCAAACGAGTTGAAGTAGGGCAGTTCTTTAATGGCTGGGAAAACTCTGCCACATGCTGGAAAGTATCACCACAGGTCACAGTCACCAAAACTGCATTAAGTGAAGAACTTGTTTCCACTACTTGTTTATTTATTTTAAGAAAAATGAAATGGCATCATGCAAGTTAGCTGTCATTAGCAGGCAGGTACTCTTCATCTGTCACAAAAACATCATCAGAGGCAATAAACCTAATTTCTATATAATCCAGAAGACTGTGTTCCTTTTGTTCCATACAAATTATTAGCAATCTGTTTCATTCAAAATACATATTTTTGATGTATTACTACTAGGGCGGTCGTTTGCAGTTATCTGTTTTTTACTGACTGGCCCTTCAACAGCGATCCTAGATAGGGTATGTATGCAGACACACACATACACCAGGCACACACTCCCCTGTGTGTGCATGTGTGTGTTTTATATATGTACATAAGTGTGTACGTATGTGTGTATATATTTCTATACACCCATCGACACGAGTGTGTGTATATACCTGCACTTACACGTAGGCCTATAGATAGAGAGGTCTATATATATGTATATATGTAAAATCACTTTCAGGAACAATTGTAAACTTTCTTATCACAAAATAAGTAAGCTTAGCTTGTGTCCAAAGCTGACTCCATTAGAATAAAATTATTTAAGGTCCGTAGGCTTTAAATACAGTATGTACTATAAGTGCATAAAGCTATGTGAATACTTAGATTTAATTTTATTAAAAATACTATTCTGCTTCAAATGTTGTGTTTATTTTAGAAGGAATTGACTTTTTTATTACTGTTTTTAAATATTTTAAAATATTCACATGATTTTCTAACCTGAAAGCTTTAATGTGAAATTCATCTAAGGAGAAAACTGGTTTCAGAAAAGCGTGTAACCCAGTTAGTGGGGGAACAGTTAAATTTGAACTAAAATTAAACCCTCTGTTGTAAACCAGTGCTGCAGAGTAATGGAATAGTGGTTGATCAGCACATTTATTGATACATATATATTGTGTGTTGGGGTCATAATGACACATAACACGTTTAGTCAGACACAGCCAGCAGATAAACCCAAGATGGCTGAATCTTCTCTTATTTAAAATTAGGGTGGAGCTCCCAAGCAAGGCTCTACTTGACCTTTGCATATAAAGATACAAACATTAATTAACTGAATACCTCTGTAAGTGAAAAGAGAAACCAACTCTTCCCATATAAAATCCAATTTTCTTCTGCCTCATGTTACTGCTGATTGTTGAAAGGCTCAAATGCTGCAGCATACTGACTACTCTTGTTCCTACCACGGCGACAGAGGGTCTGCACTGCTTAGTGCCTTGCAGGATTAGCTCCCAGGTGACAGCTTCATTGGGCCAGTCAGAATCTCTGCTTGCACATACTCCATGGAACATGAGTGCTGAATAACAAGGTGAAACAGCTTCTGCTTTTTTGGTTGGTTTTTTTTTAATAGCGGGCATTAACAACCTCTGCTCTTTCTCAGTCAGTAACTAATATTTATGTTGTTAAAAAGAATAAGCTAGCACATCTTCTAAAACAAGTATTTGTGGTTATGCTACATTTAAGAGAGTCTGGTATACATTAAAAATAAAATCAATGAAAAAAGAGTATAATTCACGAGCTTTGCTTTACAAAACGTGTTTTGTCCAATTTTGCCACTTGAAATTTCACACTAATATGAAAACACCAAGCAAAACAGGTGGACTGGGGAAGGAGTGGTGGGAAAGAGGAAGACACAACTATTTCAGTTAGCCCAAGTGAAGGAAAAGCTCCATCCCTTCCTCCTTTTCCTGGCTCAGAGAGGATTTCTTCCTTCTATTCTTCTACCTCAGTTTGAAATGGAATTGCTTTACTGTAAGGGTTACTGAGCACTGAAACAGGCTGCCCAGGGAGGCTGCAGAACCTTCTTCTCCGGAGACTTTTAAGACCCATATTGATGTGATTCTGTGTAACCTGTCTTAAGTTTTATGATCCTGCTCAAGCAGGGGGGTTGGGCTACGACCCCTGGAGGTCCCTTCCAACCCCTATTGATCTGTGTATCCAAATCAAGCTGGGAATAATGTAAGAGTGGCTTACTCACACATCACTTTACACAGCCATAACATACCTAGAGAAGCTTTTTTAGCACGTAAGATTTGGTCTTTCTTGATCTTAGGAACAATGCATCTTGGCTATTTACATTTAAAACTCGGGGCTAGGAATATGCATAAATCACAAGCTGTAGATACAGAGAAGTATGCTGGACATTTGAGAGTAGCTCGTGTAGCTGAAGTGTCAAAGCAACTGTGACAATCACTCCGAATATTAGAAGCGAGATGGTTCAAACCAGCACAGTTCTTCATGAATTCCACTCACTTCCGCTGGCTGTGGGTCTAGGTCAATGTTTAAACACTGAGCAAATGACAGATTGTGATTCTTTTAAATATTTAATTAATCTGTGGAACAACCTGCAACATTAGCACACGCATGTTCATCCACATGCACAAATTTACAGTAGCGTACGTAAGTCCTGTCTCAGCCTACCTAGTTGCACTGTTTCCAGTGTGACCAGCTGCATGCCTTTCTCTCTTTTCATGTTCCCACTCTGTTGACCCGGCAAACAACCAACATTCTGGTCTCCCATTTCACAGCTGCTGCCCATGGATAAACTATTCATTCCTTTTTCTGCTGCAAATCCTGTTCTACTCTTTCAGAGGGACCCACCAACATTGTAAGATAACGTACCAAAAGCTGAAAAGCGCTGCCTCACTTGACCTCTGGCTGCCTGGTTAGGTGTAGCAACCTGAAATTTGCCTACAGATTTATTGTGTGTCCCTACATTTGAGCTGCTGAGCTAGCCTGGACACGAACACGTTAGTGGGAGACTGCAGTAGCAACATGCCAAAAGCCGTTATTCCTCACGTGGCAGTTGAACGTTAACACCATGCTTGCAGATTAGGAGCTCTGACGTTTCCATATACTTCCATTAAGTAGTCTTACTCTGGGAGCTGATGTCTGTGCTAGGGTTTAAGATTGGAGTCTCCATATGTCAGTAAATAATAAATCAGAAATTATTCACTATAACAGAGACAACAGTTACATGTTATCACATTTTTCCTCAGACTGTGAACTGAATCTAGAAGGCACCTCCACTCCATTCATTTACAGTCTCTGCATTTTGGTGGCATCCAACAGTATAATGGCATCTTCGATATCACTGAGATAGTACAAAAATTTACTTTATTAAAGGAAACCTAAGAATTTTTCTCCACAAAATCATCGGCACAGGCTCCTCAAGCGCACCTCGTAAGTCCAAGCTTGTCGTACCAAGAAATAAAATATACCAGTTTTTAATTCATTGGTACACTGCCAACTTTAAATACTTGCCATTAAATACTTGTCACATCTTGGGGGTACTACTGCAGACATTATTTTTCTCCCTCTGACATTTTTCAGACTCTCCAATTGACAGTAACTTGGCATAGCAAAAGCAAGTGGTTTCTTAGTTCCAGACATGGAACTAGCCCAATGGAAGAAAACTGTGATTCAAACATTAGTATTTACTGGTCTGAAACCTCCAATTGCCAGGTGTTTCCAAAAATGAGAAAGCGGTGGCTTGGCAGATAAGATACATGAGCTTGCACAGGAGGATCTACATTCAAAGAGATAGTCAGGAGCAACCAACCATCTCTTTTCAATTGTGATTCTCAGAGTTTAATCTTCTCTTTCCCTTAGACAAACATTTCTGCTGCTCAGCACCCCGAGCACTAAGGTCTTCTGAGAAAGAAGCAACACTTGCTACTGAAGCCCTTTCACCATAGGGGTTATTCATTCACTGCACTGCATCTGTTGCAGAATAATGAACTTTGCTGGTAGGGAACTGCTGCCAAATTAATCTTGTGCTATCTTTTGTCAAGTCCAGATTTAATTCTGTTCAAGTCAAAGAGACAGCTGCCCCGCACTTCTTAACAAATGACGTTCCAGGTTAACAGTGACGCACTGGGACCAGTAGAGTGATTAACTGTAGACACCAAAATACACAAACACGGAGTCTACAGTCGCCAACAAGAGAAACTACAAAGTGAATTAAAATGGCTCTGATAAGCAAGGTGGGGGGATTTGGGTTGGGTTTAATTTTTCTTGGTGGGGATTGTTTGTTTGTTTTTAAACTGTGAGTAATTTGTGACGTTTTCTTCAAACCCACAGCTTTACTTGCAGTGCTACAAATTGGGTGGGAGCGTTCCTTCCATTTTTGGACACAACCCCAGTGCTCCCTATTAGCTTACTACCACCTCATTGTCATAAATACAAACACTGCTAACACACAAGGGGAGGCACTGCTTTGTGTAGCAGCTATGCACCAATAGTGAGAGACACAGGCTCACTTTCAAATGTAATGTCATATTTTTAATGAAAATATTGCTAAAATTCATTCAGATTGGAGACAGACTTGGTATACAGTCCCTGGCACATTGCCAACAGCTGTTCAGAGAATTAATTTTTAAGTAGCTTCTTTCTTATTTGGAATAAAAAGAGCATGCAGAAGGTCCTTTAACAGTATTACTCAACCTAAAATTTTCTTCCGTCTTATTAGGAATAACGTACTTGCATCAAAGAGCTGTCCAGATGTCATTTATATACCACATCTACTCTACACAGCTTTCTTTTTGTAGACTTGAAAAAGAATCTATTAGAAGTTAAACAGCAAATAATGGGAAATTCAAACAAAATAATCACATACAAAAATGCAGGCAACACTGAGTTTTACCAGTGATCCTACAGGAGCATGTTCCAGATGTTGTAACTGCATGAAGGCATCGCTACGGCACGCTTACATTTTCTCACTGTACCTCTACGTATGAGTAGTAGATAGAACTGCATTATTAACAAAGAAACATTTCTCTTCATCTAGGTATTCAGGGTTTTTTTAATGTTCACTTGGGAGTTTCTTTGGTTATTAATGATTGCAGAATATGGCTATTCTCTTTGGAATGGAAATTAGATGGACCAAATTAAAGCCTCCTGCAGGAGGCATCTACCCCTTTTATGCATTATTTACATTTTCTACACTGAAATTTTATGATATTGTAAAGTTGGAAATACCAGGAAAGTTTTGAAAACTTATGTCTAGATAAATATTTCACTAACACGAGCTGTAGCAAAACCCTTATTTTATAACAGGTCTTTGCATGATGCAGTTAATATATTCTTTTGCTTTCAGAAGAGATCTCCTGGAAAATTGTTTACTATACAAATAAAAGCACTTGTACACTGCGCATATATTCAGTATTTTATAATTAACAGGAAGGCTTATTTGCAAGAAATCTAAATATGCACAAATAAATGTATTTACTTCAGTCATAAGCAACACAATGGGAACATTTCATTTGTGACTGACTTGAACTTAGTTACTATAATCCAAACAACAGGGATCCAAAAAGGTTGAATATCATTCTGTACCAAAGTCGTTGAGAAAAACAATTACTTATATCTAGTGTACTCACAACATTATGGAATAAATATAGAACAACACTATGGGAATAAATATGAGAGCACAGGATTATACAGGACACCACTCGCTGGCCTGAAGCACACAGAAAAAGAGACAAGATTAGACCTTTTCAGCAAATCTGTGGACACAGCAAGCTCCAAGTACCTCATTTACCTCCATCCCTCAAGTAGAACTGGAAGTTACATCCATATCTACTGTCTCTTACAACATCAACTGAGGAATTAAACAATTTTAGATTACTTCTAACTGCAAAATCTGGGTGATAAAGCTGACAGTTGCCATCCGTCAAACTCAAACTTTTCACAAAATATTTTGATCAAAAGTGCTGTGCAACTACATTCAAGCCAGACACTTCCATTGCTTAAATTGTTCTCTTTTAGAGAATTTAGAGTGAAACACTGAATGGGTTGACCATACAAGACCTACACAGCAAGTAGCCACTGAAAGCTTTTAAGAAAAGCTGACTCCTTAAAAAGAAAAAACCCAACAACCAAAACCTAAACCAAAAACCACCAAATCAGACAAGCAAAAAACTCCTAAAAAGTCAGAACACCATGCCCCCAGATCTCCTTGGGAAAAGCCTTAGGTGGGATTAAAAAAATAAGATCTTTTGAAGACCATTCCAGCTGTATTCAAGGAGAGTTCTCTGAGCTGGCCTCACACAAACCACTGTACTGCGACAAGCTGAAGTGCTAACAAAGTTTGCCTGGAACATTTTGGGGAATTTATGGAATTTAATGGAATCCACTGATCTAGTTACTCCAAACCATCTTTCAGAGTACATCAAGACAGAGTATGTCTCTTACAAAAGGGTAAAGCATTTAGGGCATCTGCTGTTTTATTAGTGCATGCAAGCCATCCTACCCACAGACAGAGCCTAATATGGAAGACCATAATCTTTTTCTTTTAACTTTTGCTTAGGACAAAAACTTACTTGTCTGGAATTGTGCGTGTACATGTAAAAGAAGTCATAACTCTAAATATACTGAAAGAAAAAGAATATATTGATTTATGTGAATCGTGCACTTAAACCTCCCAGCACTCATTCAAAGCACACTCTCTGTAAGATTAAAAACTCTACAAGAGCTTCCAGTTAGAGCAGGTCTTCTAAACATGGACTTTGCTGGGTCAGGCGTCTTCTTTTCCTCCAACAGTTCAGCAGTCAAATCGCCGAAGTGCCCTGCAAGAGGAAGAAAGAGGCAACTCACAGCTTGGAGACTGTAGATTGCTCTAAGTTACAGAGCCCATCAGCCAGGCTCGGCCACAAAGGCCCGACAGGACATTAGAGACCGCGTCTCCACTAGACAAACAGCGTTCCTAAAATTGTATGAAAAAACAATCAAGACTGCTTCAGCTTTCGGGCGTTCATCGCACCCCGCTAAGCAGAGCGCAGACAAAGGGTTAATCATCCGGCCGGGCCCGCGAGCGGGAGGTGCTGCTGGAAGGGCCCCGCCCCTGGCTCTCTGCAGCGCGCGCCGGCCCTGCTCCTGCCATTGGCCAAGCGAAGCCCCGCCCAGCGGCCAGGCCCGCCCGCCGAGCGCAGCGGTTTCTGTGGGCGGCGGCTCGCTCTTCTTGCACGGCCTCAGGTTTCGCCTGCATCGGGCGGCTCCTTTGGCCTTCGACTGCGAGTCCCGCAGGCGCGAGAGCAGCCGCGTTATCCCGGCCTCTGCTCCAGCCGTTGTGCTTAGCCGTCCCCAAGCTGTACGCGCGGACTTCACCCTTCCGGTGAGCGGAGGGGCCCTGCCCGCGGCCGGCTGGGAGAGGCACTGCGAAGCCTCGGTGGAGCTGTGCTGTGCCGCAGAGCCCTCGCGTATCGACCCGGTGACTAACCCATCACTTCAGAGCGGAGCAGAGACGTAAAGAAACGCTCTTTGCAATCCAGCAGAAGCCAGAATAGCCAGATAGCATTGATCTGTTGTCCTTGTATAAGTCAGAAGTGTCCTTTTAATGGCTGCAAACAGTTAGAACCTGTGAGGGATTGTTCTGTAAATAAACGGCACCTGACCTAGCAGGGAGGCGTTCGCTGCTTGGGAAACAACACGCAGCCTGTCTACAGACACACTGCTCCGACATCACGCCAGCACGCTTCCGAGACCTTAGGGGAAGGCTGATCTATCATCCAAAAAGGTGCTGAAGACAGAAGAAAAAGCAGGGAGAGAGAAAACAGGCTTTCTTAATTCTTTCAAAGGAAACTTGCATATAATGCAGAAGTAAACAAGGTTAAATGAGAGTGAAACCTGAGATAAGCAAAACGGACAACAGTGAAACGAAAGCAAAACAAATTAACTCATGCAAAAGAAACCTCCAGCTGGAGGAAGCTCCACTGCGAGCAGTGCATAGTGCACCTCAGGGTGACAAGCAGCTGAGGGCACCATTTTTGTTACAGGAAATTTTGTGCTCAGAAAGGACTTCTGGAGACACCTGGCTTCCTTTTAAAGGCTTTGCATTAAGACAGGGTCCTGTCAAGGCAAGTCTTGAATATTTTCACTCCCACTAGTTCTCTGGAAAATCTATTCCAGTGTGCAGTTGTTGATACAGTGGAGAATATTTTTTTATGTACCTGGACAGAATTTTGCCTGAGCCTTGTAGATTGAAGAAACCCCGTTCCTTCCAATATGTGCCAGGCTTTTCAGTCCCGTGAACATCATGTTGGCTCTCCACTGAGCTCTCTCCCAATTTTAGATTCCCCTGATCTGCCTAGGAGCAAAACTGAACACAGTCATCCATTTGCTCTCTATTTATCATTTTGTTACAAAACATGAAGTTGAGTCAAGGACCTTACCTCAGAATCACACTGAGATTCCCTAAAACCTTATGATGGAAATGAAGCATGCTTCTGAAGCTGAGTGGCACGTACCGTATGGATGAAAACACCTCTCGGGGGATTCGTCCAATACTCTTAGACTATCTGCCAAACTTCTCTAGTAAGTTTATCGTCTGCATCACAGCAGAAATCCTTCAAACTACAATGAAGCAACAAGCACAAGAAAAAAAAAGTCTCTGAGACCGACATACCCAAAAGTAAACCATTTCAGTATACAAGTTTGCTTTACACGTCTGATGGTCTCCTGTGATTCTGGATTGTTCAGAAAGGCTTATCCTGTGAAAGGCTGCAACCACTCCCATACCGGGGTTACCCCAGCCACAGTGCTACCCTCTCATTACACCACAAAACATTTAGAGAAGGCTTTAGTTACAATGCAAACTGCAGTGATTTCAAGCGATTCGAAAAAGCTTTATTCTCAATGAATTTTGTCCTTCTCAACACAGTAGGGAATGGTGGGTGTCGTCCCCTTCGCTCCAAAAGCGCCAGTTAGGTGGGAAAGTGGAAAACCTGAAGCGCTAGTGAGCGGTCCTGGAGACGCAGGGGCTGCGGGGCGGATACGCTGCCGTTTGTGTTTTGGCTTTAAAACCGCTCGTGTCTGTTAAACGTTTCATTTAAACAATCACGGTAACACCGAGCCGTACCCCTCCCTCAGTTCTCGCCCTGGCCGGGCAGTCGCAAGCTGACCTTCGCAAACGAAACCGAAAGGCTCGTCAGGGCTGGGTAAAGCGGGGCCGCAGCCGCCAATTGGCAGCCTCAGAGCGGCGCAGGACGAGGGGGAAGCTCGTTGGTGCCGCCGAGCCCGAGGAGGCCCCTGTCCTGCCAGTCGTCCAGCAGCTGCCGAGGACCCCGGGGGGAGCAATGGCAGAGGCGTCCCGAGACGAGCGTTTCCTCTACATGATCTCCTGCTTCAGGGCGCGGCTGAAGCAGTTCATTCAGGTGCAGCCGGTGCTGGACCGGCTCCCCTCGCTGAGCGCCGAGGAGAAGGAGAGGGTGCGGGCTACCGCGCTGCAGCGGGGAGAGGTGGCGGGGGCCGAGGAGCTGCTGCGGGCCGTGGAGCGGGGACCCCGCGGGTGCGGCTGGTTCCACGAGTTCCTGCAGGCGCTGGAGTACGGCGGGTGCAGCCTGGCCGCCTGCTACGTGAATCCCAGCCTCAGCCAGCTGCCGTCGCCGGCCGAGGAGGCCGACCACGACCTCTGCGTGCACTTGGTGCAGCTGCTTCACTGCACGCTGGTGGATAGAATGCAGGCCGTGCAGGTGGCCGAGAAGTGCCTGGAAATGGGCATCTTCCAGGACGAGGACCTGGATCGGGTAAGTGGCGAGCCTGCTAGGCCGGGCACTGCCAGTCACTGGCCACTCCCAGGAGCTGTGAGCAGATAGGAAGCCACAACTAGAAATGGCCGTAAGTGCAGAAATGAAAGGGGAATACCGAAACTTGGGTGTGCCAAGTAAGGCAGTGGTGACTGTTGACAATGTGCCAGAATGGGATGCCAGCAAACAACCTGGGGAGGAAAAATGCCATGAATAGAGGGGTTAGACTAAGCCAGTGTCTAACTGAGGGAGTGTGGCAAGCCATACTGCTGCTTGTCTTTTTGCCACAGACCTTAGGCTCAGATGATCGTTGTCATCTGACCGTTGAACCATATGAGAAAGCTGTCATGGCGTTTAAAGCGTAAGAGAAAACAGTTCTAAGTTTCAGTTCTTTTCACTTGAGAGAAAATAAAGCAAGATATTTCCTTGCCATTTGTTTGCCATAGGTTCACCACAGAGTTTCAAAGTAGACAGTGAAGCTGTTAGACAAGAAAAAGAGCAAACCTTTGATGAAAACATTTGCCAGTGTTTATTCCATTTGGCAAAGAGTCACTTGCTTTGACTAGTGTGAAACTTGCTTTGACTAGTGTGAAACTTACCTGGAACCAAAAAAAATGAATACCCAAAAAGTGGATACTCTGAAACACCATTAGAAGAAGAAATTAAAATAATACTTGACATAACAATAATGGGAAAACTGGTAAAGTGTGGAACTACATCATATTTGCACTCTGAGTTTTTGCATCCACTATTTAGGTAGTTTAATGCTGCACTTCCCATTAAATGACAGTCATAGGAAATAATTTTGTCTGCAGCCAGGTAACAGTACAGGCCAGCTGCATCCGTTACAACAGATGGAGAGCTGAGCAGGGTAACTAACACAGGAGGAAGACCCAGGGTTCTTTTAGGTTACTAGTTCCATTCCCTGGTAATAGGTCTGTGTTTTTCCCCAGTTCATCTTTTTGCTGCCAGTTTTGCCATTAAGCTCTTCCACAATCCTGCGTTTCAGCTCTGGTGTGCAGGCTTTGTTAATGGGCTTCTGTATTCCTTTTTGTTTGCCTTTCCCTACTCGCACTTCCCATGTGCTTCCATGTTGTGTTCAGTCTGTGTCAGGGGTTCCTACTGCTATGCCTGCCCACTTTCTTGCATATCAGGATGCATGATTCTTCAGTCTCAGGAAAATTCTCCTTGATGAATGAACACCAGTCTTGGCTTTTGCAATTTTGTTCTTCATGTGATCGCGTGAAATTCTGATCATAACAGTCCTGGGACAACTTTTCTAAAGTTTCCTTGAGTACAGTAGCCACTTTCAAGTTGCAGCTGAGATGATGAAGCTGGAGTTTAAGAAGGGAATTGTTCTATTTTATGTATGAGGTAGCTCTGCCGATTACATCTGTTCTCTGGTAAGCTGTATGATGTCACTTTTCCTTAATCAAGGTTGGCTGTTCCCTGAACCAATGTGAATACCAATTATTATTCCACAATAATAGTAGTTGCATAGTAGTTATTTTGTAACTATTGCCTAGTATTGCCAGTCTCTGATTAAATTTCAGGTCTCAGATTTTATATATTCTATCCAAAACCCTATGGCAGGAGTCCTCAAACCCTGGCTCGCGAGCTGGATACAGCCCCCCAGGGCGTCCAATCCGGTCCACCGGTATTTACACACATCCCCCACCCCACCTAGCAGCCACAGTTGACTTCTTCCTGCCGACTGCGCGGCCGGGCTGGGTGGCTCCTCCATCGTCTCTCCCTCCGGCTCCCAGGCAGGACAAGCCAGGCAGCACAAACTATAGCCTGGCTCCTGACACTGTCTGAGGGACAGTGAACTGGCCCCCTGTTTAAAAAGTTTGAGGACCCCTGCCCTATGGGATAAACCTGAGGTTGGAGAGAACTGCAGTAAGTATATTCTGTAGAGTGGCAGGCCCACTTTATAAGTTTAGTTTTAAGTATGTTTTAATGACAGGGAAATGCTTTTGCAATCTATCCAATCCTTCTAGCTTTTCTGAACCATTTCCAAGGTCTCTCTCAGGACTGGGTTGTTGGTTTTTTTCTTTTCGCCAGATCCATACTGTTACTGACAATCGTGGGAACAGAGATGGCGCAAGAGAACTGTTGAGCAGAATAGTCCAGAAGAAAGATTGGTTCTCGTCTTTTTTGATTGCTCTGCGTGAAACCCAACATGTAGCCCTTGCAGATGATTTAAGTGGAAATACAGGAGGTAATAATCTTATTAGTACTAGTGCTTGGGTTTGTCGTGTGTCTTTTGTGCTGTTGCTTACGAAACGATGCAGGGTTCTCACTGTATGGATTTCACTGTGACACCGAGACTAATGCTTTTACTTAACTTGATTTTCAGACATTTTAATAACCAACCTAATAGATTCATAAACAGTAACAATCTTTATTAAGCAACAGCAGATTTAAAATCATATATATATTTTTAGCTGTAATTAAACAGAATCCTTACCTTTTATAGCCTGTTGGTTATCAATGTGATATTTTTATAATAATTCATTAAAAAAACTTTCTGAATATTAATTTCAACAAACCAAACATGTTTTGGATTTCTCTTTCAACACAGCAATTTGTGTTTTCTTTATAAAATGATTTACAAATATATGCAGCATTTTAAAATATGCTACAGTGTGTCTTCTAGAGGATAAGACATTAATGAATCTCAAGTCATTGAATAGATTTTAATATACATAAGACAAAAACTTAGTAAAGACATCACAGAATCACAGAACATTAGGGATTAGAAGGGACCTCAAAAGGTCATCTAGTGCAATTTCCCTGCCACAGCAGAATCACTTAGACCAAGTTGCATAGGAACACATCCAGGCGGGTTTTAAACATCTCCAGTGAAGGAGACTCCACAACCCCCCTGGGCAGCCTGTTCCAGTGCTCTGTCACCCTCACTGTGAAGAAGTTCCTTCTCATATTTCTGTGGAACCTCCTATGTTTGAGCTTACACCCATTGCCCCATGTCCTATCACTAGATGACATTGAGAAGAGCACATTTGGAAAAGTAGATCCATGTGAACAATAGGCTACAACAACTTCTATAATTTTGTACTATGGAATGTACTTCTGAGCATGAGATGTGGCCAAGTGTGTTCGATGCTCTTTAAATATAAATCCTTAAACAGAGAAATTACTTGTTGGGTATCAATAAAGGACTTACTAAAACAAAAACTATTTTCCAATATAGAATTATGAACCTTCTAGAAAGAAGTACTTAATCATAGAATCATTAGGGATTGGAAGGGACCTTGAAAGATCATCTAGTCCAATCCCCCTGCCACGGCAGGATCACCTACACCCAGTTGCACAGAACACATCCAGGCGAGTCTTAAACGTCTCCAGAGAAGGAGATTCCACGATCTCCCTGGGCAGCCTGTTCCAGTCCTCTGTCACCCTCACTGTGAAGAAGCTCCTTCTCTCATTTATGTGGAACTTCCTATTTTCCAGCTTACACCCATTGCCCCATGTCCTGTCACTAGGTGACATTGAGAAGAGCCTGGCTTCATCCTCCTGACACCCACCCTTCACTGATATTTACAAAAATGAAACTGAAAGAACTATATGTATTGTATTTGGCTATTACTCCTTATTCCTGTACAATGCACAGATACACAGATCATCAAGAGTTGAAAGGGACCTCCAGGGGTCACTGAGTCCAACCCCCTGCTCGAGCAGCATCATAAAACCTAGACGGGTTGCACAGAACTGCATCAAGATGGGTCTTAAAAGTCTTCAGAGAAGTAGGTTCTACAACCTGGGCAGCCCATTCCAGTGCTGAGTAACTCTTACAGTAAAGAATTTTTTTCTCATATTGAGATGGAACTTCCTGTGCTCCACCTTACCCTTGTCCTATCACAGGACACAAGAGAAAAGAGATTGTCTGTTTCTTCTTGCACCCATTCTTCATATATTTATTGCAACCTTCTCTTCTCCAAGCTGAAAAGTCCCATATCTCTCAATCTCTCCTCATAAAGCAAGTGCTCCAGTCCTCTAATCATCTTCATGGCCCTCTGTTTAACTCTCTCAATCAAGTCTCTGTTCCTCTTCAATCTGGGAGCCCAGAACTAGGCACAATACTCCAGATGTGGCCTCACTAGGGCAGAGTAGAGAGCGAGAAGAACCTCCCTTTGTCTGCTGGACACACTCTTCTTGATCCATCCCAGGATTCCATTGGCCTTCTTGGCCACCAGAGAAAATTGCTCTTCCATGGATAACTTACTGTCCAAAAGAACTCCAAGATCACTCTCCATGGAAGTGCTCTCCAGTAGATTGTCCCTTAAAATGTATTGATGCGTTGCATTACTCCTTCCTGGGTGAAGGACTCTGCACTTACTCTTATTAAACCTCATCAACTTCCTCTTTGCCCATTCCTCCAGTCTTCCAGACTTCCAAGACTGTCCAAGTCTTCCAGAATGGCTGCACATCCATCAGGTGAATAGGCCAGACCACCCAACTTTGTGTCATCGGCAGATTTGCTGAGGAGATACTCTGTCCCATCATCAAGGTCATTAATAAAGACATTAAGCAAAACCAGACCCAACACAGACTCCTAGCGGACACCGCTGGTTACAGGTCTCCAGCTAGACTCTGCACCATTAATCACCACTCTTTGGGCTCTGTTAAAGAGCCAGTTTTTAATCCAAGTC
Organism: Rhinopomastus cyanomelas; assembly: GCA_013400115.1. Lineage (NCBI taxonomy): Eukaryota > Metazoa > Chordata > Aves > Bucerotiformes > Rhinopomastidae > Rhinopomastus > Rhinopomastus cyanomelas. Next base: position 18,128 of record VXBP01009449.1, on the reverse strand, counting down.
CACAATCTGTTCTTCAATCCCGCACTTCCTTAGCTTACTCAGGAGGGTGTTATGGGGGATTGTGTCAAAGGCCTTACTCAAACTGAGGTAGGCCACATCCACTGGTCTCCCAGTACCCTCCCGTGTAGTTAGAACACCACAGAAGACTATCAGATTAGTCAGACATGACTTCCCTTTGGTAAATCCATTCTGATTTACCAAAGATCACCTTCTTGTTGTCAATATTCTTAAGAGATGACCTCCAGAATGAACAGCTCCATCACTTTTCCAGGGATGGAGGTGAGATGGACTGGTCCATAGGTGCCTGGCTATTCCTTTTTACCCTTTTTGAAGATTGGAGTGATGTTAGCTTTCCTGCAGGCCTCAGGTACCTCTCCTGTTAATCACGATCTCTGAGAAATAATGGAGAGTGGAAGTGCAACTACATCAGCCAGTTCTCTTAACACTTGGATGCATCTCATCAGGACCCGTAGATTTATGAGGATTCAACTTCTGTAATCGATCACTAACCCAGTCCTCTTTAACCACTGGAAAACCTTCCCTCTTACAGGCTATCACTCCTGCCTCCCGGGTCTGGAGTTCACAACACATCTGGTCTTAGGAATAAAAACCAAAGCAAATAAGTTATATGTTATGATTGTAACATTATAAAATTTTCCCAGCGCTGCCCTGGATTCCAAAATATGAAAAGGAACCAGACCCCAAATACTGTATCCCTCCAATTTGGCAGCTTCAACCTTCTCACCTGAGAAGCTCACCAGAATTTATGTCTTAGTATTTTTTGTTGCAGCCTTTGCAACAATGCATTAAGAATTGGATAAGAGGGTCACGAAGGTATCTCTTCCAGCTGAAGACAAGAATTTGTGTCTTCTTCCAGACACAAATAAGCTGCTATATTTGAGCATGTGCTTCAAAGGTGGTTGAGTATTTTAATCGGCAGGAAAAGACCAATCAAGTTAGAGCCTCAGAAGATAGTTTTGAGCAGAAGTCAGATGCTGGGAATAGTTGAGCAGCTAATGTCCTAATTTCATTTTGACTTGCAGCTTTGTCAGTCTGAAATGCTTGTCTTTGTTACTTTCCTATTAGTAAGGTAAGCAATGTAATTAATTTTTATGAAATAGGCAAGTTATTACAATCCTTGTGATATTTTTTATTTTACAATTATTTCCAAACTTTGCATTTCTCAATTTTCAGTATAGTGCAGCCCATGTAGGGAAAAACTGAAGTTCCATTCAGTTGTGTGGTGCAATATTGAATGAATGCCTTTATTCCACAGTTTCTCAGTAATCTTGGCCAATGCAAGCCCTAAAGAAACTACACAGGTGAATAAGTAAAGCACAAGTTGTATTGTTCTTACCTGAGGAGAAGACATTTTCCATGTACACAGTCCCATGCACCTACAGATATGTAAACTGTATGATTGCTGTAATGTCCTCTGATACAAGGCCATAGACAGGAAACACAGTGAACAGCTTCATTTGGTACCTTGGAAGGAGAAGAGCCATGTTATTCTTTTCCACTCCAGGTTGATCCTCAACAGGGAAGTGGTTAGCAGATACAGAGAGGTTCTCCTCCCCATCTACTCTGCTCTGGTGAGACCACATCTAGAATATTGTGTCCAGTTCTAGGCCTCTCAGTTCAAGAAGGACATTGAGCTCCTGGAGAGAGTCCAGCATAAAACCACAAAGATGATAAAGGAAGTAGAACACCTCACCCATGTGAGGAAAAGCTGAGAGACCTAGGTCTCTTTAGCCTGGAGAAAAGGAGACTGAGGGGAGACTCATTAATGTTGAGAAATGCATGAAGGGTGGGTGTCAGGAGGATGGAGCCAGGCTCTTCTCAATGTCATCTAGTGATAGGACGCGGGGCAATGGGTGTAAACTGGAACATAGGAGGTTCCACATAAATGTGAGAAGGAACTTCTTCACAGTGAGGGTGACAGAGCACTGGAACGGGCTGCCCTGGGGTGTCTCCTTCTCTGGAGACATTTAAAACCCACCTGGATGTATTCTGTGCAACTTGGTGTAGGTCAGGGGTCCTCAAATTTTTTAACCAGGGGGCCGGTTCACTGTCCCTCAGACACTGTCGGGGGCCGGGCTATAGTCTGGAAAACAATGAACAAATTCCTGTGCACACTGCACATATTTTATTTGTGGTAGTGCACAAAAAACAGGGAAAAGAAGGCAATATTTAAAATGAAGAACAATTGTAACCAACAAAAACAAATAATATCTCAATGTGCACTTCCCACTGGTGCTGGCTGGTTTGTGCTGCCTGGCTTGTCCTGCCTGGGAGCTGGAGGGAGGGAGGGAGAGTCAGGGGAGCTGCCCACCTCATTGATGCCGCCGCCCCCCTCCTCAGCCCGGCCATGCAGTCGGCAGGAAGTCATCTGCGGCTGCTTGGTTTCCCCCCCCCCCGCAACCCCCAGCAAGGTAGGGGGCCTGTAAATACTGGTGGGCCGCATTGGAGACCCTGGGGGGGCCATATCTGGCCCTTGGGCCAGGGTTTGAGGACCCCTGGTATAGGTGATCCTGCTGTGTCAGGGGGATTGGACTGGATGATCTTTCAAGGTCCCTTCCAATCCCTAATGTTCTGTGATTTGCTACATTAAAACACATGGTTATTAGCAGACACATAGAGAAACTAAAAAACTTTATTTAAAATAAATCTTGACATAAATTGTGGAATTTGAAATAATGCAGAGAAGTAGAAGGAGGGAATACATTGTGGAAACTCTCAGGTTTTCTGGTTTATGGGCAAGTTTTGAAGTCCTGCTGTAAGGTGCATCCATTATATGAGCTTACAGGACAGATGCTCAGAAGAGAAGCTAGGAAACATGGCCCAGTCCAGAAATTCAGTTTTCAGATCTTTATATTGACTGCAAATATTTGAGATTTATGACGAACAACAGTTTTAATAAATACTTATAAAAAACCTGAAAATCCAAACTATAATGTTTAAGTCAAGACTATATATTATGCAGTTACATGCGTGATGAGTTCAGGTTAGTTTTCTGTTTTCTGTGCTCCGCCCTAAAAATCCTAAACGTTTTATAGTTCTTTGGAATTTCTGTTTATTTCCTAGGAACAGAAAATAGACAAAATGGAGACAAGAGCAATACAGATGAAGAACCAAAAGCTCCAAGTCAACCAGGATGTGCCATAGGGAAGGATTTAAAACAGCAACAAAATATGAAAGATAGTTCCAGCAGTGAAAACAGTGTTTTGGAAACATCTATTGGTAAAAATTCTGTAGTTTCAGGTACGTCTACTAACTGCTTTTTCGTGTGGTAAACTCTAGTAACTATCAGTAACTGAGAGAATGTTAGCTTATGTCTTGCTAAAAAATTCAGGAACATACGCTGCTGTCGAGGTGAAGGGAATGAACAGAAATAGTAAATCTCGATTTGCAGCAAGCAGTAAATCCCATTTCTTCCTATGAAGTAAAAGCAGTAGCAAATTTAAAGGTCAGATCTACCATCCTTTTCACTTCAGTTCAAAGAGTTGCTCTAGGACAAGAATATGTCTGAAAGGTAAGAACTGGTTCAGAAACCATTTTGCTAGCACAGTACAGAATGGCTTAGGAGAACGTGGCCAAAATATCTCTTCAGCCTTCATTTTCTGTATCCTGGTTGTAGTGTTGTTTATGTACCATGGGCCACTTGATTTTCTTATAATTGAGCAACATTAATGATCTTCCTTTATTTTTCAATAGTTTTTCTCGTTAACAACTTAGTATTACTTTTTAAAAACTTACTGTGTGATGGTATGAGCTGTTTTCAAACATTTAATGTTGTTAATTTAAAAATTACTGTAATTAAATGAAAATATTTCAGATCTATTTAAGGTAGGTTTATATTATCCATTGAAAACATTAGCTTTACATTGTCTACTCTGGCAGGAGTTGACAAAGTTTAAATCAAGGGATCTGGACAGGCTGGAGAGCTGGGCAGAGAAAAATCTAATGAGCTATAACAAGAGTAAGTGCAGAGTCTTACATCTGGGCAAGAACAACCCCAGGTACCAGTATAAACTAGGGACTGACCAGTTGGAGAGTAGTGTAGGGGAAAGGGACTTGAGAGTCCTGGTGGACAGCAGGATGACTATGAGCCAGCAATGTGCTCTTGTGGCCAAGAGGGCCAACAGCATCCTAGGGTGGATTAGAAGAGGGGTGGTCAGCAGATCAAGGGAGGTTCTTCTCCCCCTCTACTCTGCCCTGGTGAGACCACACCTGCAGTCTTGTGTCCAATTCTGGGCTCCTCAGTTCAAGAGGGATGTGGAGCCTCTGGAGAGAGTTCAGCGTAGGGCAACGAAGATGATGAAGGAGGTGGAGCACCTCCCTTATGAGGAGAGGCTGAGGGAGCTGGGTCTCTTTAGCTTGGAGAAGAGAAGACTGAGGGGTGACCTCATTAATGTCTACAGATATTTGAGGGGTGGGTGTCGGGAGGATGGAGCTGGGCTGTTCTCTGTATCATGTACTGATAGGACGAGGGGCAATGGTTGTGAGCTGGAACATAGGAGGTTCCATATCAACCTGAGAAGGAACTTCTTCGCGGTGAGGGTGACGGAGCACTGGAACAGGCTGCCCAGGGTGGTTGTGGAGTCCCCTTCACTGGAGATGTTCAAAACCCGCCTGGACGGGTTCCTGTGTGACTTGGTTTAGGTGATCCTGCTGTTGCAGGCGGATTGGACTGGATGATCTTTCGAGGTCCCTTCCAATCCCTAGTGATTCTATGATTCTACTGTTTCTGTAACCGTATAACTGCGGGTGTATTAAGAGGGATGTGGAGCTGCTAGCAGGAGTCCAGCGTGGGGCAACAGGGATGATGAAGGAAGTGGAGCACCTCCCTTATGAGGAGAGGCTGAGGGAGCTGGGTCTCTTTAGCTTGGAGAAGAGGAGACTGAGGGGTGACCTCATTAATGTTGAGAAATTGTGAGGGCTGGGTGTCAGGAGGATGAAGCCAGGCTATTCTCAATGTCACCTAGTGACAGGACACGGGGCAATGGGTGTAAGCTGGATCATAGGAGGTTCCACATAAATGTGAGAAGGAACTTCTTCACAGTGAGGGTGACAGAGGACTGGAACAGGCTGCCATGGGGGATTGTGGAATCTCCTTCTCTGGAGACGTTTAAGACCCGCCTGGATGTGTTCTGTGCAACTTGGTGTAGGTGATCCTGCTGTGTCAGAGGGATTGGACTAGATGATCTTTCAAGGTCCCTTCCAGTCCCTAATGATTGGAATCTCTGATTAAGTACTTCTTTCTAGAAGGTTCATAATTCTATATTGGAAAATAGTTTTTGTTTTAGTAAGTCCTTTATTGATACCCAACAAGTAATTTCTCTGTTTAAGGATTTATATTTAAAGAGCATCGAACACACTTGGCCACATCTCATGCTCAGAAGTACATTCCATAGTACAAAATTATAGAAGTTGTTGTAGCCTATTGTTCACATGGATCTACTTTTCCAAATGTGCCTTGAAAGTGGATGTCGAGCAACAGCCATTGCCAGCGATCCTTCCCAGACGTATCTGGGAACCAGTACTTCAAACATATGCTGTATGATTAAGGAATCACTCTTACGTGGCCCCCCTGCTGCATGAGGTGGGTGCCCTGAAGACAGAGGATGCAGAGAAAGCAGAGACATGAACACCTTCTTTGCCTCTTTCTATACTTCTAAGAGCTGTCCTGATATCAAGCCCCAGACTGCTGAGGCCCCAGAGGAAGTTGGGACAGAGGAGAAATTTGCCTTGGTTGATGAGGACTGGGTTAGGAATCAGTTGAGCAAAGTGGATGTATCCATGGGCCCAAATGGGATGCACCCGCAAGTGTTAAGGGAGACAGCGGAAGTCATTGCTAGGCCACTATCCCTTATCTTTGCTAAGTCTTGTGGATCAGGAGAGATGCCTGAGGACTGGAGGATGGCAAATGTCACCCCAGTCTTCAAAAAGAGTAAGAAGGAGGACCCAAGTAACTGTAGACTAGTCAGCCTCACCTCCATCCCAGGAAAAGTGGTGGAACAATGTATCCTTGACGCTGTCTCTAGGCACATCAAGGACAGGAGCGTCATTCGGGGCAGTCAGCACGGCTTTACAAAGGGAAGTCATGCTTGACCAACCCAATAGCCTTTTATAAGGGCATAACCAGGTGGATCGATGACGGGAGAGCAGCGGATGTGGTCTGTCGTGACTTCAGTAAAACATTTAACGCAGTCTCTCACAGCATCCTCGCAGCCAAACTGAGGCAGTGTGGTCTGGTCGCAGGGTAGTGAGGTGGTTCGTGAACTGGCTGCAGGATAGAAGCCAGAGAGTGGTGCTCAATGGGAAAGAGTCTATTTGCCTGTATCTAGTGGAGTGCCCCAGGGGTCAGTGCTGGGACCAGTCCTGTTTAATCTATTCATTGATGACTTGGATGAGGGATTGGCATGCACTGTCAGCACACTTCTGACAACACAAAGCTGGGTGGTGTCACCGACACCCCTGCAGACTGTGCTGCGTTCAGCGAGACCTGGACAGGCTGGAGAGCTGGGCTGAGAAAAATTCAATAAACTATATTAAGGGCAAAAGTAGAGTCTTGCATCTGGGCAAGAACAACCCCAGGTACCAGTATAGGTTGGGGACTGACCAGTTGGAGAGCAGTGTAGAAGAAGGGGACCTGGGGGTCCTGTTGGACAGCAGGATGACCATGAGCCAGGAGTGTGCGCTTGTGGCCAAGAGGGCTAACAGCATCCTGGGGTGGATTAGAAGAGGGGTGGTTAGCAGATCAAGAGAGGTTCTTCTCCCCCTCTAGTCTGCGCTGGTGAGGCCACATCTGGAGTATTGTGTCCAGTAGTAGGCCCCTCAGTTCAAGGACACAGAGCTGCTGGAGAGAGTCCAGCACAGAGCAACGAGGATGATGAAGGAAGTGGAGCACCTCCCTTACAAGGAAAGGCTGAGGGAGCTGGGTCTCTTCAGTTTGAAGAACTAGAGAAAAGGGGACTGACAGGTGACCTCATTAATGCTGAGAAATATGTGAAGGGTGGGTGTCAGGAGGATGGAGCCAGGCTCTTCTCAATGTCGTCTAGGACAAAGGGCAATGGGTGTAATCTGGAACATAGGAGGTTCCACATCAATATGAAAAGGAACTTCTTCACAGTGAGGGTGACAGAGCACTGGAACGAGCTGCCCATGGGGATTTTGAAGCCCCCTTCCCTGGAGATGTTTAAAACCCACCTGGATGTGTTCCTGTGCAGCTTGGTCTAGGTGATCCTGCTGTGGTGGGAGGATTGGAGTGGATGCTTTCAAGGTCCCTTCCAATCCCCAATGTTCTGTGATTCTATAAAATGTCATGCAGGCTCAGATGTAGCTCAGAAAATACTTACAACTGAGATAAATCCTGCCTAAAATTATTTTAGTGAGCTGACTCAGACAAAGAAGTAAGGGTTCTCTTTTTTAAAGAAATATGAAAATTATTTTTTCTGAATTGGATCTGAAAACTGGAGCCCTTCATTGTGCAGCAGCAGTAGCCTGTTTCTTAATTAGCATGGTATTAACAGCATACCACAATGTTTTGCAGCAAGTAGTGAATTACTACAGCAAAAGTACCAACCTGGGTTTTCTTCATTACAACCTAGCTTGGCAGTATACAGAAGAGATGTTTAACAATGATTCTGAATGGATCATACTGAGTTATCCTCACTCTTACGTGGGATCCTTTCAGGACAAGGTTAGGGCTCTTAATTGCTGTTAACCTGATCTTTTACCTGATTCTTGTCAGCTTGAGTTTTGCAGATAACTAGATTAATATGAGATACAGTATCACAGTATCACAGTATTACCAAGGTTGGAAGAGACCTCATAGATCATCAAGTCCAACCTGTCACCACAGAGCTCAAGGCTAGACCATGGCACCAAGTGCCACGTCCAATCCTGCCTTGAACAGCTCCAGAGTTGGCGACTCCACCACCTCCCTGGGCAGGCCATTCCAGTGGCCAATGACTCTCTCAGTGAAGAACTTTCTCCTCACCTCAAGCCTAAATTTCCCCTGGCGCAGCTTGAGGCTGTGTCCTCTTGTTCTGGTGCTGGCTGCCTGAGAGAAGAGAGCAACCCCCTCCTGGCCACAACCACCCCTCAGGTAGTTGTAGACAGCAATAAGGTCTCCCCAGAGCCTCCTCTTCTCAAGGCTAAACAATCCCAGCTCCCTCAGGCTCTCCTCATAGGGCTTGTGCTCAAGTCCTCTCACCAGCCTCATTGCCCTTCTCTGGACACGTTCAAGCACCTCAATGTCCTTCCTAAATTGAGGGGCCCAGAACTGGACACAGTACTCAAGGTGCGGCCTAACCAGTGCAGAGTACAGGGGCAGAATGACCTCCCTGCTCCTGCTGGCCACACCATTCCTGATGCAGGCCAGGATGCCATTGGCCCTCTTGGCCACCTGGGCACACTGCTGGCTCATGTTCAGGCGGGTATCAATCAGCACCCCCAGGTCCCTTTCTGTTTGGCTGCTCTCCAGCCACTCCGACCCCAGCCTGTAGCTCTGCATGGGATTGTTGTGGCCAAAGTGCAGCACCCGGCACTTGGACTTATTGAACGCCATCCCGTTGGACTCTGCCCAACTGTCCAGGCGGTCGAGGTCCCGCTAGTAGCTCTTAACTAGCCTGCCTGTAAACTGTGCTCTCATCAGCACTGAACTGTACTGAAATTAATGGATGACAGAGAGCATTAGCAGTTAGTGCAGTTGAGCAGATCTGTCCAGTGATGTACCCAGGATGTACATACTATACACATTACAGCGGTTTGGTTCAGGTTGACTTGTAGTCTAGTGTGCACTGTATGCCTGAAATAGGCTGAAACACGTCACATTTGGTTTCAACTGACAGTTCATCCCCTCTGGTCCAAACCAGCTTTGTGATAGGAACCAAATCAGTGTATGTGGAAACAAGTGATAGGTTCACTGTAAACATGCACTTCTGAGTTGAACTAAACCAGCTGCATAGCAGGGAGTGCCAAGGAGATAACGCTGCAAGAAAATAGCTGGCTCATATTGAGCCATCTTGAAATGTATCATAAAATCATAGAATGTAGTAGGATTTGATCTCTGTGCATTGTACACACAGACTTGATTGCATTCAGGTCTTTTTCCATCTTTTCGCATGATCTCGTAAGACTGTATTTTTAGAGCAGGCAGCTGAAAATATCATTGGAGCCTAGATTCTACCTCCAAGAAGGCTGGGAACCCAGCTAATTTGGACTTTTGTACTGTGAAGTGGCACTGTTTTTTTTAGTACACTCCCACTATTCCCTCCTGTATCGAGAAGAACAAAATTCAATGACAATAAAGCTTTTTTGAATAGCTTGAAATTACTGCAAATTGCATTGTAACTAAAGTCTTCTTTAAATCTTAGCATCACTGAAAGAGTAGTAGGGTTGTAAAGACAAAGTTGAAAGAGATCATTTAGCCTAAGAGAAAACAAGAGAGAAATTGTGCACGTGACCACATAGGTAAGAAACTGCGCACACATACAACAACACAAGCACAGTAAGTTTGCAAGTCAGAAGTGAAACACTTGGATTGTAAGGCAACTGTTACCTGTATAAACAACAATTTAAATAACAGGTCTTTTTCCTCCAAGGCCTGTTTCTTTTATGAAAAAGTTGAATGGAACACTAATTAACTGGAGATTTTAACAGTGTCTCACAAAATGTCCCTTAATGCTTCAGAATAGAAAAACAGACCATAAATTTGAAAGTAGGATCAATGTTTTGATCCTCCATTTATATTTTCCAATGTTTGAAACTTTCTACGACATACTGTAGCACAGGATAGGAAGGAAAGACTTTACAAATTGATCTATGCAATATCACTTTTTTTTCACTGCATTCCTTTATCTTTGCACTTACTTACTAGTCAGTGCAGAGTGATTGGAAATCTTCCTGCCTAATGTGCTGTGTTACAAAATGAACAGGTAGCAGCATAGGGAAGACTAGTGGAAGTGGTGAACTAGAACATTATTCTAGTCACTTTTCATTGGGAAGATGAGTACTTTTCATTCCATTTTACCGCTGGTCTTTTCTATTGAGACATTGTTTTGTTAAGCTGCTGTATGTTGGTTGCTGCTGTATGTTGATTGGCATGCACTGTCAGCAAGTTTGCTGACGACACANCTGGAGAGAGTTCAGCGTAGGGCAATGAGGATGATGAGAGAGGTGGAGCACCTCCATTATGAGGAGAGGCTGAGGGAGCTGGGTCTCTTTAGCTTGGAGAAGAGAAGACTGAGGGGTGACCTCATTAATGTCTACAAACATGTGAGGAGTGGGTGTCAGGAGGATGGCACTGGGCTGTTCTCGGTGTCATGTAGTGATAGGACAAGGGGCAATGGTTGTAAGCTGGAACATAGGAGGTTCCACATCAACCTGAGAAGGAACTTCTTCACAGTGAGGGTAACAGAGCACTGGAACAGGCTGCCCAGGGGGGTTGTGGAGTCTCCCTCACTGGAGATATTCAAGACCTGCCTGGATGAGTTCCTGTGTGACTTGGTTTAGGTGATCCTGCTGTTGCAGGCGGATTGGACTAGATGATCTTTAGAGGTCCCTTCCAATCCCTAATGATTCTATGATTCTATGATTCCATGTTGTAATTCAGATAATTATGTACCAAAGACTTTGTGAATGTGTGTTTTCTGCTGCGTGTACACCTTTCAGATGTGAGACCGCATGGAATAGATACATAGTTTTAATTTTGTCCTCCCTTTCCTACCTACATGGATTCCTAGAAAGCAGAAATAAAAGCTAGCAGTGTCAACTTCATAGCCAAATACCCACTCGTTATACTTAATAGTTTGACTCAGGCTCATGAATTACAACTGGTGAGGTTTTCTTCTGTTTTCAGGACAATGCTGTCTTTTAACACGGTATTAAATGTGCACTATTATTTAATAACAGAGGAATGTTATACAAGTCAGGCTTCTCCTGTGAGTGTATTTTTAAGTGCTTTTCTGTTGATTGCATTGATTTCTAGAAGACTAGGCTTTTAACCAAGGTGCTTGAAGTCTTTAATGCCCATCATAACGCTTCCTACAGATGGTGGCAATTCATAGTTGGATCAGATTCTGAGTTCTGTATGGCATAAATGATGAGAACTGTGGGCAGCAAGACAGATGTTCGCATCACTTTCCATGGTTATGATACCTGGGTCCTCCTGGTACATGAGGTAGCTTTATTTCAGTTGTCTGTGACACAGCAGATTTGTTTCTGTTTTTCATTTCCTTTTTCAGGAGAGCAAAACTTGCATAAAGGAAAATCTAAGCGTGCTATTTGTACTGAATGCAGACTAGGTTTACTTTTCATGTCACTTACCAAGATTTTATAGTGTGCGTTTCACAAATACAGTTCCAAGTGGATAAGTTCTAAACTCTCATTCACAGTGATGTCTGTGTTGCCTTATACGTTTTTGTCACAGACAATGTAGATATATACCATAAAGGGATAGTCAATGGAAAAAGCTGTAAAAAAGCAGAAAGGCTCATGAGATAATTGAGCCAAATGTAATAGGACACAGGTTCACAAGATAATTAAGCAAAATGTAGATCAGTGCTGTTACCCTAACTAAGATTTTATGTACACTATGAGCACAGTGCTGCAGGTAGGCTGACAGTGCAGGGTGAGGCTCTTTGCAGCAGATTGTTACAGGGGGAAAAAAAAGTGTATCTCTTCAGGCTGAAAAGCATTTTGGAAATGCTTCTGAGCAGCATTGCGATACTTGTGGCTGAAAAACCCCGGTGTCATATATCGGCTGCCCAGTAGAGGGCGCGCTTAACATTAAAATAGTCGTTGTGCGCTGCAGATTCCTGCTGCGGCGGCCAAGTCTTCTGTTGGGTGTAACAGGTTTGTCAGTCCCTGCTTTTACTTCCAAGCAGTTTGGAAGATTTAATGATTTTTTTCTACTTTGACTTACCTAGTAACTATGATTTACTCTTTTTGTGTTACACAGAGAAGCTCTTTTTATTAAAAAAATTCTATGGTTCTTGTTTTGATTTTCTTCTACTGCAGATACCACTCACATGGCTTACAGAGAATAAAAATGAGTGTCTTCAATTTGAACAGTGTATTGTACAGGGTACCCAGAAGACCAGCATGTGTTTTGGTTTTGGTTTTTTTGTGCTCTTCGCACCTCTGAAAAGATACAGTAAAACAGTAGAGAGGACCATGAGGTCATTGTATCTAGATACTGGCTTTCAAGCAAACAGAACACAGATGTGTGGCAACAGTAAATCATGACTGACATTACCTTACTTCTGCTATGTTTTGGATTTTCATCTTCCCTTCCATTGTACCTCTGCCATCCCCTGCTGAGGTATAATTTATCTACCCTAGACATTTATCTATATTTATCTACCCTATTTTAACAACTTGGGGTAAGAGCAAACCATGTGCTTTTCCTATTTATACTTCTATAGCAAATATACTATAGAGCATTTATTTGTGTTTTTCATTTGGAGTCATATGTCTTAACAGGAAATGAAAGTGTCAGTAACTTGAATGAAAACCTGGGACAGAGCTGTTCAACCAGTGATTCAGGTATGTGTCACTGCTGTTTGGAAAATAAACTCTGGAGAACAAGCAGTCTGAAGGGGCCAGAACAAAAATCAGTGGAAGGGTTTCACCGTGAACTCTAGACATCACATTTCCTCTAATTTTATTGGAAAATTGCTGCCTTTTTTGTGGGTCTGGTCTTGAGGCACAGCACCTATCATCACTATACATAAGGACAAGGACAAGCACTGCAAGGATTCTTGCAAAAAGTCATAAAGGTCCACTTGGACCTAAATGATTTAGTAGCTCTATTTTTAAAAGCAATCTAATCAATGGAGGTTGCTATATGAAGAACTTTGCAAAAACAGTTACCTCTCCAAGTCTAGCCTTTACAGTTTGTGCTGGGACTGTGTCTTGTACAAGGACTAGAAATAATCTGGGTACCTTTCAAGCCAGCTCTGCCTAATAAAGCTAATATTAGATCAGTAATTGTAAAATATATTACATTTATCTAAACATTGCATAATTCAGGATTATCTCAAATCTAAATTGCTACCCTCTAGTGGAGTTTCAGTCAGTGTGTTGGTAACTGAAGAATATGTTTTGCACTTCTTCGTCAACTGAGGTTACTTATCAGTTGCACTGTAGTTTTCCTGTGTCACATGAAGTGTCTGGGCACAGAAACAGGCTGTTCTGTGGACAGTCACGTTATACCAGGTGATGGGCTGGTACAATCTACTGATATGTGGCAGCATAGCTATGTATGTGAGGCCTGCCCCTTTAAGATTCCTGAGAAATAACACTAATTAAATTGGCCACTGGTTATGTCCAGCTGTTCAACAGAAAAAAAGTACTTGCTACAGTTAAATGAAGAGTGCAGAACAGATTTTCTGTTCCCCATATTTACCCACTTTATGATCTGTTTACATGTGGTCTTTAAAAAACTAGTTGAAATGTTTTAAAAATCATTCATACTTTTAATCATGACTGTTAAATTCCCTGAAAGCAACTACAAGAAGGAAAGCTAAAGAGATACAAGTGGACTTGTGGAGATATTAAAGGATTTTATAATTTGAAAACGTGCAGACAGCCTTTGTTATAATACGTTTGGATATCATCTTAATGCACTTACTGATTTGGATTTTAATGCAGAGAATTACAGAATCGTAGAATGGCTAAGGCTGGAAGGGACCTTAGAGATCATCTACTCCAACCTCTCTGCCATGGGCAGGGACACCTTCCAACTAGACTTGGTTGCACAAGGCCTCATCCAACCCTCCAGGGAGGGGACATCCACAACCTTTCCAGGCAATCTATTCCAGAGTCTCTCCACTCTCTTGTACTTCAGTACTCTCTCTTGTACTGAAGAACTTCATCCTAAGATCTAGTCTAAACCTACTCTCCTTCAGTTTAAAACCATTTCCCCTTGTCCTACTGCTAGATACCCTTGTGAAAAGGCCCTCTCCAGCCTTCCTGTAGGTTCCCTTTAGGTATTGGAAGGCAGCTATAACATTTCCCCCGGTGTCTTGTCTTCCCTAAGCTGAAGAACCCCAGCTCCCACTGCTTATCCTCATGGCAAAAGTGCTTCAGCCCTTGGTTCATCTTTGTGGCCTCCTCTGATCTTGCTCCAACAGATTTTTGTCCTTTGTATGTTGAGGACACCAGAACTGGACACAGTGTTCAAGGTAGGGTCTCACAAGGGCGAAGTAAAAGGGGAGAATCACTTCTCTTGCTCTGCTGGCCACATTTCTCTTGAAGCATACTAGTGTATGGTTGGCTTTCTGAGCTGCATGAGTGCACTGCTGGCTCATGTTGAGCTTCTCACCAATCAACACCCCCAAGTCTTTCTTTTCACAGCTGTTCTCAACCCACCGTGCACTCGGCTTGCAGTTGTGCCTGGGGTTGGCCTAACCCACATGCAGGACCTTGCAGTTTGACTTGTTGGACCTCATGCAGTTTGACATGCAGGATGACATGCAGGACCTCATGCAGTTTGAAGTGGCCCAATTCTCAAGTTTGTCAATGTCCCTCTCGATGGGCTTCCCTCCGTTCAGTGAATCCACCACGTAGCTTGGTGTCATCGGCCAGCTTGCTCAGGGTGCAGTTGATTTCACTGTCCGTGTTGCTGACGAACAGGTTAAATAGCACTGGACGCAGAACAGACCCCTGAGGATATCCACTTGTCACTGGTCTCTGCCTAGACTTCACACTGTTGATAACAACTCTTGGAGTGCAACTTCCTATCAGTTCCTTCTCCACCTTGTGGTCCATCCATCAAGTCCAAGAGACAAGGATGTCATGTGGGAGGAACACTATCGAATGCCTTGCACAAGTCTAGGTGCATCACATCAGTTGCTCTACCCTAGATAATTCTGTCATAGAAGGCCACCAAATTGTTAAGGCATGGTTAATTGCCCTTTCTGAAGACGTGTTGTGTGTCACCAGTCCCCTAATTATTTTCCATGTGCCTTAGTCACAGTTTTCTCTGCAATGATCATTTTACTTGGATTAAAAATGGTGGGCAATAGAAAAATAATTACCAGCAATTCATAGGAGCCTTGTGCAGAGGCAACCTCCCTCAAGTTATACTGTGCATGATGAAAATTATTTAATGGAATCATACCCCTGTATTATCCTTTATCTAAACAGGGGCTGAGGAAGCTAGGAGAAAGCTAAGTTAAATATATTTTAGGCCTGAACAGTTAATTGATGATTTTAAGGAACTAAACTTTAACCAAACAGATGAGTGATAAAGTGCTAGTTTCAGTCTGATTGAACTATTGAATTTAGCCAACCAGAAAGCAAACAATGTTCTTCCTCAGAAGAGAGTAGTGCAAGTCAGATAAGTAACAGCAGGTACTCTCTGGTGTGAATTTCCCTGTGTTCCAGGTAGCATTGCACTTAGACTAAAAGGCAAAACAAGCAAAAAACACTTAAGAATGGCATTTGGATGTTTCCATTAGCACTATTTTATCAAGCTTCATTACTTTTTGTTAGTTTAATTTTATTTAATGGAATCCAGGATACTAGAAAAATACACTTATTTTGTTTGTATTGTATCACTGATAGTAAAATCCTCATGATTCTTCATTTAATGATATCATCAGGAAATAAAACTGTAGAGGTTTTTTTTCTCATCTTTATTGTAGTAGAATGAATTTCTGTCTTCTCTGAGGATAATTAATACTTTGAAGGTAATATAAACATCTGTAGGAAAAAACCCCAGAACTCCATTGTTAGAAATCCTTCTGATATTAATATATATTAAATTTCTGAAGTCCTAGATATATGTAAACTCAAGAGGCTTTATTCTTACTGCCTGAAATAGTACATCGGCATTTTTTTGACTTTGAACTTTTGAACATTTTTTGTTTCATCTGTGAGCCATAAATCTGAACTCTCTGCCATTGCATGTCATATGATAGATGAAAGGGTTTGGCCTTCAGCTGGTAAATGCATACAGCTTTTTAGTGGCCAGCTGAACTGCATTGAGTGAGTCTGTATGCAGTGCAGTCTACCACGAACAGATGCAAAACACTCTGCAGTTAGCTCTGTCTTGTATAGGCACTTGAATTCTCTTATCTGTTTGGTCTTAATACTGGGAATTATTTAAAAAGGCAGCTCACATGCAACCGAATATGTTTCAGTACCGATGAAAGCGAATGTGACATAAGATTTGCTAGATTATAAATACTGCAGCTCTAAACACAACCTTTTTTGGTCCCAGTGCTACTGAGCTGTGTCATTTGAATTCCTGCATAATAATAGTCATGCTGGTATACATGGCTTGTTCCACCTACCCTGGCTGGTGACTGGATGTAAGCAATTCTTTTCCGGAGTTGCGTAAGCCCACAGAGCAGCGTCGCCTATGCTCATGTACCCTGGTTTCGTTTATTTAGAAGATGCTTCTGATAGTAAATTAATATTTTTTCCCCTTTGATATTTGTTCAATATTCGGATAAATGTTCTCTGCTTCCTGCTTGATACTTACATTACCTTGTACCCTTAGATGAAGATGAAGTGGAGAGCAGAGCGTCACCCGAGCCAGATCTGATCCTAAGAGATTACCAGATGGAAGTTGCAAAGCCAGCACTGAATGGGGAGAATATTATAATATGTCTCCCTACAGGCAGTGGTAAGACTAGAGTGGCTGTTTACATTACCAAAGATCACTTGGATAAGAAGAAAAGAGCATCCGAGCCTGCGAAAGTTATAGTACTTGTTAATAAGGTATGTTGGTCCAATTTAGTAAAAGAGAAAAAAAAAGGGTTTTTTTAAACTTCATGCAATTTTAATATAGAACTGGTAAAATTAATACGAACACATTTTTCAGCTTGTCCAGACGTAGCTGTGTTGGAAAGCGTACAGTTGCACACTGTCATCTCTACTGCACCTTCATCATAGTGCAAGCATGAGTGATTGTAGTTTACCTCAGTGGAAGTTCAACTTGAGATGTGCCCTAATGACCACAGTACTGGAAAAGTACGTTGCTAGAATGAATAGAACTTAAATAATATTTTAAAAAATGAACATTTTCTTCACCCTTTGTGTTTGGATTTGGTAATGAAGGCCATCTATTGAGTTTCATGGTAGTTGGAGAACATTCTATCATATATGTTGCAATTTTTACAGTTAATTTTAGCATCTTCTAGTGTAATATTAAAATACAGATGTGCTTTTAAAATGTCACTACAGTAAAAGATGTAATATAAAATAAAACTAATAAGCGTTTTACAAGCTTAGTTAAAGAGCTAAAGTATGCATGGTCTGTTTATTCTTTCTAAGGCACATTTGAGGTAAAGTTCTTGGGACAGAAAGGTTTCATAGAAGCAGCTGGAGGAAGGTGGGTTGGTTTGAGGATTTTTAGTGCTTAGGTTTGATTTTTGTGTTTGGTGGGATTTGGGTGTTGTAAATACTAACCTGCAACGGATGAAAGGTCGCTCGCTTTCTTTAAAAAGTAACTTTTGCACAGAGTTTATGGTCACCTAATAACATTGCTGACAAACAGTTACAGACTTTTAATCCTGTGTGTTTTGATCTCAATTCTGGACACTTTTATTCAGGTACCATTGGTAGAACAGCATTTACGAAAGGAGTTTAATCCATTCCTGAAGCGTTGGTATAAGGTTATTGGTTTAAGCGGCGATACTCAGCTGAAAATCTCATTTCCTGAAGTTGTCAGAAGATATGATGTAGTCATCAGCACAGCACAGATCCTTGAGAATTCACTGTTAAAGGCAGCTGAAAAAGATGAAGAAGGTGTCCACTTATCAGGCAAGTTTTTAATTACAGAATTTTTAAAGAAGAGCTGAAAGTATGCTGTTCTGAAAAACTGCAGAGGAAAAATGTACCACATTCAGTAGTTAATGGTTTTTTTCAGTAGACTGGTTCTATAAATGCAAGCTTAGAGTCAAAACCAGATCTCAGTTAATGAGAACATAATTTTTTCAAGCCAAAGTAGACTGTTACGGTTTGTTCGTACTACATATAGTTATGCACTCCATTCTGTCTAGCTTGAGCACATGCAAATACAGCTGTATAGTTTCATGTTCCAAGCTTGGTAGAGCATTGAGTTCATAGAATCATAGAATGGCTAGGATTGGAAGGGACCTTAAAGATCA
>VXBP01009448.1:246896-265072 GCA_013400115.1 Rhinopomastus cyanomelas | reverse complement strand
GCCCCGCTCCGCCCCGCCCCGCCCCGCTCCGCCCCGCCCGTCAGCGCGCAGGCCGTGAGGGGAGGGGGCCGCGGGGGCCCCGGGCTGGGACTGCGCTGCGGTCCGCTGTGTGACCCGACGGCGGGTTCGGCAGGGTGTTGGTGCCTCTGCCCAGAGCCACAGACACAGGGTCCTACATAGAGTCACCATCCAGTGACTGGATTGGGCTGGAAGGGAGCTCAGTGCTCCCGCAGTGCCAACCCCCTGCCATGGGCAGCGACACCCCTCACCAGACCAGGGTGCCCAGAGCCCCATCCAACACTGCCCGGGATGGAGCAGCCACAACCTCCCTGGGCAGCCTGTTCCAGGGCCTCAGCACTATCCCAAGGAGGGATTTCTGCCTCAGATCTCGTCTCAATCTCCCCTCTGTAACGTGAAACCCATCACTCCTTGTCCTGTCACTACAGGCCCTGCTAAAAAGACCCTCCTCTACCTGTTGCTCCCTGAAGTCCACTCTAAGGTCTCCCCAGAGCTCTTCTCCAGCCGAACACCCCAGCTCCCCTAGCCTGGCCTCCCCCAGGGGTTTCCAGGCTCACAGATTCCTGTTGGCCTTAGCCAGGGTTTTGTTTGGGTTGCAGGCAACCATGTGGCTACTCCGGGAGGTCCAGGGGGTCCCTGTGAGGGCGGCAGAAGCCCCGGTGCCTCCAAGCCGCTCAGGCACTGCCACCTCGTGGTGCCGGCCCTGGCCGTGCAGGGACGCGTGTGCCCGGCTGGGGTCTGGCTGCCTTGGGACGGTAACTGGTGGCAAGCCCAGTCCACCCAGCTGCTGTGGGGCTGCTGCAGGCTCCATCCTGAGTAGGCTCAGGAAAAAACATGTCTTCTGCTCCTGGCATCTGCAGCTCACAGAGCCCATGAGCAAGGCAAGCCAGTGCTGGTGCCACAGCACCTGCAGTCCCAGCCAGCCTCAGCTTCCCTGATGGCTTGCGGGCCTGGGCAGTGCCAGGCCCTGCTGCAGGCAGGTCAGGCTGTGTGGGACAGGCATGTGCTGCCCGGTTCCCTAACCCATCCCTGCTCAGAGCTGCTCAGGGCACAGCCCTGCTGCAGAAGCTGGTGGCAGGACATTTGCTGCCTGTTGCTGACAGCACAGCTCTGCGCAGGAAGAGGGGCAGCAGTGGTGCTGCCAGCTGAGGAAGCTGCTGCTGTGCTGCTGGCAGTACTGGCAGTGCTGTCCCTGTCCCTCATCCCAGGACCACAGGCTCGGGAGCTTAATTAGGAGCATCTGCCCACACAAAGTCCAAGGCCCAGCACCTCTCTCCAACAATGGTTCCCACTGCAATTTGCATTTATAAGAGAATTGCCATGGCAGCAGAAATTTGCATATTAATAGAAGCCAGTCCTAATTGTTGTACTGCTCCTAGGAGCAGAAAGGATCCTGCTGTGTTTCACCAACTGCAACTGCCCTGCTGGGGCCCTGCCTTCCCGGCCGAGTCCACACAGTCATCGAATTCACCTCCCTGCGACCCCCTCTGCCAGCCCTGTCCCACGAGGATCCTGTGGGATCTGCACCCTCGGAAGCAGCTCAGGGGTGATGGCTGGGGGTCCCGTCCTGCCTGCTGGGAACCATCCCTGCACATGACTGATGCTGTACATGGTGCCTGGGGTTGCCCGCAGCTCGCTCCAGCTAGCCCAGGCTCCTGTTCTGGAGATGAGGGATCTCCTCCCTCCTCTGCACTGGTCACCCCCATCCCCATGGCAGGGGCAAGAGGCTCCGCTGGCAGCCCAGTCCTGCTCAACCCCCGGGTCACTCTCTCCTGCCAGCTCTCCTCTGGGCTGGGGGTTCGGTGGATCCCTTCCCGACCGCAGCCTCTGCAGATTGCCCTCTTCCCGGAGAAACTCTCCAGGCTCCATCCATTCCCAGGGGCTGCCGCCTTCCCCGCGCTGAGCTGCACCGGGCTGGACCTTCGCCGCTGGATGGCAGACGAGCCCCGGGCGAGGAGCCCGGGTGGTCCTGGGCAATCCCCGCGCTGATCCGGGCTGGGGCTGCCGGGACTTGCTGAGCGATTCCCGGAGGTGTTGAGACCCGCTGAGGGATGCTAGGAGGTGCTGCGGGGTGCCAGGATATTCTGAGGGGTGCTAAGGGATGCCCGGAGGTGCTGAAGGGTGCTAGGAGATTGCTGGGGGTGCTGGGGTCCCAGCCCCACAGCCCCGATTCCCCTAGGCAGCCCTCGGGAGCAGCGGGACCGCGACCTCGGAGCTCTCGGCTGCTCCTCCGGCTGTCCTGGGTGGCTCCGCCAGCCCTTCCCGCTCAGCACACCCTGGGTAAGGGCGAGCTCACTCCCTGCCCTCCTAGCCCGGGAAGTCTTTAGCCCTGCCCACCCTGCCAAAGAAAAGCTCGCTCCCTCACTGGCTCCCTCACTCCTGTCTAATGCGGAGGCTGCCAGCCCTGCTGGGAACTCGCAGTGGAAACTTCCCACTCTCTGCCCAGACTTCCTCAGCTGCCCCACTGCCCTCTCCTGTCTGCAGGGGCTCCTCGCCAGTGTAGAGGTATCTCTGAGTCCTTCTCATTACTGGGATGGCTTCCATCAGCATCTAGGTGGGTGCTGTGGCGTTGCCTGGTGCTGTAGGATGCCCTGGGCTGCCCAGTGCAGTGGCATGCCCAGTGCTGCTACTCTCCTGTGTTATTAGCCCACCCCAGCTTTGTCCCAGTGCCACCACCTTGTTAGCCATGCCACAGGTCCTGGGTGCCCTGGTGGTGCCCGAGCAGGTGAGTGGGCAGCCAGAGGAAGGAATGGGGTGCCACTGCTGCCCTTGGCCCCATTGTTCTCCCACAGGCACTGCTTTCAACGGGAGCTGGGAGAGGAAGCAGGGGCTCAGGAGATGCCAAGACCCCCCACTGCTAAAGGGAAGATAAGAAGGGAGGGAGCATTTACTGGCTTTCCAGGGATGGTGGATGCAGCACAGTCCCCTGTGGTGCAGGAGTTTGAAGTGAAGGCATCCTGTCCCCAGAGCTCCTGCCATGCTGCTGCACAGACAGTGGGCATCATCTGGCATCCATGGGTTGGGGATTTATTTAGATCAGACTTGGCAAGAAGAAGCCTTGGAGAGGCCTGGCATGGTGCAGGATGACTCCCTCACCCAGAGATTTCCCTCCTGATGGCATGAGGCTGCTCAGAAAGTGGGGCTGGTGCCAGGGCTGGTGCCCAGATGGGCTCTAGATAGGGATAGCTGGAGTGGTCCCTTCTCGTCCAGCCCATTCCTAGCATGGCTGCTCTATCCCAATCCTAAGGGGCAAGTGAGTGACCCTGGCTGCATCACCCACCGACCCCATGTCCAGGACACTGCGTTCGGCTGGCAGGATGGGACCATGGAGCAGCAGCCATGGGCCTGGCCAGGGCTTGTGGGTCTTGCTCAGAGCCCACATGGAGACACCCCACTGCCAGGGTCTGCTCCTTGGCCCCAGGTCGGTGTGATTGGGTTAGAGAAGCAGAACCCCACAGCTGCCAACCTGCAGTGGCTGAGGCACTGCCATGCGTGAGTGGCTCCACATTCTCTTCAACAACCATTATTCAGCCAGGAGCCAGGGCCAAGCCTCAGCACTGCCAGTCATGGCCAGTCCCATGGCTAGAGCTAGGCATCGGCACTTGGATGAGTGCTGCCAGGGCTGTGGAGCTGCAGCCACATCTGCTCATTCATGGCATCATCACTGAGTCACAGCAAACCCCCCTAACAGTGCCGCAACCTCCCCCTGATCCACACCCTCTGATCATCAAGTGCTTCCCAGGAACACAAGTTGATCTCCAGGCCTGATTTTCCTGGGAAATCACTGCAGCACAATGGCCTTTGGCTCTGCAGACCTGTGGCCAACACCTACAGCCCTTCCTCTCCCGCCCCTCCGGCCACTTGTTTGTTTCCTTCAACATTTGTGGGTCAGCCGGAGTCAAGGGAGATAATGAGCGAGAGCAGAGCTCCAGGCGCTTCCCAGGCTGCTCTGATGGGATGTTGCAGAGGGGATGGGGACAGCGATGGGTTGGCTTGGGGAAGGCCATCCCTGAATTCCAACAGTGGTGCAGCCCCAGCTTAGGGACTATGAAATGGGGAGTAACTCTGTCCCCAGAGTGGGTCTGTGAGCAATAACTTAGGAGCAGCTCAATAACTACCCCAGAACATTAAGGTTAAGGGAGGAGAGCAAATACCGTGATAACTTGGCCAATAAAGTAGAGCAGTTGTTTTAGAACCTTTAAGTTACTAAATGGAGATGAATATCTTAAAAACCCCAAGATTTATTTAGATTTATTAAGATTTATGTTTCCATCATCAGACCAGATCAAAGGATTTGCTGGAAGTTTGTTTTAGGAAGGTTTTTGGGACATACACCTGTGATGCTGCCGTATTTGGGGCACTCAGATGATGACAGACCAGTCTCAGCTCCTCCTTATCCCCAGCCAGCATCGCTTCCAGAGACAGGAGGACAGGAGCCACCTTGCAGATGTGACCTCTGCTGTGGAAGTGCTGGATCCATCTGATGAGATGGTGACCTCCCCGTGAGCATCTCCACAGACCACCCACCCACTCCCTGGCCACAGTGCTCTCAGTTCAGGGGAGGTGTCATGCTGAAGGCTCTGCAAAGCCACCTCCTGGTGTCCTGGCAGGTCCTGCTCAGAGGATTCAGGGACCCACTGGGTGCAGGAACCACTGTGGTGCAGCCCTCGAGCACCAGCCCCACATCTGCCCCACGAAGCAGCCACAACCTGCCCAGCAGGCAGCACTGTGGCCTCGGGAGCACCCGGAGCCGGTGCGGGATCCAAAGAGCACAGAGACGCCAGAGCCGGGGCAAAGTCTGGCAGGGCGCAGAGAGGTGTGAAAGGCAAAGCCCCGTCACATGTGGCTGGTACACGTGATGGCTGGGCCGTGGACGAGCAGCGCCCATGCCGTCTGTACTAGCCCAGATGCCTCCTGGCAGTGGGCACGTTCCGGAGGAGAGCAGGGCCAGGACCGGGGTGTGTCCCACTGGGCTGTCTCTCCTGGAGCAGGGATCAGCAGCCCTTCCCGGGCTGTGGGGTACCTGGGACATGCTGCGCTGCAGCCGTGCTCCTCGCGCTGCACGGCACGGTGTGTCCCGAGACCATCACGGTGCCCAGCGCTGCCCTAGCATGACCGCGATGGCCCGGGCCGGTGGTGGCCTTCTCGTTGGTGGGCGCAGGGACGAGGGGTGCGTGCGAGGGTGCTGTGCACCCCGGCCAGGGCATCGCCATCCATGGGGCTTTGTCTGCGCCATCTCTAATAATATCAAGGTGTTCTGCCAAGTTCCTTCCAGCAAACCTCTGACTTCATTCAAAGTGACAAGGGACCTGATTTATTATACTAACGAGCCGGCGATAAATAAACATGACCTGAGAGAATCCCAGTCCCACAATTCCATTCTTGTTCGGCTCCTTGGGGGAGATGAAAGGTTTCCTGCAATTTCCCAGTGGACCCAGAATCTCCCCTAGTCGATCTGCCAAAGTTTTCTCCTGCTGTCGAGCCTGGCATTTGATTGAATTGACAGAAGCAGCTTATTAATTGGACTAATGAGGGGCTCAGCAATATGGAGCGGTGGAGAGAGTCCAGTGTGGCTAATAAAATGCTCAAAGCTGAGCAGAGCACAAGGTCACCGTGTTGCCACGCTACTGGCTAAGCTGCCTGCAAAGTGAATATGGGATCCAGTAGGTGACTGGGAAAAATATTGCTCCAGAACTCACTAATTAATAGGACAGTGATGCTTTCTTTCCTTAGGAAGAATATGCAGTAGGGAGGGTGTGAGCACGCAACCCTCACAGCCAACCCCGCTCCCGGGAGCTGGCTGGGGGCTATGACCAGGAAGTGCTGGAGAGAGTGCAGCGCAGAGCCACAAAGATGATGAAGGGAGTGGAACATCTCCCTGGTGAGGAAAGGCTGAGGGAGCTGGGGCTCTTGAGCTGGGAAAAAAGGAGCCTGAGGGGTGACCCCGTGAATGTTGATCAAGATGGAAAGGGTGGGTGTCAGGAGGATGGAGCCAGGCTCTGCTCAGGGGCATCTAATGACAGGACAAGGGGCAATGGGTGCGAGCTGGGACAAAGGAGGTGCCATATCAATCTCAGAAGGAACTTGCCAGTGAGGGTGATGGAACCATGGAAGGGGCTGCCCAGGGGGGTTGTGGAGCCTTTTTCTCTGGAGATGTTTAAAAGCCACCTAGGTATGTTCCTGTGCAACTGGGTGATCCTGCTGTGGCAGGGGGATTAGACTAGATGCTCTTTCGAGGTCCCTTCCAATCCCTAATGTTCTGTGATTCTGCAACCTGTGCTGTAGGTTCTCTGAGTCAGACTGGGTTGTCATCTCTGATGTCTGCAGCTGGGATGATGATGGGGGGCTGAGTGAGCAGCTTGAACCAGGAGCTGCTCTTCCTCACCCGGCCCTTTCCCGGCAGCGCAGCTCGCGCAGGAGCAGCACATCCCCGGGCCCAGGTCTGAGGAAGGTGTCTGCACCCATGAGGCTTTGGTGG
The DNA here is from genome assembly GCA_013400115.1 of Rhinopomastus cyanomelas. Classification (NCBI taxonomy): domain Eukaryota; kingdom Metazoa; phylum Chordata; class Aves; order Bucerotiformes; family Rhinopomastidae; genus Rhinopomastus; species Rhinopomastus cyanomelas. The sequence continues at coordinate 258,576 of VXBP01009448.1, read as the reverse complement.
GGCTTGAAGGGGTGTTTGGGATCTCTGGTAACAATGAGGGGACTGCCCCGTGTTTGACCCATGCTGGTTTCCAAAATACCACCGCAGGGAGAGATAAACAAGGCTGATTATCACTAACAGAAACTGTAAATTTGGCAAGGGGATGATCTCTGATCTCCTGAGACAGGCAATTCCCGCTGGGAGTTTACCATACAGCCCCCAAGGGTTTACAGCAATAAACGGGAATATTTTTGCTCTGGTAGGAAGGAAAAAGGAAAAAAAGAAGAACAAATACCGATCTTAATCTCTTTCTTCGCCACCAGTTTTGGAGCTCCCATTCAAGTTCTCCAAATTGCTCCTCACCAGGGGAGCTCATTCTCATACCCAGACTGTTATCTAAATGAAGCCCTGGAGCAGGAGCCTCTGGTTGGTAGCTGCAGCTCTGATTTAAAGCAAACACTAGAATAAGGTCATGGATCTTTCAGGTTTGTTTGGGACCGGGCTCCTTTGCCTGTGCCAAAGCTGCACTGGGGCTGCCCAGCTCTGTGCTGGGATGTTAATGGGGTCCCTGTGCAGAGAGCCATCTCCAGGGGTCTGACCTGCAGGCCACGTGCCCTGTGCTGGGGGCACCAACATCTTTCCTGCTGCTTCAGCAGGGGAAACTGGTGGGCTGTGAGGCAGAGCCAGCAGACAGGCTCCGTTTGCCTTCCAGAGATGCACTGACACGGTGCTGGCTGCTGAGCAGCGGCTGCTGAGCCACGGCAGTAACTCCCAGACAAGGCAGCGGAAAGGTCTCCTTCCAAAATCCGCCACGTTAATGTCAGGGGAGTGAGGCAATGTCACAGAAACGGCTTTGCCTGCGGATGGGATCATGGAGCCTTTATCCCTCTAAAAGGAGGGCAATGTGGCACAGAGATCACCAGAGCCCTTTTGCCTCTGGCTACTCTGAGCATCCCTTGCTCTGTGGGGCTGGATCCTGGCCCTGGGCTGGTTCTTGGGGAGGTGCTGGTTGCTGTCACCCCCATTCTGGGATGAACCAGTTGCTACTCCCTGTAGTGGCTGGGTGTAGGGGCAGGCAGGAGGGGAGGGTGCCCCAGCCCTGTGTTCCACCTGGGTAGCTGGGCCCAGGCTTTGTCTGCAAGGCTGTGAGGTGGGAGTGGGGACGGAAGGGCAGGCGAGAGGCATGGAGGAAGGGCTGGCGGCCTCCACGCTGCACCTCGCCCCCGGAGATGCTGAACAATGGCAGGGAAGGCGGCGGGGAGCTGGGAAGTGCTGGGGAGGACGACAGGACACGCTCCAGCCGCCTGCACCCTGCTCCTGCCAGAGCCTGCCAGCTCCCTCCTGCTGGCATTGCCCTCCGGCTGCAGTCCATCCCCGGTCTCACCATTCCCTGCCCTCCCAGGCAGATGCCTGCCCTTCTCTCTCAAAGCTTTTGTTCTCCTTCTCCGAGGGAAATGGACTCCAGGTTCAGGTTTCCAAGGTGGAAGAAGCAATTTCTGCCTCTGCAAATTGGCCTTTTTGCTTTGTTTCCTGACTCTTCTGGTCCAGGCTAGGAGGGCTCTGCGGCAGCTGCTGTGGCTCCCTCGGCTGGTGTGAGCCCTCAAGAGCTTTGCCCATGCCTGTGGCTGCTGGCCAGGCAATGCAGAGTCCAAGGCCAGTGCCAGGGTGGGTTCCAGCATCAGCTGAGCAGAGCTGGCCAGGACACAGACCTCAGTTTGGGCATGGTGGCCCCTGGGGCTTTTCAGACAGAATTGGGTGTTATGAATTCCCTGCCCACCCTGGGGCTCCCTGTCACAAACCTCTGACAGCCCACCGAGCTTCATGCGGTGTTGGAGATCTGCAGAGGTGCAGATCCTCCTCCAGACAGACTGGTCCAAGTCCTCTGCCTCGTGTCGGGGAGTTTTGTGCTGCTGAGGTGGAATCCAAGGTTTCCTGTTGACTGCAGCTCGCTGCCCTTCTGTCTGGGGTGTCTGGGCAGGGTGGGCCACACCACAGCATCCTGCCCTCGCCCCCATCCCCAGCGCTGAGGATGCCAGGAGCCTCCCGCCAAGTCCTCTCTACCCGGCTCCTCTCGCGCCAGCTTGAAATTCACTTGGGAAAAAAAATACTTAGACTAACAAATAACAAACCTGGCGGCCTCCCAGCGATTCAAAGGCTCCAAAAACGCAGCCGAAATTTGCAGCTGGCCAAGGTCCCTGCCCAGTTTGGCAGCAGCATCGGTGTCTGAACACCTGCCAGGGCCAGCAGCGCCCGCAGCCCAGTGCTGAACCGGCCACGAGGCATCGTGCGTGCCCTGGCACCGCTGCTGGGGACCCGCAGTGCCGGTTACCCGTGCCCCAGGCTTTCTTCCCACAGAAAGGGATACTCTGGCTGCAGGGTGCAGCTGCTGGGACGAGGAAAATGCCCTGGAAAACTGTTTGCAAACAAGAGAGCTGCTATGGGAGGCAGGGTGTGTGCCCGCTCTGTCCACTAACGCCATGGGCAGGGCTGTGCTACTCACCTCTTCCCGCTGGCCAGGCTGGCTCCCAGCCATCGTGGCCAGGCTGGCATCGCCACCCCAACCTGCTCAACACCCGTCTGACCGGGGCCAGAGCTGAGGGAGGTCAGCGCGGAGCTGGGAGCGAGCAGCCGGGCGAGAAAACACAACAGAGCCTGGCAGAGGGTCGGAGCTCCCGCAGGGCAACGCAAACTCTGCTAATCTTACCTGACAGCAGGGGCAGAGGAGCAGGGAGCGCAGGAGCTGGGCAGGGGCTGCTGCTGCTGGGGCAGGGCTGCAGTCCCCCGGCCGCCCCACGCCCGGGGAAGGGGTGTCATGCGGGAGGGTAATTGGATCGCAGGATTTGCTGAGTGATACCGTGGATTATTTCGCAGCCGTCATGTCGCAGGGTAATCTCGTTACGGCATTACAGGGCCACGTGCCCGCACGGCCCCGGTGTGCCCAGGGCTTGTGGCATCCTGGTACAGCGGAGGTATCCCCCGGAGGAGCACAACCGGGATGTCCCGCAGCGGTGGAGGGGGCTGGCAGCCGGGGAGCTCAGTGGGAGCTGGCAGTGGGGGCTGGGGTGCTGCTGGCCTTGCGACAAACACCTCCCGTGAGGCCCGGCCGTGCGACTCCCACACGCTCTCCCAGCTCCTGCAGCAGAGCCAGCTGCTGTTCCCAAGCCCAGCGGAGGCGAATCCTGCCCTTGGCAGTGAGAACACGGCTCACCCCCACGAGGAGGGTAAGAATAGCAGATGAGCCAGGGCAGAAAAACAGCCGTGACCGCAGCTTCCTGCTGTGGCCCCACAGCCACAGGAGATGGAGGTGATGGAGACACCCAGCGCTGGGGCACCCAGAGCCACCTGGGGTCTCAGGACTGCTGCTGGGAGGGGAGAGCAGCTGGTGAGAGGCTCCAGACCACTGCGACCAGCGCCCAGATCCCCCACACCTCGGGCTCCTGGAGGGTTGCAAGAAGCCCCAGCATCTTCCTCCTCTGGTTTGAGATGAGGAAGTGGAAGCCGCGGGCAGTGCCGTTCGGCCCCACAAGAGCTGCTGCCATTCGAGCCGGGGCACCGGGCACAGCTTGTGTTTTACTGGGATTAATGATCTTTGGTGCTTGTGCCCCAATGAACTTCCACCCAGAAAAGGAGTACTTGTACCCGGCTGCGGCAGGTTTAATCAAAAACAAGCTGTTTTAGCATTTTTTGGGGGTTGTTTGTGCCCAGCTGAAACGTGGAAATCTGAAACAGGAGCTGGAGGCAGCCAAGTCTCCCACAGCAGCTTCCCAGCAGCTTAACTTTGGACTGGGCTGATAACAAACTATCTGCTAAACACACACGTGAAGGCAGCTTAATGCCAGCCCCTTCAGCTTCTCCCTGACTGCTCCTGCTTCAGTTTTCTCTGACTTCTTGTATAATTTTGTGCTTCTGAGCCTGGAAACCAGGAAAAGGGTAGCAGTGCCTTTATCCTAAGATGGAGCATGACCTCCTGCTCACAAACAAGAGCTGGCTTTATTTATCCTGAGGCTGGGCTCGGGGAATAACAGAAATGTTTGTTGTCCCACAAAGGCTGGCTTATCAGATATTATTAGAGCTGGGATGATAACTCAGACTGAGCAGCTTATTGGGGCACATTTAGCCCCGTTCTCTGCTTAGGGAAGATCTGGGATTTGTTTAGATGGCAACCGTGGGATTTTTCTCCTGAGGGGTTTTGGAGCTGCCCCGCACCTCTGCCAGTGCCAGTGCCAAGGGCTGTGGTGCTGCTGGGCTGCTAGGGAGGTCCAGACGTCTCACAGGGTGGCTACGGGGTGAGGACGTGGTCCTGGCTTGCACAGAAGACTCATTATGTTGCTCCAAGCAGCCTCTCCTGCCTCTACAGCTGATTTAAAACAAACCCCAAAAGCTCCTGAAGAAGAGCAGAACCGAATCTGCCAGCGAGAGCAGGTTTTGGTGGACTCTGCAGTGTTTGCCCACACCTCATCCCTGGCAGGGAGGTGTTTTCTCCCCTGCTCTCTCCTGGCTGCACAGCCAGTCCATGGCAGCACAAACACTGAGGGGAGGTTGTGAAGGGGCTGTGGGTGAAGAGGGGAGAGAGGAGTGAGACTGCAGAGTGGGCAGCACGGGCAGAGCATCCCGGCGAGGCAGAGGTGGGAGGATGCAGGAGCATGCAGGTCCCTGATGGAGCAGTAGCTGCTTCTCAAGGAACAGCCACCTGCATCCCACCCCAACCCTCGCTGTGGCAGGGCACGAAAGCCTGACCTCCGTGGCAGCACAAGGCAAAGTCCCAGCAGCCTGTCCTGGGGCCAGAGCTGCCTCCAGCTCTCTGTGTACTTTGGTGGTGCCGGACTTAGGCCTGTGTTTGTGCAGGGAAGGGACCTGACCCACTTCAGAAGGAGCCGGCTCCAAGAGAGCCTTTGGGACAGGCTCCAGCCAGTGCCCAGGGCCCCACCACCTCCCCGCTCTGCTGGCCATGGGTGCTGCTCCCCGCTGCCTCCTGCCTGGGGCAGGAATGACCCTGAGCTCTGGGCGGGAGCAGAACCTGCAGGTCTCCTCGCTCTGCCCACGGCCAGGGGCTGCCCCGTGTCAGGGCTGCTAGATCACCTCTGGGGACTTTCCTCCAAGAGCCCCTCTCCGGGGATCTTTCCTCCAAACAAGCAGTCGAACAAAGCCGGGGGAGAGAGGCTTTCCTGACATTGTCAGTGCTGGCTCTTTGGGAACGGAACAAGTGGGGTTGTGGAACATGCAGCACCGCTGTGTATTTACACGTGCACACAATGGGTCGTGTGCTCACCGGCGCGGAGTGGGAGCGACCCACGGCCGTCCTGCTGCCAGCCAGGGCAAGACTGATAAAAGCAGCTCTGATAAACTCAGCCAGGAAGAGACTGCCAGCGCTCCCAGCGCTGCGTTCGCGCTCCTTCCCAGAGCGCTCCCCCGATGCAGCCGCTCGCTTGTGGGTGAGAGGCAGAGTGTTTTGAAATGCACCTGCCTTAGAGCACCCTCACTGCTCTCAGCCTGGAGCAGAGCAGCACCCAGTGCCAGCTCTTGGTGCGGGGCTTAGGACGCTGCCAGGGAAGCAGCTCCTGCAGAGAAGAGGCTGGCAGCTGCTCCGATCGGAGCGTTGCTGGCACAGTGTGTTGCAGGTGCTGCCTTTCGCTCCCTTTTAGTTACCTGATAGGCTCTGGGGAGTTATTTTGGGGAAACTTTCAGGTATTGAGCCAGCTCAGAGAGGGAGAGGGGAGCTGGATGATGCCACACTGCTGCCATTCCTGTGGGCAAATCCAGTTTAATCCACTGGCAGAATGTGGCTCCGGAGACGCTTCTGCTTGGACATCCAAGAGCTCACCTGAGGTTCATGTTTAATCCACAGACAGAATGTGGCTCCAGAGATGCTTCTGCTTGGACATCCAAGAGCTCACTCGAGGATGGACGGGTGCTCAGACCCAGGACTGCTTGCCCAGCTTGATCTGCAGGCAGTTTCCTTCCCAAGTGACACCAGCCTGGTTGTCCCAGCTGGGCCCCAGGCGCAGTGGCAGGAGAGAGCTCTTTGCCTTCCACGACCTGAGTGCTCAAGCCAGGAAATCCCAACCCTCTGCTCTTGCCAGGCTCCAGGTTTAAAAATACTTAAGGAAAATAATCCTCCAGTCTCATCGAGGCCAAAGCCATTCTGGGCAGGTTTCAGGACAAATACTGGGGGTTGTGTTTTGTCTGTTCTCAGCAGGCGCTTGGCTCGGAGCTCGCCGTCTCCCCAGGGACTTGTAGAGCTGTGATGTCTCGGTCCTGTCCTCGGAGAGGACTGTGCCAGGCAGGACCTTCACTCTGTGCTGTGGGCAGGAGTGCTCAGTCCCACTGGCCAGCCAGGAGTGGCCTGATGGCGGCTGAAGCCATCGATGGGGTTTGGGGAGTGCAGTACTTCACAAGCTGGTCCCAGGTGAGACCTCACCCTGAGCTTCAGCCTCCTCCTGCAGAGATTGTGCTCAGCAGAGCCCTGGAGTCTGCTGGCCCTGACCCTGCACTGCAAACACTCACGTGCAGAAGCACCGAGTGATCTCTGAGCAGAGGAGCACTGAGGACTGAGAGTGGCCAGAGGCAGCAGGAACAGCTGCCTAATGCTGTGGACAGCCCCAGTGCAAGTGGGCAGTGAAAGCCAACACCGGGGGCCGAGAGGCATCTCCATGGGTGTCAGAGCCAGACAGGCTGCCTGCAACCCTGCAGTCCTCTCCCTTCTTTCTCAGATCTCTGAGAAAGCCCCAAGCTCCCTGAAGATGATGCAGGACTAAGGATTTCTGCTGCTACAGAGAAGAGCTCTGTGCAGCCTCTCAAGGAAACAGCTGCCACCAACGCTACAAAGCAGGACCAGAGCTGGAGACCAGCCTGGAGCTCCAGCTTATCCCCATGGTGATGCTATCCTGAGATGACTGAAGCTGCCATCCTCTCAGAAGCTGCAAACCCACCAGCAGCAGAAACCAATCTTAAAGATGTGTTGTGTGGAAGGGAAGAAGAGCTGCAACCTCTTCGGAGGTCAAGAGTCGTGCCCATCAATGCCAGCAGCCAGGGGCTCATGCAAGGCAGCGGGTCCAAGGGCAGGGATATAAGGGAGCGTAAAAGGCAGGTGAGGCAGTGCTATTGACATCTGAAGTGATTTGGTGCAGGATATAGTTAAATTATTTGCAGATCCCCCACCTTTTCCTTCCCACCCCCAGAACAGGAATAGAGTCATTAAAACAGCATGTTCTGGGACAGCGGTGATCTCTCGGGACAGCCAAGGCCTGACCCGGTATCCCTGCCTCTTCCCTCAGGGGTCCTCAGGTCTGCCAGAAATCCTTTGGAGGATGATGACCCCAGCATCTGGTGCATGTAGCAGAACAGGATCTCATGCTGGTCAGACTGGTTTGGGTGACCCCAGCTCGAAGACGACAGCGGTCGGGTGTTCATCCATCAGCATCACCCTTGATGTGGCCTCTCTGTCACCCCCAGCTTGTGGTGGTGCCCCATCCCAGATGCCCACACAGGAGCCAAGGTGTAGCTGCTCAAAGGAGTGAGAGAGACTGGCCTGGAGCAGAGGAGTGACCCCATGCCAGGGCAGATGTCAGCCCCTTCCCCGCCTGCGCAGAGGCACTACTGACAGCACCTTGCAGCAGACCCTTGGGAAGGGCAGGGGAATCGGCGCTGCCAAGACATGCTTGTCAGGCAGCCAGCGCTCGGGAAACGAGGAGGGAGAGTGTGGAAGGAACGTGTCACCACACTGGGAACATATGGGATGGCAATCTGCAGGGAAGGACGGCAGCCCCCACACTCCCCGAAGAGCGAGCGGACCCTCCCGAGGCCTCGCAGAGCAGCGCATTAGCATTGGAAAGGACATCCAACAGCATCACTTTCCTCTGGCTCCAGGGACAGCAAGGGAGGAGGAACACAGATACTGTTTCTCGTGCCAGATAAGCTCCTTGGCAAAGGGTGACTCTGTGGTGTACGGCAGCACGAGGGGCCCGTGGGAAGGAGCTGCACAGCAGTCATCCCATAAGATGAGGATCTAGAGAGGGGCACAGCATACATGTGTCGTCTCTTGTGTCTCTCTGTGTCACCTTATGTCCAGGCAGGCTCACCAAGGAGAGAATCCTTCTCCTGGCAGCTGCAGGGATGCAGACTGGAGCCAGGCACGAGGTGCAGTGCAGCCTTGTCTTCCCCAGGCAGGGTGCAGGAGAGCGGGGCAAAGCAAACACAGCAGGCACAGGTCTCCACGGAGCAGTTACCCTCCTCCCACCCAGAGACAGTGGGGTCAGCTTACCTGCTGCCACGTGCCTCTGCCTGCCGTCCCACACTGTCCTCCTTGGCTCTGCAGAGGTGGCAGCCACCCTTGCTCAGGGCTCAGGGAGAGGCTATGTGGGACCACCCTTTCCGCTGGCCCCAAATCACTTGTCTCCCCACTCACCAGTCACAGGGGGTCCCTACAACTGGTTTTGACATGGAATTAGCTCCACTGCCACTGGCTAATGTGTGCTGGGTGCAGTTACTGAGTGGAAGAAGAACCTCAGCTACTCTTTGTGCTGCCAGATGTAGGTCTGGGCCCAATGGACTTGGAGCCATTTTGTGGGGACAGGACCTTGCTAAGGTCTGTGTCCCCAGGAGATGTGTGTGGGACCCTCATGACAGGGGACTTGGGACCACTTTATGGGGACAGGACCTTGCTAAGGTCTGTGTCCCTGGGGGATCTGTATGGGAGACAGCAAAGCAGTGAGAGGAGCTCAACCGGGTGAGAAGAAGCATCAACCTCAATGAGTGTAAAGACAAGCACAAACATGAGGGTCTCCCATGGTCAATGAGAGGCTGTTTGGAACCTGTTATCAGCAGACACTTTCTTCCTAAGACAGACTATTTCCTAAACAATGCCAGGCTGTAAAACACCCCCTCAACCCAAAACAATGTCCTGACTTCAGCGTCTGACACAGGCAGAACCTGCGCGTTCCCTGAGGACGGTGCTCCAACGCCTTCTCTTCCCCATCCATTGTCACAGGGTTGCTATGATGAGTAAACTCAAAGCCTGGAAGCTCAGCTGAAACCAAACGTGAATCCAAAGCTCCAGAAAAACCTTTTCCCAAAGCCTAGTCAGGAAACTAGGATGGATATCTCAAAAGAACAGACTTTCCCAAGAGATCTCCAATAATTCCTGGATTCGGACTCATGTTGCTGCCTCTCTTATCAAGCAGGACATGCGTGTTCATGACAGATGAGCAGGCTACGCTTTACACCTGCTGGAGACATTAATTCCAAGAGAAAGCAGGGACTGCAGCAATATTTTATGACTACATGTCACAGAATCACACAATCACAGAACATTAGGAATTGGAAGGGTCCTTGAAAGATCATCTAGTCAAATCCTTCTGCCACAGCAGGATCCCCTAGGTCCAGTCACACAGGAACATATCCAGGTGGGTTTGAAATGTCTCCAGAGAAGGAGACTCCACAACCCCCTTGGGCAACCCCTTCCAGGGCTCTGTCATCCTCACTGGGAGGAATGTCTTTCTCACACTGATGAGGAACCTCCTCTGTTCCAGCTCACACCTGCTGCCCCTTGTCCTGTCACTGGGTGCCCCTGAGCAGAGCCTGGCTCCATCCTGCTCACACCCACCCTTCACATATTTATCAACATTCACCCCTCAGGCTCCTTTTTTCCCAGCTCCAGAGCCCCAGCTCCCTCAACCTTTCCTCAGCAGGGAGATGCTCCCCTCCCTTCATCACCCCTGTGGCTCTGCACTGGCCTCTCCCCAGCAGCTCTGTGTCCTTCTGGAACTGAGGGGCCCACAACTGGACACAAGACCCCAGCTGTGGTCTCCGCAGGGCAGAGCAGAGAGGGAGGAGAACCTCTCTCACTCTGCTAACCACCCCCTCTGTCCTTCATGCTTACAACAGGACACAGAAAACCTGAACTATGCTCTGCTGCGGCCTCTCTCACTCTACAAGCAGAATGACTTGGCTGTTCCCAACTTTGAACTCGATTAGTGTCCACAGCAAACGCAGCCAGTAGCCAGGCTGCAAGGCTGCTTAGAGTTGCTTTTCAAGGACAGCTTTGTTGCCCAATATCCTGAAAGAATATCCTGTTTTCCCCACAAGAAAAAAAATTCCTAATGGGATTAATATTAAATCCTTCTTTGAAAGGAGACAGAAGCGCAGAGGCACAGAGCAGGAAGGACACTTCCCACCTTCCACAAGCAGTGGCACCTGAGCTCTGCCATCCCTGGCCTCTGGGTTCCTGTGTTCCTCCCAAGCAGAGCTGTGCTCAGGGCACAGAGGAAGGACGTGTTGTTGACTTGCCACACGGCTTCATTCATCCCAGCAGCACTGGGTGTGCTCAGAGGAAACTGGGAGCCCGTGTCTGGCTGAGATCCCCATGGCACTTCCCACCTACAGCTGGTAGCTGTCAGTGCAGGGTGCTCAGTCCTGGAAAGGGTGTTAGAAAAGGCAAAACCCAGTGGCACGGTGATGCCAAAGTGCCCCTTTACTCTATTATTCACCTTGTTGTTGTCTAAGCAAAACTGAGCGCAGGCCTCTCCCTGCTAGGTCACAGCAGACCCGTCAGCAACAACCTCCCACCCACTCGCTCACAGCCTCAGAAGTGGGCGAATGAGTCTGCTGCAGTGGCTGCTCTTCTCCTACCGCGTGCACCTGGTGCCTTAGTGCCCCGACACGCTCGAGCACAGCCGTAAACACGCTCGTGCGACGCGCAGAGTGGCGGTTTCCCTCACATGAAAGGGCTCTGCGCCTCCGCAGCTGCTCGGGCCTCGCCTGCGGAGTGTCACTGCCTCTCCCTCCGCTCCCCTCCCTCGGCTCCGACTGAACCGCACCGCAAATTAGAGCATCAGACAGGAGACACAGGAGACAATTAGTGCCATTAGGCAGCGGGAGCAGCTCGGGGAAAACATCCATAGGCAGCAGCTCTTTGGTGCAGCGCTGGTGCACGTAGGGAGCCTCAAGAGCTGGGGCAGTGTGGCATCTGCAAGGTGAGGAGCTCAGCCCAGGATAGGGCCATGGCACGCTCGAGCACTGGGCATACTGGGATGAGGCCATGGCACACTGGGATGGGGGCTACGGCACACTCAGGCACACTGGGATGGGGCCATGGCACACTTGGGCACTGGGACTGGCTCTGTCTTCTCCTGCAAAACCCAAACCAGAGGGAAACACCAATGGCAATGCCAACAGCACCCAGCTTGGCCCCAGTGCCTGCTGCTTGGGTTGCTGGGCTGTAGCTGCTGTCGGCAGGGGCTGTCCCAGGCTGGATCCAGCTGGAACAACACTAGATAGCCCTGGTGGTCCTTGTGGAGGAGCGAGGGGCTGCCTGGGACCACCACAGTGCCCAGTGCTGGGGTGACCGCGGGAAGCCCCGTCCGCAGGTAGGCGATGGCACAGCCACTGGGCTTCGGTGGAGCCAATTTGCACCGTTTCCCACCCAAAGGAGCCCGCGGCGAAGAAGCAGGGCCCGGTACCGTGAGGAAGGACCCGGGGGCCACTGCACGGGCGGTCCCGGGCTGATGCTGCCCGAGGTCCTGGCTGCAGCCAGTAGAACCGCTTGGAGACCCGCGACCCTCGGCCACCGGGACCCGGGCTGTGGCGGGCGCGGGACAGGCGGGGTCGCCGAGTTCCCGCCCGACGGGGCGGGCCGCAGCGGGGCGGTACGTGCCGGGGCTCACGGCTGGGCCGGCCGCGCCGGCGGTCGCGGGGGGCGCCGGGG
>VXBP01009448.1:207293-246833 GCA_013400115.1 Rhinopomastus cyanomelas | reverse complement strand
GGAGCCGGAGCCGGGTCTTGGGCTCCGGCGATTCCGCGCACACCGCGCTGGGGATGGGGGGGTTAGTCCCGGTGGTGACCGGTGTCCCGGTCGCACGTGGGCGCAGCCGAGCTCGGCGAACCGGGAGTTTCCCCACCGGCGGGGCCTGCCACCGCCGCTCTGGGCCTTCCGGTGCTCCTAGCTCGCGGAGGGGGGGGGGGACCGCATGTGGTCCCCCCTCAGCCCCGACCGCGATTGGTGCGCCCCGCTTTGTAACGGACCCCGGTAGCGTAGTTACCAGCAGCAACACCCCGGCGCAGCGTTCCGCCGCCCCAGTGATCCAGCTCCGGGGGTTCCTCATGCCTCGGCCCGGGTAGGTCTGGTCTCCGGCGCGGGGATGGGATCTGGCCGGTCCCCCGCCGACGGCCCCAGGGGCTGCGCGGGAGAGTCCGGCCGCACCGACGTGCGAGTTCCCGATAGCGGCGGGGGAGGTGGCGACTGACCGGGTGTCTGGTGCTTGATAGGAGGACGGAGCTCTGGGAGGCTCTGGCTCAGCTTCCCGAGAACAGCGGTACCGGGGCTTCAGCACTCCGGCTGGACGCTGCTGGAGCCCCTCCTGTTGCTTCCCCCTCGGCCACTCGAAGCCACCGGGACGTAGGGGTCGCTCAGGTCTTTCCAGCAGCGCGGCCTGGGCTTGGTGGTCCTCGGTGAGGTGGTCGAGGAACCGAGCGAGTGGAGAGGGTCACAGGGTCCCAGCAGACCCCTACCGCGTGGGTGTCCCGGTTCGGCACCCTCCGGACAAGGGGGGTGAGGGGTGCTGGCGGGTCTGGAAGGTGCCCCGGAACAAGGAGGTGAGGAGGACCAGGAGGATGGGGAGAGAACGGTGGGACCGGGGCGTAGTTCGTGTCCTTTCCCGGGACAGTAGAACCCTCGACCGGCCTCCTGGGTTACCCTTCGCTTTGGGTTTTTAAGTTGCTGCTGAGCAAGATGGGGGTTTTTTAGCGGCCTTATGAGAAACCTGAAATGTAACGCTGCTCGTTTTGTGCTTTTCTTGTGAGCCCTGAGCCTTCCTGTGGTGCCCAGGCATCCCATTTTCATGCTAAGTGAGGTAATTTAGTGCTGGCTGATCCTTCGGGCTCTGTCTTTGCTCCGAGGTTTTCCTGGCCGTGGCTAGAAGGGCTGAGACGCTGCCCAGGGGCTGCTGTGTGCGGCGGGTGGGGAGCTGGAGACACCCCCGGACCCGGGGCTTTGTGAGAAGGGGCTTTGACTCACCCCTGAGGGGCCTTTTGATTACAATCCAGGGTTTGTTTTGCCCAGACCACCCCGTCCCCAGGTCCTAGGGTGTCACTGCCCTGTCCTGGCTCCAAGCCTGGTGTGAAGCTCCTGTCCCTTTCCAGGGGGCAGTTCCTGAAAAGGTGTGAATGGTTTCATGTGCTTTCCCCGGTTCCAGGCTCCTCTGGCAGCGAAGGTGGAAAATACCCGGTGACTTGCACGTTATAATTTCATCGGCCCTTGATGAGGAGTTGAAAAGCTGCACGTAGGCTCGGGGAGGCGAGTTGCATCTCATTAAGGACTATCTAGTGCGAATCCCATTGTTGTGCTTTTATGGCTCTTCCTATTTCCTTCTGTGGAATCAGCCTGTAACGGCGGCTCTAAGTGGGAGCCTGGTGTCCGTGTGACTCACTTCTGTGTTACATGGTGCCCTTAAAGCTGCTGCAGAATAGTTGTGCTGGAGCCAAAGAGAGTTCGTGTGTTAACTCTTGAAACCGCAGCCACCTGAGTGCTGCTGGGTGAGTCCTGCACCTCCACTCCAGTGCCACCCAGGCCCTGGTGTGAGGGTTGTGATGGGATGGTGGCTGGGACCAGAGGCAGTGGAAGAGCAGTAGTCATGGTTTGACTGCGATGGCTGTGACTTTCTGGGGCTCTGCAGCCTCGCACCACCCCGCTTGGCCATGAAACCCCGTGTGGCCGCGTGCGAGACCGGCGGTGCGGGTGTCTAATGAAAGAATGCCGATGCTATTCCATGCCACATTTTTCTCATTCTGAGGATTTCCTGGCTGGGTATGGGATGTCCTAGGAGTGTTCCGAGTGCTGCTGGTACAGGGAGGACCTGGCTTTCCCTACCAGAGCATAGCCTGTGTTGGGTCAGGGACTGTGAGACCCATAAGCATGAGGTTGAAGCGGATGAGAGCCCAGAAGAGCAGCTTCATGTAATGTTCTTATGACCGGTTTGCAAATGCCTCCAGGTCCACCTGCAGGGCAGCCTGAGCTTTGACTTCACATGTTCTTGTACCAGTAAGATGCTTGGTTCTCGCTCAGACAGGCTGAGCATCACCAGCTGGTCATGGCAGCCCAGGGTGGGAGCTTGTCTGTTGGTGAGCAGGAGCAGCTGTTGGGCTGTTCACTCCCAAACTTCATGATGAACCATCCCAATGTCCTGCTCTGCAAGGCAGTTGTAGTCTGGGCACTGTGATGATTGTGCCCAGAGCACATTGTTGGGTGCCTGGTGCTCTTGGTGCTGGAGATCCCCGTGCCAGGTGTTGGGGAAGGCCCCAGGCCACTGCTGGAGAGCAGTGGTGGCTACTGTTGGGCTGAGTGGGCTGCTCCATGCTGCTGCAGGCTGGGGCTCGCTGGCAGCATGTGCAGCTGGGGGTGGGAGGAGGGCAACTGGCGATGCAGCCTCTGCCGGCGTGGCCGCCATGCCCCATGGCGTCTGTCTGTCTGCACGCCCGTGCTGGCTCACCGGGCTGGCAGACTGGGGCACGTCTGAGGATGCGCTGGCCATCCCCGGTGGGGGAAAGACATTGGGTAGGCCGGGTTGGTGCTGCTGGCAAAAACCTTGAGCTTGTCCATGCGGGCCACCAGCCTCGAGCAAAGCCTGCCAGTGCTGCTGACCTCACCTCACCCTGCCGGCGAGTGCCGCGGCTGAGCGGGACCTCAATCGAGTATTGTCTTGGTGCAGAGCCCTTGGAAGCGCTGGGGAGTCACGTAGGCCATGTGCTGCCAGGTTAAACCCAGCTATGGCTGCTCGCTGTGATTACAGCTCCGTGCTTAATGCTGTAAACCCGCTTAAATCTGGTGAAAGTGGTGTCTCATTAGCTCATAACAATCTCCATTTCATCTTGCTTCTGGACAGAAAGAGGCCAAATTTGAAGCTGTAAATGGCTCAGGATTGCCAGCACCTCTGTTTCCCCAGCGGCACATACAAGATCTTGATGTGGTTTGAGGGTGACCGAGCACTGGAACAGGCTGCCCAGGGAGGCTGTGGAGCCTCCTTCTCTGGAGGCATTTAATACCTGCCTGGACGTGTTCCTGTGTGACTGGATCTAGGGGATCCTCCTGTGTTGAGGGATTGGACTGGATGATCTTTCAAGGTCCCTTCCAGTCCCTAATATTCTGTGACTAGAAGGGATACTCAGGGTCTGCTGTGTCCCCACATGGGCACATGTCCCAGTGCTGGAATGAGCCCCCATGTGCTCTGCAGCTCTGACAAAGGAGTGTTTTGAGGTGCTGGCTGAGCCCTGGTGCCCCCCAGCTCAGCTCTACCAGCCTGATGATGGCATGAGCCCCCATGTGCTCTGCAGCTCTGACAAAGGAGTGTTTTGAGGTGCTGGCTGAGCCCTGATGCCCCCCAGCTCAGCTCTACCAGCCCCAGTGCCCTGCAAATGGCAGCAGTGGCCGAGCAAGCACAGGCTGTGCACGGGTGCCCGATGCAGGAGTTGAGTAGCCAGGCACAGTGACGGGAGACATCCCTCTTGCTCTGACCTCAAAAGGCAGCGATGTGAGCGAGGACACTTCCATGAAGAGTTTGCCCCAGAAATATTTCATGGTATTTGCAGCCCCGGTATAAATGTGAGCCTCTGTCTTGGCTCTGGAGTCCCGCCAGGCTGGGGCTTTGAAAACTGCGGCAATTTGCCGCATTATGTAACTAAAAGTCTCGAAGTCATCCTGTCCCGGGCCCCAACAGCGCTTGTGAGTAGCACCTGAGAGGCAGAGGGGCCCTTCGCCTGCTCCAGAGGGGTCTGTTTCGAGCTGAAATGGCCCCCATTGCCTGAGAAACCTCAATCCCTGCCCTCGCCACGCCGAGGGTTTGCCGGAGGCTGCCCGTTCCTGCGGATGAGCCGGGGTGTTCACGCGGAGCAGATGTGATACCTGCCTGTCGTTACTTGGTCTCATCAGCTTTAATTACTGTAAATATGGTTATTTTATTTCCTAATAGGGCAAACTGGAGCTGGCTGCCTGGCAGCTGTGAATTTGATTTCCAAACACGTCGTACACGTTGCGGCTCTTCCCAAACAGAGCTGTAAATGTCAGAACTATGTTCTGGGTGGTTTCCCTTTTTGCAAAGGGGAGGGAAACTTTCCAGTTGGACTGGTGGCCTTCATGTGCTGCTGCTTTGTTCTCCCTCCTCTCCCTGTGCTGGGCGCTGGGGAGGCCTCTCCTTGGGTTCTGGGGGCAGTGCTGGGCCACTCGATTCAAGGAGGAGATGGAGGGGCTGGAGCGGGTTCAGAGGAGCGAAGGGACTGGAGGGAAAGGCTGATGAGGAGAGGCTGAGGGAGCTGGAAGTGTTTAGCCTGGAGAAGAGGAGGCTTGGAGGGCACCTTTTCCCTCTCTCCAACTCCCTGAAGGGAGGTTGGAGTCAGATGGGGGTCAGGCTCTTCCAGGCAACCAGCACCAGGATGAGAGGTCAGGGCCTGGAACTGCCAGGGGAGGGTTAGGATGGATGTTAGGAAGCCCATCCTCATGGAAAGGGGGACCAGAGCCTGGACTGGACTGCCCAGAGCAGAGGTGGAGTCCCCATCCCTGGAGGAGTTGAAGGCCGGCCTGGCTGTGGCCCTTAGGCCGGCCTGGCTGTGGCCACAGGGCCTGAAGGAGTAGGTTGGACGTTAGGAAGCCCTTCCTAGTGTGGAAAGGGTGATCAGACTCTCGACTAGATTGTCCAGGGCAGTGGTGGAGTTGCCATCCCTGGAGGTGTTGAAGGCCAGCTTGGCTGTGGCCCCGAGTGCCCTGGTCTGGCCGCTGTGGTGATGTTAGGCCCTGGGCTGGCTGAGCTCCAAGGGCTTCTCCAGCCTCAATCCTTCTGTGATTAAAAGTCTGCCCAGTTGTATCTTGAGAGATACTGGACCAGGCTCCTCTCTCTCAGGTCTGCCTGGCTGTGGCCCTTAGTGCCCTGGTCTGGCCACTGTGGTGATGTTAGTTCCTGGGCTGGATGATGTGAAGATTCTTTTCCAGCCTCAATCATTCCGTGACTCTGTGAAACTATGTGAGGCTAAGGAAGAAATCAAGGAGCCTTCGTGCGGTTGAAGGAAGAGCTTTCTAAAACGGGCCTTTCTTAATAAGGATTTTCAGTGAGTCAGGGAAAAATGTTGTGGCATGCAGAGCTCATCATGCAAAGCCTCTGGCATCGGGCTTTTGAGGATCTTGCCTCATGGTCTCAAGCCTCGTTCCGCTCAAGGATTTTCACTGTGCCTCAGCAATGCAAGAAAGGTCATGTCTAACCCGCCAGGAGTCTCTTTTATGGAGCAAGAGATGCCACCTGGGCACCCGCAGGAGGAGGAATGCTGCTCCCAGGGCAAGAACAAATAGATGAACCAAGCCGCAGCAATTTTGATGCAGTCGAGCTCCTTGGGAGCGGTACAGGAATTAAACGTCTGCGTGTATCGTAGGAGCACAAGGGAGAAATCCTTGAGCTTTTGCCTTGGGTAGGTTTCTCTGCCAGGGCAAACAAGTAGGTTGTAGTTCTTACTGGTGGGATTTTATCTTGTTTGGTCTTTCAAATGGTTCAGATAATGAGGGTGACCTCATTAATGTCTACAAATATTTGAGGGGTGGGTGTCAGGACGATGGCACTGGGCTGTTCTCGGTGTCATGTAGTGATAGGACAAGGGGCAATGGTTGTAAGCTGGAACATAGGAGGTTCCACATCAACTTGAGAAGGAACTTCTTCACGGTGAGGGTGAGAGAGCACTGGAACAGGCTGTCCAGGGTGGTTGTGGAGTCTCCTTCTCTGGAGATGTTCAAGACCCGACTGGACAGGTTCCTGTGGGACTTGGTTTAGGTGATCCTGCTGTTGCAGGCGGATTGGACTAGATGATCTTTCGAGGTCCCTTCCAATCCGTAATGATTCTATGATGCTATGATTCTATGAAATCAGTGTTGTTAGCTGATGCTTTAAACTTGATTGAAAGCTGTGAGTCAAAGCAGGAGATGCCTGGAAGCTCAACTGCGCAGCTGCCAGTGGAGAGGAGATGCTGAGCAGAACTCCGTGTTCCCAGTGGTGGGAGTGATGGGTGAGTGGGCTGCTCCCCACACAGAGTATGTGGTGACCCTCTACAGAGCCTGGTGCTTTCCTCCCTGGTTGCTGGTGCCCGGGGTGTGTATTGCTCCTGCCACAGGGCTACCCGTAGCCGGACCCGCCAGAGTGGGCTCAGCCCAGTGTCCGTTGAGCACTTGGTGTGGCTGTGGGGTCTAAGCAAGGAAATCGGCTCTGCTGGCTCCTGGGCATAGTTCAGCCGCGGACGTGCTTGGGGCAGCGTCTTGTCAATGATTCCTTTGTTGGAGTGTGGGGTGGCTCGGATCTGCTCGTGATGGTCATGTGTCGCCCTGGCTGGGACGCAGGAAAACACTCGGCCAGGAGGAAAATCGGTGGCGTCTGGGTTGGGCTAAACCAGCCTTAGCGGCTTACAGAAACGGGCCACCTGGGCTTTGCTTCCTCTGGCCCAGAGCGCGGGTCTGAGGCATCACCTGAGCGTGTCCAGGTGTCAGGTGGCTCCGGCAAACCCAGTGCTGTATCAGGTAACTTTTTGCTGGGCCAAGTGGGAGCGGGGGCTCCCCGCAGCTCAGGGCTGCAGCAGGACACCTAGGTCCCGGCCTCGGATGTGCACCTGAGTGATGTGAAGTGGCTGAAAGGAAGGTGCTCCCAGCATGATGTGGTGTGCCAAGGGCACCAGGGGATGTGCCAGGTAGATGCCAGCGCCTCAGCAGCCATGGGTGAGATGGTAATCGCTGTGAGTCTGAACTGACTGTGCTATAAATAGGAGGCTGCACCTCTTGGAGCCAGCCTGGCTTCGAGGTTGTCACTGCGCCTGGTGTGATCTGGGGAGCTCTGGAGAAAGCAGTCCTGCTCAAAGGTGGCTTTTTCCACACGTGCAGGGAACTGCTGAGCGAGGGGTGGCTCTAGCGGAGGAGCGCCACGTCCATCCTTGGTTGGTGGTGCCTGACATGGATGGAGGAGTCTCTGGCTGTGATGCTGGGGTCTGCAGGACCTCACAAAATGTAGTCTGTAGGGGCTCGGGGAGCTCTGGGTGCTGTAGTGATTCCTGCTGCTTTACACGTTGTAAACCATGTGTATGACCAGCTGCTCTGGTTGTTTCTTGCCTGGGCTGGATGGTGGTGCAGCTCGTTTGCTGGGGATGGGGCTGTTCCAGGCAGACCCCCTTCTCGTGCCCAAGCAGTGCTAGCTGTGTGCAGGAGCTTTCCCCAGTCGCTGCTCAGGCTAAGTTTAGCTGCAACCCTTGGCCTTTAGGTCTGGCCAGGCTGGTGGGTGTGATGTGACGCCTGTCTGCTCCTTCCTTTCAGAAATGGACATGTCCTGGCTCTGCTTCTGGGCTTCTTTCCCCTGGTGGGTCCGCATTTGGTGACCTGGGGGTGCTGCTTTTGCTCAGTATATCC
Source organism: Rhinopomastus cyanomelas (assembly GCA_013400115.1). Taxonomy (NCBI): domain Eukaryota; kingdom Metazoa; phylum Chordata; class Aves; order Bucerotiformes; family Rhinopomastidae; genus Rhinopomastus; species Rhinopomastus cyanomelas. The sequence goes on along the minus strand of VXBP01009448.1, from coordinate 239,183 downwards.
TGGGCTTCCCTGATGTGCCCAGGCAGTGCTGGGATACACTCCTGAAAAAGCTCCGGGGGGCTCTACCCTGGGCTAGCGAGCCCCAGCCAGACCGGCCACTGGCCCTCTCAGCCCTCTGCTGCCCAGGCCTGTTTCTGGTTGCCTTCACAGCTCTGTGCTGATGGCTGCTGGCAGGGACACCGCCTGCCCTTCTCAGCTTAGGCTGGGGTGTCATGTATTAAATATTTTGCTTATAAATACTGACTGCCCAGACTCTTAAAGGCCAGCTGCAATCTGAGCTTGTCTTTTGGAGTGGCCCTGTGAGGCTGGCGAGCCCCGAGTGCTGGAGTCTTGACCAGCTCTCCCACAAATGGTCCAGGGCACTGGTGCTGTGTCAGCCTAGTGAGCAGGGCTCGAGCTGTTTTGTGCCAGGGCGCAGGGATGCAGCCGCCCGTTTTCACCTGAGTCACTGCTTTATCCTTTGCAGGTCTCTGAACCCCAACTGAGCCCTCAGCACTTTGGTTCAAGATGCCACCGGCCATCGGAGGCCCCGTGGGGTACACTCCTCCTGAAGGAGGATGGGGTTGGGCCGTGGTCATCGGAGCCTTCATCTCCATTGGATTTTCCTATGCCTTCCCCAAATCCATCACCGTGTTCTTCAAAGAGATCGAAGTCATCTTCAACGCGTCGAGCAGCAAAGTCTCGTGGATCTCCTCCATCATGCTGGCTGTTATGTACGCGGGAGGTAAGTGGCTGCAGGCATCAGGACCTGGGCTCTTGTGTGGCAGTACAGGGCGCAGCTCCCCTGAGGCTTCACACCTGCTCTAATGGTGACAACCAGAACTTAGCCAAGAGCTTCAATTCTCTCCTCGCATGAGAGCTGAACTTCCCGTAGCAACTCCGCTTGAAGGAGGCTGCTCAAAAAGTTCTGGTGAATGCCCAGAACACAAAAAACTGGGTTAATCTGTCCTCCTTTGCAAAGCTGTAAGTAAAATCTTTCCGGGGAATTACAACTTGTGTAATTCTGCCCTTGTCCTTGTTATTGTGCGCTCTGGGTGCTGGGTCTGCTTGCAGCACCCACTTGAAGGTCAGGGAGCTGCTGTGCCACTGGGTAGGAGCCCTGCTCGTGGGTCTCTTTATTTTCAATAAGACATTGATTTTTTTTAATCCAGTGGTTCTGTCTGGGCAGCTGTGTTCAGTTTCTGATCAGCTCTGGTGGCTCAGCAGTGCTCTGGAGTGCACAGTGCTGCTTGTTCCTCCTTGCTGGTGCCGGGCAGTGCTTGAGGGTGGCAGTGAGCACTGGAAGTAGAGAGACACGAGCAGTATAAAGCCAAACCACTTAAAGTGAGGCAGCTCCCCTCCCCATCCTTCAGAAACTGCTCCTTGGGGGATTAAAAGACGCCAAGCTTTGTTGCTTGATGCTTGTCCTCAACCAGCGAGGAGCGAGCGGAGCGCTCCCGGCCTCGCCTGTGTCCGCCTGCCCGCACACGCGGCTTTGCGCTGGGGTGCTTGGCTGAAAGCGGCTCTTATGGGGAGCTGCTGCTGTGCCCACTTCAGAGGCAGCTCGGAGCTTGTACTGCTGCCATGGCCACTGGCGAGCTGCCCGTGTCCTCGTTGCATTTGTGCATCGAAAGGAGCTGACGTCAGCTCCCGCCCGAGCACAAGGCTTTTCCTTTGGGGAACAGGCTGGGCTTTGTCCGCGCTCAGCGACCAGCACATTTCCCTACTCCGATGTTATAACAAGCTTGTAAACTGTGTAACTGCCTTAATGAGACTCAATCTGGGCCATTCCTCCTCTCCTAATAGCCCCGGGCTGGTTCCTCTGGGTGACTTGGTGGGGGTGGCTTTGCCTGCAGCTTCCTGCTGCAGTCCTGGGGTTGTCCCTGTTCCACTCTCTCCGTGCTGACACTGTCTTTCCTGCTCCCATTGAGCTGTTGCCATTAAATCCCAGCAGCTCCCTGGTCTTGAGCCGCTTGCCTGCGAGTCTGGGTCAGTGATGCTGAGGTATGCTCCAGGCAGAGACCGTGCTTCTGGAGTGTGGGAGCTTCCTGCTACCTCACTCTGTTGTTCCAGAGCTCCTGTGACCTGAGCCCAGACCTTTTGTCAGGTTGAACTGTGCTGGGGCAGTCACAGTCCACATCCAGTTCTCCCTGTTCCCAGGACACCTTCCTGCGGGAACTGTGTGCTTGCTTGGAGGCAAAAAAAAAAGTAGCTTCTGCTCTGGCAAACTGTCCTGGGCTGGTGGTGTCTGGTGGAGCTGGGGAAGATCCTGTCCTGGGCAGGGCTGGAGGTGGTGGAGCAGCACGTTCTGCTGCCCCACGCCACTGCCCTGGGTGTCCACCATTGGGTATGAGGCCGTACGGATCCCAAACGGCCCTTTCTCAGCATCACCTCTAGATCCATCACCCATGAATAACCCAACAGAACAGCAAAAGGCTTCATGGGAATTGTTAGGATTGGAGGTGGACTTTTGTTTTTAAGGAAAAGTGAAAGGAGAGGGGGAATTGCCACCCAGACACCCTGTGCTCCCCTGTCAGCTGCCCTTGGTGCTGCTGCTCCGGGCTGTGTTTCCCGGAAGGAAGGCTGCTGCTGCTGCCGCCGTTAGACTCTGTCCAGGGCCATCACGTTTGCCCAGTTCAAGGTACAGGTTTTGCAAAGTGCCGAGTGCCCTCCAGGGAGCCACTTGGGGTGATGTGACAGCCCTGGGGACCTGCTGCTGCCTCTCACGGGGTCATGGCCCCTTCCCAACTGCTGGTGGCATCATGTCCGAACTGCTGGCACAGGGCTACCAAACTGGCTGTGGTGAGTGGGATGCCGTGGGGGCTGCTTCTGTGGCTGTTGGGCTTCTGTAACCTTCTTCAGGCTTTGTTTAAACTGGGCCAAAAGGTCAAGTAGAGTCTGAGGACCCATCAACAACATGTTGACAACGTCGCTGTCTGTTAATGGCAAAACTGGCTCTGTTAATATTGACTGGGTGTTCATTCAGTTTATTTAAATCCACTGGAGTGTCTGTGGAGTGTGCTCCAGTATCTAATCACTGTTTGCTTTGGATTAAAGCTCTCCATAGTGAAGCTCTGCAAAGGTGGCTGAACAGAGCCATTGGGCTCTCCTGCCTCAGGGGCAGCAGCGAAAGCAGAAGGTCCCCCTTCTCCTCCAGCAGCACAATGGGTGCTGCTCCTCCTGTGAGCCCTTGGGGAGCTTTTCCTGTGCCCCTTGAAGCTGCTGCTTCAGCTTTAGGCTGGATCAGAAACTTCTTGCTGGAGATAGGCAGTTGCTATGCTACTGAGACCCCAACCTGTGGTGGGCAGAGCCCCCAGTCCAGAGGACTGTGGGGCCAGGTGGCTTCACCCCCTCCTTAACCCCTGTCCCTGGAGGCAGCTGCTGCCTAGCAGCTCCTTGGTTTATCCCCCAGAGGCAGCCTGCTCAGAGAAGTCTTGGCTTTCTTGCTCTATCTAAGCGTCAAGTCTCTTATCTTCATCTGCCCCTCCACCTCCTTCCCCTTCCCTCAGTTCCCTTAGTGGGTGAAGCCAGAAGCTTGTGCTGATAAACCTCTGCTGAGCTCATGTGCGTCTGCCTTGTCTCTTGTGCAAACCCCACTAACCTCTGGGTGTTTCTCCTTCGGCCCACAGGCCCCATCAGCAGCATCTTGGTGAACAAGTACGGCAGCCGGCCCATCATGATCGCCGGCGGGTGCCTCTCCGGGTGCGGGCTGATCGCAGCCTCTTTCTGCAACACGGTGGAGGAGCTTTACTTCTGCGTTGGGGTCGTAGGGGGTAAGTGATGGCTTTGCCCTCCACCCACCCCTGCTGGCTCCTGATGCAGCTCTGAGCCCGTGGTTTCTCCTCTCCTTCAGGTCTCGGACTGGCATTTAACTTGAACCCAGCTTTAACTATGATCGGCAAATACTTCTTCAAGAAGCGCCCGCTGGCCAACGGGCTGGCCATGGCAGGCAGCCCCGTCTTCCTCTCCACCCTGGCACCCGTGAACCAGCTCTTCTTTGGCATCTTCGGCTGGCGGGGCAGCTTCCTCATCCTCGGTGGTCTCCTGCTGAACTGCTGCGTGGCCGGATCTCTGATGCGGCCCATCGGCCCCAAGCCGGATCAGCAGAAGAAAGAGGCCACGAAGGAAGTGCTGCAGGAAGCTGGGAAAGTGGTGAAGAAGGACGATGGCGACACCAGCACCGACCTCATCGGTGGGAAGGCCAAGAAAGAGAAGACCACGCTTTTCCAGACCATCAACAAGTTCTTGGACCTCTCCCTGTTCACACACAGGGGCTTCCTACTATATCTATCGGGCAACGTGATCATGTTCTTTGGGCTCTTCACTCCCTTGGTCTTCCTCAGCAATTACGCAAAGAGCAAGAAGATCGCCAACGAGTCTGCAGCCTTCCTGCTCTCCATCCTGGCCTTCGTAGACATGGTGGCCAGACCTTCCATGGGACTGGTGGCAAACACCAAGTGGATCAGACCCCGAGTCCAGTATTTCTTTGCCATCTCAGTGATTTACAATGGGGTGTGCCACCTCTTGGCCCCCATGTCCACCACCTACGCCGGCTTCTGCATCTACGCCGGCTTCTTTGGGTTTGCCTTTGGCTGGCTGAGCTCTGTCCTGTTTGAGACCCTCATGGACCTGGTGGGCGCGCAGCGGTTCTCCAGCGCCGTCGGCTTGGTGACCATCGTGGAGTGCTGCCCCGTGCTTCTGGGACCCCCTCTGCTAGGTACGGTGGGCTGTGCCCATGGAGCTCTGCCTGCCCTTGCTGGGTGCTCCTGAGCCATAGGCTGCTCTTGGTGCTGGGGTGAGGAGGGGGAACGCTGGCCCTCAGACCCCCCAGCATTGGAGAGATGGCTGGAGAAGTGGGGTCTGAGCCACTGGCATGGAATGGAGGAGCTGAGTGGGACAAATAAGGGTCTGAGGGTGATGGGTTTGGGCTGCAGTTGGGAACATCTCCACAAGCTGGAGGAATCACAGAACATTAGGGATTGGAAGGGACCTCAAAAGATGATAGAGGAGCTGTCCTGGGGTGTCTCACTAAGCTGTCCCGCTCTGTCCCTCAGGGAAGCTCAACGACATGTACGGTGACTACAAGTACACGTACTGGGCGTGCGGGATCATCCTCATCATCTCCGGGATCTACCTCTTCATCGGGATGGGCATCAACTACCGCCTGGTGGCAAAGGAGCAGAAGGCGGAGGAGAAGGCGAGGAAGGAAGGGAAGGAGGAGGAGACCAACATCGACGAGGCCGAGAAGCAGAAGGAAGCCAACAACGACGTGGCCCCTTCACCTCCCAAGAGCGCGGAGGACGGTGTCAAAGAGGAGGAGAACCGCATATGAGGGACCCGTTACCACTCCCACGGCGTCGGGAAAGTGCCGCTGCCCTGGCGCACGGTGGCCGGGGCAAGTGCTCTGCTGGCCTGGGCGCAGCCGTGAGAAGTGTTTAAACCAGGTGTTCATTTTAAACCAGGCTCTGAGTTTGTCTTTTTCCATCTGTGTTCAACAAAGGTGACAGGGCTACACACGCAGTATCCTCGTGTGGCGGGGGGAGCTTTTTATACTGGGGGGCTTTTTAACAGTAACATGAATGTACTAATCTGTGCCTTACAGCCGTCGCATCTAGCCGAGTCTGGACGAGCCTTAATCTTCAGCTGTGCTTTAGCTCTGTATTCTGCTGGGGTGGGGGGGTCGTATGTGTGTGGTTTGGGGGAGTCCTCCTGTTAAAAAGCCATAAAAAAGCAGGATACTGGATTTGTTGGAGCACAACGGGCTTCAGGGCCGGCCCCGGATGAATACTGCTTCACACGCTTCTTACCGCAAGCCCTCTGCGGAGGGTCGGGGGGTTCCAGGCATGGGGTAGGGGAGGGGTCCTCGCTGCCCTTGCCCAGGGCCTCCTGGCTGTCTCTCTAGGTGGTCTTTAGGTATGTTTGGAAAACACTTTTAGCTACTGTAGTTCTGTAGAACCCCCTATTCTCTAGCTGTGCTCTCATGGGATAAAGGGGGTGGGGAAGGTCGGCCGCCTGCAGCTGAGCCCCTCCGTGGGGACGCTCGGGACACCCCGGCCCCCAGCTCTGATGTGAGACAGATGGTGAGCATGGGGAGCTCAGCTGGGTTCCGTGCCAGGGTGGGCTTCCAGCAGAGCCTCCTCGAGGCCTGGGTGGGTCTGGCTGGGCAGGGAAGGGTGATGGTACATCCTGGAGACAGACCTTCTGCTCTCGCTCTTTTATCTCGTAGAGAACCCTCTTTTACTTGCTTCTGTTCAACTGAGATCTCAAGGCTGTGGAAGCCTGACCACTCACATCTAGGACACGTTAAGGGGGGTGGAAAGGATTTGTACGTATTTATTTTTTATTTTTTAGTGCTGGAAAATATCTCAACGTACGTGGAGCAGGGTAATGGCTCTCAAGTTCTAGTAAATGTTGATCAGAAATCATGTAAGAGGCTGAGTTTTTTTCAAATAAACTTGTTTTGGTTTTTTTTTTTTTACAATTTACCCATCAGCTGTTGAACTTCTTTCCTTAGAATTAACCCATGGCTGTGCCTGCTCTGTTTTAGGGAGACATCAGCTGGTTCTGCCAGCTCCAGAAGCTGATGTCCACCCAATGGCTGAGGGTGAGAGGTGCCTCTTTCCCGCCTCCTCAGCTGCAAGAGGAGGCTTTGGCTGGGGTTTGGGATGGTGTCCTGTGCTCTCTGGTCTAGAGAAGGACCCAGCTCCCTCAGCTTCTTGACCTTGGAAAAAAGGAGACTGAGGAGTGACCCCAATAAGGTTGGTGAAGGGAGTGGAACATCTGCCTGATGAGGAAAAGCTGAGGGAGATGGGTCTCTTGAGATTAGGGGCAAAAAAGGAGACTGAAGGTTGACTCCATTGGTGGTGATGGAGTGGAGCATCTGGCTGATCTTTTGAGGTCCCTTCCAATCCCTAATGTTCTGTGAGTCTGTGATCCTGCACTTTACAGGATGCCTGTGAAAGCCTTGAGAGTCCCTCTTGGGTGTGAGGGGGATGGACACACACTTTGCTCATAGCTGAGGATACAGCTGACTCTCCTGCTATCTGTGAGCCGTGTCCCACCAAGGGCCTGGCTCTGAGGGCAGCTGGAATTAACAGAGGAGAGAAAGGATCCTGGTGGATCCATTGCAGGGTCCTCGAGCCCCTGAGGATATTCTTGAGTTCCCTTGCAGCAAGGGATGTGCTCAGTCCCTGCCCCTGCTGATGCCCACCCTCCTGGAGCAGTGGGTGCTGCATTGAGGGCAGGTGCAGGAGGAAGGATGTGGCTTCAGGAGGAGAAACTCACTCTTGCCCTGCATTGGGCTATAAAGTGACTCAGTCTGGAAGCCAGCTGAGTGCCATGCTTGTAAGGGCAGTGCAGGGCATGGCTCTGTGCTGTGCCAGGGCTCCTGGACTCTGCCCTGCAGGTAGCCTCTCCCTGGGGCAGTGGCTGTCTCTGCCCTGCTCCTCAGCCTGCAGGAGCAGGGATATATTTAGTCAGGTTGTTCCTGTGAGCAGAGGTGTCGGCAGTGCTGGGGCATGTGAGAGCAGAGCTCAGTCCCCAGAGCCTCTCGCTGTCACCTGCCATCAAACAGGAGCTAAACTCAGGTCTGAGTAAGGGGCAGGAGCCCCAGCTTGTGGTGTTGAGTGAGGGGTCGTTGGAGGCTCAGACCACCCCCTGGACTGAGCCCCCCTCTCCTCTCCAGCTGGTGAGGGCTGTGGGCTCTGCTGAGCCCTGCACAGCCAGCCCCAGTTACTGCAGGTTTCCTTTGCGCTGCGCCAGCCGCCTTCCTTCCTCCTGGGGGTAGCAAAATAAAATTCTCCTCATAGCAGGCGGAATTGAGGAAATAGTTGGGAGCTAATTCCCGTGCAGTTTGTTTTCCCAAACATCTGAGGTCGCTGGCCAGAACCGGGGCCAGAAAGGGGCTGCCTGAGGGGGACTCCCAAAGGAGCAGGCAGGCTGCTGGCCGGGGACTGGTGCCAGCCGCTGGGTCGTGGTGCTGGGAGAGCCAGGCAGAGCCCTGCCTTCCCTGGGTTAGGAGGACTGGGGAGATGGGGAAGATCACTTGGTGACCCTCTGGATGCAGCAGCTGCTGCTGCCTCCCCCTCGCGTTGGGGCATCCTCCACCCGACTAGCTGCTGCTGTTCTGGGGGCTGACAAGGGCACCCTGTGCCCACCTCCCATCTGCAGGGCAGGAGGCTCTTGCAGTGCTGCTGAGGGGCTGGGGCAGAGGGCAGCCCCACAGCTGCCCCCTTGCACAGAGGCTGCAGCCTCCCGAACCTCCTAATCCTCCCCACAACGCGGCACAATCCCGTCCGCTGCCCGCAGAGCTCATTCATGTGACAGCCATGAGTTGGGGAGCTGGGTCCCTGCCCAGCCCTGCCTCTGCCGGGGGAGTTTATTCAGGTTTTTCTGGAGATTTGGGTTCTGCTGAGTGTGCAGCCCTGGCCTCGCTCTGCAAACAACTGTGGCTGTTCCCAGCCGCCTGCAGTGGCGCTGGGCTGGGCACTGCTGTGCCAGGGGAGGGAAAGGCCAGTCTGCCCCACTGGGCAGGAGGCAGTGGGGGTGTTGGGTGCCAGCTGTCCCCTTCTCGCTGCAGGGGGGTGCGTGGGAAAGGCCTTGGCTCTCAGCACCCATCTCCACCTACAGAGATGAACTGTGGTGCAGAGACACCCAAACCCCCAGGGTGCAGCTGAGGAGCAGGCAGAATCTACAGGAAGGAGCTCCTGGTCCTCAGGGAAGTCTTCCTCCTCCTTCCTTCTCTGGCTGCCCATGGGACAAGGCTGGCTCAGGGCTCGTGTGCCAGCATGGGGACAGCAGCAGACAGATAGCCATGGATGTGCTCAGCCCTTGCTCTTGGGCTCTGCTGGGAAGAGCAGGGGCCCCCTAACACCTGAGCAAATCGAGAGGCCGATAATCGATGGGATGAGATGGTCATCAATGATTTTCACTGCACGTTGTATCCAGTTGATGAGAGCCCTTCGCTGCTCTCTTGGACATGGGGAGCGATGCTCGGGGCTGTGCAGTGACTGCAGTGGCTCCCTTGGGGCTGGATGGTCACTGCAAACATGGCCAAGGACAACCTCTGCTGCCCTTTGCCCGGGCTTTTCCCCTGGGTGGACCCGTGGCCTTTGCGTCACACGAAGCAGCTGTCCTCATGTGACCGGGTGCAGCCCTGGAGAGGAGCCCTGGGGCACCTGGTGCTGCTGGGCAGGGGCTGCCCACTGGGTGCTGGGGGTGGCTCCAGCCAACAAAGTGGAGGAGGTGTTTGTGCAAAGTCTGACTGGAGGCACAGAGGGGCCCTGCTGGTCCTGCTCCCTGATGCTGGTGACCACCTTGGACGCCCTGAGGCTCTGGGAGCCTGGGGCCAGGCTGTGGTACCTGCTGTAGGTCAGCAGAACCTCTTGGGGCCATGGTGTATCACCTGCTCATCCCTTGAGGGCTTCAAGCACCTCAGCAGTGGCTTTTGCTGCCTGGCTGCCCTGTGATAGGGCTTGATAGGAGTTTAATTGTTACTGTTAAACATGAGAGGGGGCTGTGCTGGTGCCTTGCAGGGCCCCCCATCAAGACTTACAGCCAGAGCTGCTGGCTGATGGGAGACTTGGGGCTGGGGCAAAGCATCAGTCACCTGCGTCAGTGACAACCTGGGACTTGACTGCCTTGGGACCACCAGCTGCCAAGGGAAGGGCAGAGGGGCAGGGGGCAGGGCCCCTCACCACCCACACCACTGCACAGTGTCGGGTCCAGCTACATGAGCACCCCGAGTCCCCACTGACCCCAGAACCACAGGCATCCTGGGGGGCTGGGTGCTGCATCCCCAGCTCTCTGTCCCTGCTGGAGCCTGGCCCCACAGCAGGTAGATGAGCTGGTTTCTTGGTGCTGGTGGGGTGCAGTGATACTGGAGCATTTTGGAGGTGCAACTGGGAGCTGGGACAAGCTCCCCCCGGCAGACTGTGCATCAGGGTGTGGGTAGAGCTGTACTCAGTCACCCCAACCTGCCTGTACCTGCGACTCCAGACACGAGAGTGTGAGAGTAACTGCACTGGGGAAGGACTAACAGTGAGTAAATCAAACCAGTATGATCCCAGCCACGATTAACCGAGTATTAATTACTAATGGACCCTCAGAAAAAAACCCCCAGCTAATTACCTTGTGTGGAAAATGATTGGGGCAAGGACAGAAAGCAAAACATGTTGGAAATGTAATTAGAGGCCACGGGTGGTGCACGAGAACGAGCCTGGGTTTGTGAATTTAATTGTTTGCAATTACAGAGCGGCGCCGGTTTCATCTCCTCCCCATCGGGCCGCGAGCAGCATCCTGCATCCCAGCGGTGCTGGTCCCCAGCTCTCCCCATCCACTCCCATGTGGGATGGCTGAGCCGAGGGAGCAGTGTGGGGTCTTGAGCTACAGCCTGATCTGCTCCTGCTGACCCCTTCCCTTTGGTGCCTCCCCGGAGCGCCCGCAGCCCCGCTGGTCCCACGCTGCGCTGTGTCACGTCGCTGATACCTCCATCGCTTTTATCTGCGTGGAGGGAGCAGATTTACCCGGCTTTCAGCTGAGGCTGCAGCAAGCGGGCTGCTGATTATCCCCTTCCCAGAGACAGCCTGAGGTTAATCTCTTGATCCCCCCTCCCAGCCAGTGCACTGGGGCAGGAGGGGAGCGCCCGGTCCCTGTTGGGGTCCTTGCGCTGTCAGGAGCATCCCCAGCCATGCCCAGGGCTAATTACTGATGGAGGGGGAGCGCTTGGGGCTGGGCCAGGCACCGCAGGCAGAGGAGCAGCTCCACGTGGCAGGGGATGAGGGGGAGCGGCAAGGACATGAGACCCCCCAGGAGCTGCTCCTTGATGGCAACAGCACATTAATGGCCAAGTGACCAGCCCCTGCACCGGCTGCCTACTCACTGTGGGGAGAGGGACTCGCTGGCCATGGGTGCTGGTCAGAGCTGGGCACGAGGTAGGGTCTGACTGGGACAGTCCCAACCTTGATCCCACCAGCCTTCATCTCCTCCAGATCCTTCCTCAACCCCTGCTGTTCCCCGGGGGCAGGGGCAGCCAAGGGCATGGCAGCCCCTCCTCTTCATCTTCCTCTTCCTCAGTGCTGCCGCAGCCCTTCCCTGCAGAGGCAGGAGAGGGCACTGCGCGGCTGCTGATGCTGTGGATGCTGCAGGGATGGTGCCACCAGTCTCGGGTGTCCCAGAGCCACTAGTGCTCGGCTGTGGGTTCCACCACTCGGGGGTCCCTTGGCATGGGGTGAGCAGCCACGGACCAGCACTGCAAGACTTGAGCAGGAGCGGGACTGGGTGATGGTGGAGGGAAGGCGGCCCCTGGCAGCTCTCGGGCTGCGCTGGTGCTGTGAGAGGTAACGGGCAGCTCTGCTTTAGCTGGGAAATGAAAACCCAAACAACAAACAGCAGCAAAAACACGAGTCAGCCCTCTCAGCAGGTCTCTGCGGGGGTAGAACAAGCAGGATTAATGCAAAGGGTGGTCGAATGAAGAGCTGCTGCTTTCAGTGACTTCAGAGGGACAAGAAAGGAGGGATGAAAGCAAAGCGTGGGAGGGGAAGGGAATTAAACCTCAATGGGATGGAAAGCAGGGGAGCTGCGAGCCTGTGCAGCTGCAGGGAGACACCCCCCCCCCAGGACTCACCGCTGCTGCCCCTGCAGCCTTGGGCCAAAGGAGGGGGTGACCGTGAGCCTGGCCCTGGAGCTGCTGAGAATTCAGACCTCCTCAAGGCAGGAGCTGCTGCTGGTGCCACACGAGGACCCTCACACCCTGCTCAGCACCCACAGCAGGACCTAATTTACAGGATTTATAACCTCCAGTGCTTCCCATGTTTTCTCTCCCCTCTCCTATTAATCAATAACCCATTATCATAACCCTTAGGAGATGATTTATAGATGGTATCTTCAGGTTCCATCCTGGAAGCAGGGACCCATCTGCACTGCAGCTTGTTCTGGAGCCGCTGGGCTGTGAGGAAGAGGAGGCAGCATGTGCTGGTGAGGAGGGGCAGGGCTGGCAAAGCCACCTGCCCAGGACTGGGACACCCTGGTGTCCCTTCTGCTGTGCTGGCCCCAGCGTGATGGGCACCAGGTGGGCTAGAGAGCTGTGGGTAGAGCAGGAGCAAAGCCCCTGTAGCCTAAGTTCCAGCAGCTACTGGGCTACTGCTCAGTGCCCAAAGGCACCTCATCGAATCCCAGAATAACTGAGCCTGGCAAAGCCCTCTGAGCTCAGCCAGCCCAGCCCAGGACCTAACAGCACCCCAGCAGCCACACCAGGGCACTCAGGGCAACAGCCAGGTTGGCCTTCAACACCTCCAGGGATGGTGACTCCACCACTGCCCTGGGCAGTCCAGTCCAGCCTCTGATCACCCTTTCCATGAGGAAGGGCTTCCTAACATCCAACCCAACCCTCCCCTGGCAGCTCCAGGCCCTGCCCTCTCAACCTGGTGCTGGTTGCCTGACCCCCACCTGACTCCAACCTCCCTTCAGGGAGTTGGAGAGAGGGAGAAGGTCCCCCCTGAGTCTCCCCTAGTCCAGGCTAAACACCCCCACCTCCCTCAGCCTTTCCCCCCAGTCCCTTCCCCCAGCACCGTGGCCACCACTGGCGCTGAGCAGAGCCACGAGCTCGCCGAGCTGCAACTAAGGAGGTTGTTAACAAGTTGACTTAACATTCACAACCGGGGCTGGGGGAGGGAAGACGATGGCACCGAGCGGCAGCCAACGACGGCCTCTAATTCATTTGAACCGTGTGATGAGGAATCAGCGACGTCGGGAATGAGATAGAGAGGAGGATTAAAGGGAGTTGATGTTTAAAATCAATTTGAACTGGTGCCAGAAGCTGCTCTGCTCAGCCAGTGTTGGGTCCCCTCACTACAAGAGGGACATTGCAGGGCTGGAGAGGGGTTAGAGGTGGCTACCAAGTTGGTAAAGGATTTGGAACATGTGTGGGGTGAGGAACAGCTGAGGGAGGATCTGGGGCTGTTCATCCTGGAGAAGAGGAGATTGAGGGGAGACTTTCTTGCTCTCCACAACTATTTGGAAGAAAGTTGTAGAGAGGTGGGGGTCCATCTGTTCTCCCCAGTGGCCAGTGATAGATGAAGGGAAATGGCCTTAAGGTGCACCAGGGGAGGTTCAGGTTGGATGTCAGGAGGAGTTTCTTTCCTGAGAGGGCTGTCAGGCACTGGAACAGTTGCCCAGGGAAGGAGTTGAGCCCCCATCCCCGAAGGTGTTGAAGGGTAGATATCATGTTGGGGGAGAAGGTTTAGTGGTGCTGATAGGGCTGGGAAAAGGTTGGACTCGATGATCCTGAGGGTCTCTTCCAGCTGAAACTGTTCTACGGGAGGTTGTGGAGTCCCCCCTTCTCTGGAGACGTTTCAAACCCGCCTGGGAATGTTCCTGTGGGGATCCTGCTGTGGCAGGGGATTGGACTGGATGATCTTTCGAGGTCCCTTCCCATCCCTAATGATCTGTGATGCTGTGATCCTACGAGGCTGCGCTCACACTCCACCCAGCCCCGGCGGCTCTGCGACCGGCTGCGTGAGCTGAGCGGAGACAGTTTTTAAATAATAGGAGCAGTTGTAAGGAAACGGTGTCAGTATTTAAACGGAGCTGGTTTATGCGGGGCTCAAATTCCCCGAGTAGCTGTTTTTTTTAGCAGCAGCAGCGTTTTTATGGGCTTAAATGTGAGACCAAAGAGCCGTTATGTATTTTCGGCAATCAACAGCCGGCTGCACTTTCTGCAGCGTTAATTTGAAATGTAAATCCACGTCGGCGTTCGTTAGGCACTTGCCCAGCTCTGTGAGCACAGAGCTCCCTGCCCCCTTGGAAGGGACCTCGGAAGATCGTCCAGTCCAGTCCCCCTGCCACAGCAGGATCCCCTGGATCCAGTCGCACCGGACCATGCCCAGGCGGGTTTGAAATGTCTCCAGAGAAGGTTCCCTTCATCTCTGAAAGTCCTTCCTGTTGTGAGCTTTGCCTGGGGGCTCGTCCTCACGCCGCAGGGATGCTGTGAGGATCCTACAGAGGCTTCTGCCACATGGGGACCGCTCAATGTGCCTGGCTGACCCCCACCTGGAGCAGAGAGCTGCTCCCAAACGGGGAGGTGATCGTAAAACCCTATTAAAAACTATTTCAGCCCTGCTTGAACCCCAGGTGAGGGGTCAGTGCAGCAGACAGCAGTGATGTGACCCCGTGGATGTTGATCAATATGGAAAGGGTGGGTGTCAGGAGGATGGAGCCAGGCTCTGCTCAGGGGCACCCAGTGACAGGACAAGGGGCAGCGGGTGTGAGCTGGAGCAGAGGAGGTTCCCCATCAGTGTGAGAAGGACCTTGTTCCCAGGGAGGGTGGCAGAGCCCTGGCAGGGGCTGCCCGGGGGGGGTGTGGTGTGTGGAGTCTCCTTCTCTGGAGGCGTTTGAAACCTTCCTGGACATGTTCCTGTGTGACTGGATCTAGGGGATCCTGCTGTGTCAGGGGGATCGGACTGGATGATCTTTCGAGGTCCCTTCCCATCCCTAACTCTGTGTGGCTCTGCGATACCCATGCACTGGGTTTGTGCCCGCTCAGCCACTCACCTCCCTCCGGGCAGGTCTGCAGCACCTTTGTCGCCTGTTTGACTTTAATTTATCAAACACAGCAGCCAATGAAATTGCCCTTCTCTAGCCATTAGCAATCACATCGATCTTCTCTGTGCTTCCTCCACCACTAGCTGTGGGGCTCAGCTTTGTTTAACACTACAAACATCATCATTCTTTCCTCAGAACTCTGAGCTGGGGAACCATCCCCATCCGCATCCCCATTCCCAACCCCAACCCCATCCCCATCCCTCCAGCGACCACCCGCAGCTGCTGGTGATGGTTTTGCTGCCCAGGGAAGGTGTCTCGGCAGAGTGGGGGGACTCGAAGGGCTTCCAGGTGTTTCCAAGGCTCAGGAATGCTGCAGCACCTGATGCTTTATCTTCGCGCAGGGTTAAACGGCAGAAAAACAAGGGAGTGAAGTGACTTGCCCCAGGCTACAAAACACATTAAAGAGAGGCTGGAGATTAGCAGCCAGGTGTCCCCAGCCCCTCGCCGCCAGATAAGGCACCTCATTTCGCCTTTCTTTGTAGCCATGAATCTCCGTTTAATTAGCTTTATCTCTGTAAACCTGCGTTTATCTCCTCTGCTGCCCCTTCCGAGACTGATCTCGGGCTGCGCTGCGCTCCAGACCAGGCAATAAACGAATTCACCCTTTGGAGTAAGGACGGTCCTTCCTCAGACGCACAGAAACGCTTTGTCTCTGTTCCCCGCAAGAACCTTCTGAGGAGAGTCCAAGGGGGAGGTTTGTAATCCGCTGCAATTTCATGGCTACTTGGAGCCAACGCACCGAGGGACCGGTCCCACACGGTGCCGGAGCGCTGGATCGGCAGCAGAGACAATTAGACACCGACGGGGTTGTTTTACATCGTCCTCGGCATCACAGAGTCACAGAGCATGAGGAATTGGAAGGGACCTCGAAAGATCACAGAATCACAGCATCACAGAGCATCACAGAGGGATTGGAAGGGACCTCGAAAGATCATCTAGTCCAACCCCCCTGCCACAGCAGGATCACCCAGACCAAGTAGCAGAGGAATCACTCTGCTGCAGCAGGATCCCCTAGATCCAGTCACACAGGAACACATCCAGGTGGGTTTGAAATGTCTCCAGAGAAGGAGAATCCACAACCCCCCTGGGCAGCCCCTGCCAGGGCTCTGCCACCTTCACTGGGAAAAAGGTCTTTCTCATATTGATGTGGAACCTCCTCTGCTCCAGCTCACACCCACTGCCCCTTGTCCTGTCACTGGGTGCCCCTGAGCAGAGCCTGGCTCCATCCTCCTCACACCCACCCTTCCCATATTGATCAACATCCATGGGGTCACCCCTCTGTCTCCTTTTTTTTTCCCAGCTCCAGAGCCCCAGCTCCCTCAACCTTTCCTCAGCAGGGGGATGCTCCCCTCATCATCTCTGTGGCTCTGCATTGGACCCTCTGCAGAAGCTCTGTCCCCTTCTGGAGCTGAGGGGCTCAGAACTGGACACAAGATTCCAGCTGTGGTCTCCCCAGGGCAGAGCAGAGAGGGAGAAAAATCTAACCTAACCGCCCCTCTTCTGATCCACCCTGGGAAGCCATTGGTCTGCTTGGCCACAAGTGCTTGCTGCTGGCTCCTGGCCATCCTGCTGGCCACCAGGTCCCTTTTTCCTATGCTGCTCGTATTAAGGAAGCACTCTGCATCAAAACTCAGGGGGAAAGTGCTGCTGGTGCTGTCACAAACCCACAGCATCCCTGGCCTCTCATTCCAGCTTCTCTGCCTGCAGATGGGTGCTGGCTGCTGTGATGGATGTGCTGAACCCCCCTCTGCCACCCCCCATGTGCTCCCACACGGGGTCTGCGGGTCCAGCACTGCACCGAGCCCATGGGACATGGCCTGAGACCCATGGGGCTTCTCCTTCCCACCCCTGCAGCCAGGGTTGGTATCAGGGCTCACCAAGAGGAGTCTGTGGCATCTAAATTAATCACTCTATTTATTTTCTTAATTGAATTGGAGCGGTGCCATCAGAGAGCCAGCAACAAGTGGGGTGAAAGTCTTCCATAAGGGGAAGGTGTAAACTCAGGCAGCAGGTGGGCAGGGTGGGTGCTGGGGGCTGCTGCAGGGTCCCAGGGCTCCAGGACCCTCTGCCAAAGGGACCAGGAAGTGTCTGTGGGCAGGCAGAGGCCATTGGGATGGCTCCCAGGCTCCAGGAGTGATGATTTGGCATCAACCCCCAAACCCAGTATGGTACCTGGAACCTCTTTGGTTGCCTCCCCCCCTGCAGGGATCCCCAGGCCACCCACCCCACAGCTTTCACCCAGCAGCATCACTGAACCCAGGGCATTGGAGACTCCCCTGAGAGCAGCTCTCTGTCAGCCCTCTCTTCGTGTCTGTCCTGCTGAGGGGGATGAAGGATAACCCGTGCATATCCCTATTATTTCCAAATTAATATTTCCTAATTTCAAATGCCTCAGCACATTAATCTAACAAAAGCTCTTAATCCTTCTTCCCTGCCTCAGCCCTCCCGCGGGGCTGGCACCCGCTGGGTTACTGCTGTGCATCCCCTGCCCAGTGGAGCATCCCCAGTCCCACAGAGCATCCCCTGGCTGTGCTTCTCACCTTCCTCTTTGTTCCTGAGCAGCAAATGGAAGGTCCCAGCTGCTCCAGCCCTGTTGGACCACTAGGTTTTGCCTCATGTCCTCCCTGTCACAGAATCATCAGGGATTGGAAGGGACCTGGAAAGATCATCCAGTCCAATCCCCCTGCCACAGCAGGATCCCCTAGAGCCAGTCACACAGGAACACATCCAGGCTGCAGCCTGGCAGGGAGGGAACCCTGGTGCCTGTCTGCAGGCAGACACAGTCCTGAAGGAGGTGGAGGAGCTGCTCAGGCTGATGTGGCCTGGCACGATGTGACTTGGCAGGGCATGAGGTGGTGGCTTGTGATGGGAGCAGCAGAAACCGCTGACTCCGGAGGATGTTTGTGGGTCAGAGTGGCCCCAGTTTCTGTGCTGGGGAGCGGCCGTGCATCCAAGGTTGTTGAGGGCTCATCCTGTGGGGGATCTAGTTGATCCTGCTGTGGTGGAAAGATTGCACTGGATGATCTTTGGAGATCTCGTCCAGTCCCAAATGTTCTGTGATCCTGTGGCTGCCCACTTGTCACCATCCCCAGTGGTGGCTTCACAGCCCTAGGTGCCAGGAAGGCGAGAGGAGCGATGCGGTGGCATGAAGAGCCACGCTGGCTCCCCAGCGCTATCCAAAGAGGGGGCAGTGACACGCAGGAGCAGAGCCACCCTCAACCCCGCCCCTACAGAGCATCCCCCGGGGCTCTGGGAGCTGCGGCTGCCCGCGGTGCCCCGAGGGCAGCCCCCTCGCCCCTGTATGAGGCAGCCTCCAGCCCCAGGAGCCGTTCGTGCCGCCCCAGCTTTGCATTCCCAGCACATCCCTGGCTAACGGATAACTGCGGCAGCACTATAATTCCATAATCACTTGCAGAGAGACTGGTTCCTGCCTTCTCATTTAAAATGTCACAGCTTGTGTTTGCTCTTTTATGCTTTGTACTTTCAATGAACTTCTTCTTCCCAGGACCCATTAGCTGGTTTAAAACTTTATAACAATCATTAGGGAGTTGTTCATTGCTAATTGTGCAGTCAGGAATGTTCCTGCCGAGCTCCACCGCCGCCTCCCCAGCTCATTAAGGTGCATCGCTGCTGCCCTGACCCATCCTGCCTGCAGCAGCAGCAGGCACCGGGCGGGATGGGAGCGGTGGCCCAGCCGGGCCAGGCAGCCCCGAGCAGGAGCCACTGGGAGAACCACTTTCCCTCTATTAATAGACATTCACCAGCTCCCAGCCTGGTTCTGGGGAGGACAACCAGTGCTGCTGCTCTGCCCCCAGGGACCCTGGCAGGGTACTCTCAGCACACAGAGCTCAGCGAGGCAGAGTTCCATCACCTTGGGGCTGCCCCCAAAACCTGCTGCCTACAGAGGCTTCAGAAAGGAGGGGAAGGTTCTTTTTCCTTGGTACTGGGGCTACTGGACGCTCTGAGCATCTGTGACCCAGCTGTGGGGTTTTGGCAGGGCTCCTCAGTCACAGAATCACAGCACATTAGGGATTGGAAGGGACCTCCAAAGATCAGCCAGTCCAATCCTCCTGCCACAGCAGGATCCTCTAGATCTAGTCACACAGGAACATCTCCAGGTGGGTTTGAAACATCTCCAGAGAAGGAGACTCCACAACCCCCCTGGGCAGCCCCTGCCAGGGCTCTGGCACCTTCACCATGAAGAAGGTCCTTCTCACACTGATGTGGAACCTCCTCTGTTCCACTCACAACTGCTGCCCCTTGTCCTGTCATTAGATGCCCCTGAGCAGAGCCTGGCTCCATCCTCCCAACACCCATCATTTCCATATTTATCACCACTAATGAGGTCACCCCTCAGCCTCCTTTTCTCCAAGCTCAGGGGACCCAGCTCTCTCCGCAGAGCCGGCCTTCTTCCAGGAGGGTTTGTGTCCCATCACCTCACTCCATGCCAGACCCTTCCAGCCGGCTGCTTCTCCCACCTTAAAGCCAACTAGTCTCCTCTGTGCCAGCTGCATCTGGACCCTCTTCCTCATGATGCCCAGGCTCCCTCCTTTGCCAGGGGATGGCAGGTCTCACAAGCCACTGACATTTCAGTCCTGGCACGGATGCTGCTCTATTCATCCACAGAGGGAGGACGTGAGGCTCTCTGGATGCAGGCACAGGGGAAACCCCATCAAAGCAGCACTTCTGTCCCCGTTTATCCTCACTGCAGCAGTCAGCTCATTTGTCCTGGCCCGGTGCCCCCCGGCACTGCCCGTGCAGACCCTGTGCCCACACAGGACACTGGCCAGCCCCACGTGGCTGGGGGCAGCAGTGGCAGCAGTGGCAGAAGCTGGGGCTTCTCCTCAGAGGAAGCTGCTGTCAGGGCTCCTTCAGCTACCAGAGCTTTGGAAATGTCAGCCTGGGAGTTCCTGCTCCTCTCTGCAGAGCCCGATCAATCCAGCTTGTCAAGATGACTGAAGGAGTTCAAGTGATAAAGGTCAAGTAATCCCTGAGCAGTGCTGCTTGTT
Source organism: Rhinopomastus cyanomelas (assembly GCA_013400115.1). Classification (NCBI taxonomy): domain Eukaryota; kingdom Metazoa; phylum Chordata; class Aves; order Bucerotiformes; family Rhinopomastidae; genus Rhinopomastus; species Rhinopomastus cyanomelas. The sequence continues at coordinate 219,597 of VXBP01009448.1, read as the reverse complement.
CACTGCCTGTGTCCTTCTCTTTAACCTTCCGCAGCCCTACACGGTCCTTTTTCTGTTCCAGAGGTGCCCATCGATTCCTCGTTGCACCCCTGAGGGGTGAGAGCCAGGGTCTGGCCCCTTGCACAGCCCCAGAGGGAACAGGGGTGCTCACGGCCGCAGTGACGCCGGCTCGGGGCAGACCCTGAAGGACAGGGGACAGGAGATTCCCACCACTCTGGTGCTGCTGAGGGCTGGCACCCCTCTCACTGAAGCTTTTATTTCTCCAAAGCTTCTCTGCATCTGACAGAAGTGTCTCTGAGACGTGGGAAATCCACTCCTGCAGACCCACACTGAGCATCATCCAGAGCAGAAGGGTCCAACAGAGCTCTGCCCTGCAGGGGGGGGGGCTGAGGGGCGATGGTGAAGGAATCCCTCCTTGTGCTTTGCTTTGCCTGTTCAGTGGTCGTATCCCAACCCACGACCTTTCTCACCCCCCAAACTGTCCCCCCTGATCCCACCGTGGGGCTGAGCAGCTGCTGGGTTGGCCCACAACACGGGTCTGTGAGCCCTCGATAGCAGCCCGTGTTGTGCTCGCTTGCCCAGATGCTGCTCTGGACCACAGAATCACAGAGCATCAGGGATTGGAAGGGACCTGGAAAGATCAGCCAGTCCAATCCTCCTGCCACAGCAGGATCCCCTAGATCCAGCCACACAGGAACACGTCCCTCGAAAGGAGGGATTAGGGACCTCAGAAGATCCTCTGGTCCAAGGAACCACCGCTCCAGGCTGCTGCAGGTCACTGTTAAGACACAGAGAAACCAGACTGCAGTGAGGAGCAGCAGTGCTGGGGGGGACCTCACCTCCCTGCCCTTCCCCAGCACAGGCAGATCTTCACAAGAGCCTGGGAGCTCCTACACTGCAGACTCCGGAGGCTGGGTGAAGCCTCTCCCAGCAGATCTACGGGAAAGGACCCAGCAGACCCCAGAGACCCTGGTCCTGAGGGCTGCAGCATCACCACCTCCACACAGCCTGTGCCCCAGCAGCCTGCAAACCCCTTATCCTTGCTGAAGCCTTCAGGTCTCAACCCTTCTCAGATGGGAAATGTTCCCCAGGCCAGCAGCACCGCCTGTTGATGCTGGAGCTAAAAGCTGCATCGGAGAGCTGCTTGGCTGAGGGGCAGGAAGTGATGGCAAAGCCAGGGGGTGCAGGGCTACCACTGTTCCGCAGGCAACTCGGCTCCAGAGGCTTGAAATATTTATAATGATGTTTCTCAGCTGTTGAATCATTGAGCACTGGGCTGTGGTTTATTTTACCAACTGTGTTTTTTGTGAATGAAGCCATCTGTGAGCCGCCTCAGAGCCCTCAGACCAACAGCAGTGGGTGGCTCTGGGCTTTTCCTTCAGTCCCTGGGGTGCAGATCCAGCGGGGATTAGCTCTACTGGTTCTGACACACACACACTGGGCACTGCATGGGGAAGGGCTCCCTGCGCTGTGACTCCCTCCTCTTCCTCCCGGGGCTGTGTCCTGACCCAGCAGCTGGTGCTCTGCAGCACCCAGGGGTTAGACCAAGGCCAGGCATTAACTGAAGGGGATGAGATCATGCAGGTAGAAGTCAGGGAAAGGGCTGGGAAAGCTCCTGCAGCCCGGCCTGAGGCTTTGTATGCAGAGCAGGATGCACAACCTGATTTGCAGCCCCACTGTGATGGAGGAGGCAAACGAGAGAGCAGATGGTGCAAAGGGTATCTTGGCTGCAAAACACCCTCTGTATCGAGTCACTGAGCATCAGGCAGCTGCAGCCCACCACACCAACAGCAGCCCTGCTTGCTCGAGCCACCCCAACCCTACTGGGATGCTCGGGCCAGCAGCGGATTCAAGGGCCAGGTGCAGAGGAGGAGGCTGCAGAAGCCACCGGAGGAGCCCTGGCTGTGCCCCGAGCAGGAGGGGGTGTGACAGAGCAGCACAGAGAGCTGAGCTGACAGCCCTGAGCCAAGCACTGCTGCCATCACCCTCCTCGCTTCAGGGCTTATCCACACACAGACAGGGAGTATCCTCCTCGGAGTTCAGCTGCCATCAGACAGGGCTCAGCAGCCCCTCGGGAGCTGCCAACAGTGCTGATGGCAGGAAGATGCTCAGTGCTTTGGGCCACGATGGCTGCAGGGACAGCTGGGGAGAACCAGCACTGGGGAGAACCAGAACTGGGGGCACTGGGACAGCCAGCGTTGCCTCACACTGCTGCACTGGGTTGTGACTGGGGTCTAACCGGGTTAAATCACAGAACATTAGGGGTTGGAAGGGAGCTGCAAAGACCATCCACTCCAATCCCTCTGCCACAGCAGGATCTCCTAGATCCAGTCACACAGGAACATCTCCAGGTGGGTTTTAAACATCTCCAGAGAAGGAGACTCCACAACCCCCCTGGGCAGCCACTTCCAGGGCTCTGGCACCCTCACTGGGAAGAAGGTCCTTCTCCTACTGATGCAGAACCTCCTGTGTTCCAGCTCACACCCATTGCCCCTTGTCCTATCATTAGATGCCCCTGAGAGCAGCTACTAGCCTGGAAAATAGTTTTCCTACAGCCCTTCACACTATCAGGCAGCACTTAGCTCTCATTTCTTCTACCTGGCTGATGTCCATAAATCTCCTGGCCAACTAGAACTAGGAGCAAGGACTCAGTTGCCTCTTGCACACAGGGCCGAGAGCTGAGCAGCCACTGGATGCCCCTTCAGGGCTCGCAGCAGACACCAAGTGCTGTGGCACTAGCAGGTTTCCCCTTCTCTCCAGTTACTAGGGTTGGGTTTCCTTCCATCGCCGGTGACGCTGAGGACTGCCGGGTCTCCGCCTGTGCCCCCTCCACGGACACGAGCGCCGGCGATGCCCAGCCCGGTGTTCACGGCTCAGCCTTCCCACCTGCTCGTGCAAACGTGGTCAATAAGCAACCCAGTCATCAGGAGTGAGGCTGCTGCGATGATCTGCCGATCGATAACTCATTAGTGCCGGACACCCCTGCCTGGCGGCACCGCTGCCAGGAGAGGAGCTCGGCTCAGGGCTAAGGACGAGGCTCTATCCTGAGAGAGTGGCTGGGCACTGGAACAGGCTGCCCGGGGAGGTGCTGGAGCCTCCATCCCTGGAGGGGTTTAAAATCCACGTAGCTAGAGCCCTTGAGGCTGTGGTCTGGGGGTTAGGGAGATGCTGGGGTGAGGGCTGGGCTTGGTGATGCTGGAGGTCCTTTCCAGCCCTGATGATTCCACAGCAGACCAAGGGCAGAGGTCACAACACCACATCATAGAATCATTAGGGATTGGGAGGGACCTCCAAAGATCATCCAGTCCAACCCCCCTGACACAGCAGGATCACCCAGACCAAGTCACACAGNAACCACCCAGCTCTGCAAAGCACCAATCAAGACATGACCCCTGCACTGGGGCCAGTGGCCAGGGCCCCAGAGCTGGCAGGAGCCTGGCCAAGACCCCCAGCAACCCCACCGTGCCCTGTGTTCCTCTGACGCCCCTGGGGAGCCCTTGGTGCCTGAGGACAGCAGGATGTCTCCTCAGCCTGGGCCGTGTCCATCATTGAGATGCAGCTGCCAACAGCTCTTTATCATCGCACACCTCCAGCCTCCCCAGTGCCCAGCGCCCTCCCGCTGCCCCTGGCTGGAAACGTTGGCAGTAATAAATGGCCAGCAAAGCAATTACACACATTAAGCTGAAAAGCACCAGGCAGAGGTCAGGAGTGTTTTCCTTCTGTAATTGCCAGGAAGAGGAGCGACACGGAAGGTCACGGCGAGCAGAAGGGAGGCGGGTGGCCAGGCTGCTCCATCCCAAGCTGCTCCATCCCCAGCAAAACCACATCACTCTGACTCCCAGCAGTGGCAAAGCCCCGACCTGGGCAGCCCTGGGCTCCTTTATTTTGCTGTCAGGTCCCTTCCCAGCATCTGGAGGGAGCGGGTGAGCGGCTGAGCTGGCTGCCCCACTCGTGTGAACAGTAGCCAGCCCTGCAGCAAGGTTTGTTAAGCGGCAGTAGGGTTTGTTACGTCGCTAATGCGCCGTATAAGAGCAGCTATGAAAACCAACTGCTGGGTCTAACGACCTGCTCGTTCCCCTGCTGACGTGTCTTGGCCAGGTTAGAGCTGGCTTTGTGCTCAGCAGAGGGGTGAAAGGACCCTCGTTCCATGTGGGGGTGACTCTAGACTGTCATCCCCAGTTGCTCTGGGTGACCCTAGATTGCCCCTGTGTGACTTGGTCTAGGTGATCCTGCTGTGGCAGGGGGATTGGACTAGATGATCTTTCAAGGTCCCTTCCAATCCCTGATGATTCTATGATTCTATGATTGTCATCTCCAGTTGCTGGGGGTGACCCTAGACTCTCATCCCCAGTTGCTGGGGGTGACCCTAGACTCTCATCCCCAGTTGCTCGGGGTGACCCTAGATTGTCATCTCCAGTTGCTGGGAGTGACCCTAGACTCTCATCCCCAGTTGCTAGGGGTGACCCTAGATTGTCATCTCCAGTTGCTGGGGGTGACTCTAGACTCTCATCTCCAGTTGCTGGGGGTGACCCTAGACTCTCATCCCCAGTTGCTGGGAGTGACCCTAGACTCTCATCCCCAGTTGCTGGGGGTGACCCTGGATTGTCATCCCCAGTTGCTGGGGGTGACCCTAGATTATCATCCCCAGTGGCTGGGGGTGGCTGGTGCTCCTTGAGGAGCTCCTCTAACTTAACACTGGTGGTGGTGGCATCAGAGGTGAACGTGGGCTTCCAGAACCTGAACAAACATATCTTTTCCTGGTTTATTTTAGAGCCTCCTGGGAAACAGCACGGAAGTGGCTTTTCCAGCCCTGGGCTGCCTTTCCCACAGCCCAGCTGCAAGAGCCAGCGCTGCCCACAGCCCTGTTGTCTCTGGGGAGATGTTTGAGCAGAGACATCCAGGCATGGGGGTGAGTCTCCTTCTCTGGAGAGGTTTAAAACCCACCTGACACAGCAGGATCCCCTAGATCCAGTCACACAGGAACACATCCAGGTGGGTTTTAAACCTCTGCGGAGAAGGAGACTCCACAACCACCCTGAGCAGCCCCTGCCAGGGCTCTGTCACCCTCCCTGGGAAGAAGGTCCTTCTCAGTTCAGTGTGGAACCTCCTCTGCTCCAGCTCACACCCCCTGCCCCCTGTCCTGGCACTGGGAACCCCTGAGCAGAGCCTGGCTCCATCCTCCTCACATCCACCCTTCACATATTTATCAACATCCATGGGGTCACCCCTCAGGCTCCTCTTTCCCAGCTCCAGAGCCCCAGCTCCCTCAGCCTTTCCTCAGCAGGGAGATGCTCCCCTCCCTCCATCATCCCTGTGTCTCTGCTCTGGGCTCTCTCCAGCAGCTCTGTGACCTTCTGGAACTGAAGGGCCCAGAACTGGACACAACAATCCAGATGTGGTCTCACCAGGGCAGAGCAGAAGAGGAGGAGAACCTCTCTCCATCTACAGCAGTCCGAGCTTGCCCAGTGCCTCCCACAAGGCAGCCAGAGCACTGCTCCGGCCAGGGACAAGGTCCTCATCTGTGGGGCACAGGGGATGCTCCGTGCTCCCCCCGCCAGCACCAGAGGCAGCCGGATGGTGACCTCCAGCTACTCTCATGGAGCATCGGGGTCAACATCTGGCACCATCTAACGAAGCTGCCGATTATTAACGACCTCCAGGCACCGTTTGCAGCTCAAGGGCATTTCCCACAGCTGTTTAGATTCCACCAGAGGGTTTGCAACCTTTCCCCGAGCTCCCCAGGGCCCAGCTCCTGCAACTGCCTTCAGGAAGGAAAATCCAAATCAACTCCCTTCCATTCCTCCCCCTACAACCCCCCACTTTCTTTTCTAGTTCACAGACCATGAAGGAAACAGATGGGAGCTGAAAAGAGATTGAAAATGACAAAGGAAGTCTAGAGACATTTGTTTCCACTCAGAACAAATTAATTAGGGTGTCTGGGGAGACCTGATTAAAGGTTCTGATGGAGTAAGGGAGAGAAAGCCCCACTCCTGCTCTGTTTTAGCACCCACCAGAGGGGTCCAGCATCACCAGGACCCCGCTGCAGGCAGGGATTGGGCTCTCTGCCTCTGGAACCACTGGCCACTCTGCCCTCAAAGGCTCTGGGAGATGCTCTGAGGAGTTTTGCAGGTGGAAGCCTTTCTGCTGGGCTACTCCAGAGCCTCCTGGGCTACTCCTGGGCTGCCCCAGAGCCACCATCTCACACGATACAAAGGGCATGAAAAAACTTTCAGATTTTTCAAGCCTCCTTTTCTGATACCAGACTGTCTCCCCCCCCTTATGAATTTTCTGCTACTGCCTTAGAAATAAAAGAGGGTCAGAGAGCAAAACCTGGAGCCCAGAGTGGGAAGAGCTGAGGGGAAGGTAGCAGAGGGCTGGGAGCAGCTTGAACGACTTGTTCCCATCTGAAGAGCTTCAGCCTGCGGGGAGCATCTGCTGGCACCGAGCAGTTAGGATCTTTATCAGGGTCCCCATCACCAGCCCTGGGCTGGGGGGGGGACCAGGGTCAGCCCTGAGACCTCCTCCTTCACCCCTTCCATCTCCACCCCAGTCAGCCACTCCCACCTCCGGGAGATGCTCCGCTGCTCTAACCGCCTCCGAGAAAGTGATAACAGAAACTGGTTTAACTGGGAGAGGAGCTTAAATACCTCCCGGGGAGGTTGTGGGGCGTAACTGGTGCCGGGTGTGTCTCGAGTGGGTGCTAAGTGGGTGTGAAATTCCCAGCTCTGCACGTTTGCTGATGTCAGGTGAGGGCGGAGGCAGCGGGACCCTGAGGGCTGCTGTTGGTTCTGTGTCTTCCTCAGGTGTAGTTCACATCCCTCGGGGTGTTGCTAGGATGGGGTGAAGGTGGGAGGGAGTCTCGGTACCCAAGTGTTGGCGGTGATGCCAGCACACAGCCTCACTGGGAAGAAGGTCCTTCTCACATTGATGTGGACCCTCCTCTGCTCCAGCTCACATCCAGTGCCCCTTGTCCTATCCTTAGATGCCCCTGAGCAGAGCCTGGCTCCATCCTTCTGACACCCACCCTTTTCATACTGATCAACATCCATGGGGTCACCCCTCAATCTCCTTTCTCCAAGCTCAAGAGCCCCAGCTCCCTCAGCCTTTCCTCAGCAGGGAGAGGTTCCTCTCCCTTCATCACACCACTAACTGGTGCAAAGTGAGCGATTTCCATCCCCTGGACTGGGGCTCAAGTTCAAGGCTACAATCAAACGCTGCTTCCCAGGGTTTCCAGTGCCCTTTCCTGGTGCAGGATCTCTGACCTGCTGCAGCAACCAGCCACGACCCAAGACCTGCTGCCAGGCCTTGGCCATCGCTCCCGTGGGGTCCTGGCACTGAGAAATGCCAGAACAACTCACCACCCCCATTGACTGTCTCCTGATCTCACTGGAAACACCCAGCACAGGGCAGCACTTTCCTCTCTCATCCTTTCCAGCTTCTTATTGCTGTTGTCCATCACCCAGAGAGGTGGTGGAGTCCCCATCCCTGGAGGTGTTGAAGGACAGACTGGATGTGGCCCTTAGCGCCCTGGTCTAGGGGGCTGTGGTGATGTTAGGTCCTGGGCCGGGTGGGATGAGCTCAGAGGGCTTTTCCAGCCTCAATCATTCTGTGATGCTGTGGTCACATCCAAAGGGACACAGCAACAGAGTGGGGAGGAGGTATTAGTGCATGGAGGGGGGTTGTTTTGTCTCCATAGAATCACAGAACGGTCTGAACTGGAAGAGACCTTCAGGACCATCCAGTCCAACCTTTTCCCAGCCCTATCAGCACTACTAAACCCTGTCCCCCTACACAACATCTACCCTTCTTTTCAACACCTCCAGGGATGGGGGCTCAAGCCCCTCACTGGGCAGCTCTTCCAATGCCTGACAGCTCTTTCATGGACGAAATTCCTCCTGACATCGAATCAATAATTTCTGCTTCTGAAGAAGAATCACAGAATTGCTCTGGTTGGAAAAGACCCCTGGGATCATCGAGTCAAACCATCAACCCTACTCTACAAGTTTATCCCTGACTCTTGGGATCAAGTCCAACCATCAACCCTACTCTACAAGTTTATCCCTGACTCTTGGGATCAAGTCCAACCATCAACCCTACTCTACAAGTTTATCCCTGACCCTTGGGATCAAGTCCAACCATCAACCCTACTCTACAAGTTCATCCCTGACCCTTGGGAACAAGTCCAACCATCAACCCTACTCTACAAGTTCACCCCTAAACCAGATCCCTCAATACCTCATCAAATCGGCCTTTAAACACATCCAGGGCCGGCAACTCAACCACCCCCCTGGGAAGCCCATTCCAGCTCCAGCTCCACCCTCCTGGCAGCCACCTTTTGGTATCTACCAGCATTAATCTCCTCACTTCTGCAGCCTCCTCCACCAGGTGCTGTCGCAGACACGGGATGCGTAAGGGAACCACAGAAACGACCCCTCCAGAGGGCTGTCAGTTGGAACCAGCCTTCCCAGTCCCACTCTCCTGGTTACTTTGAGGTGAGGAGCTGTTGTTCTCACGTCGCCATCAAAGCGCTTCTGCGTTTCTTTCACTCCTGAAGAAAGAAAACTCTCTGCTCTGGCGGCTGTGGGATCCAGCTTTGGAGGTCACCCATTGTTCCCAAGTCCAACGCGCTCTGGAAAGAATCTCTGTTCTCCTCGCACGGTTCCTGGACACGAAAGCAATCTCTAAAATACTCTGAGGGTGGAATGAGGTCAAACCTGCGACTCCACGCGGCTGCTTCCCCTCCGTGGGTGGATCAGAGCAGGTGCTGGGTGCAAGGGAACCTGGCAGCTCCTGCACCTTGGGAACTTGCAGCACAGAGCCACAAGAGCGATGGAGGGAGGGGAGCATCTCCCTGCTGAGGAAAGGCTGGGGGAGCTGGGGCTCTGGAGCTGGGAAAGAGGAGACTGACCTCATGAATGTTGATCAATGTGTGAAGGGTGGGTGCCAGGAGGATGGAGCCAGGCTCTGCTCAGGGGCACCCAGTGACAGGACAAGGGGCACTGGGTGTGAGCTGGAGCAGAGGAGGTTCCACACCAAGGTGAGAAGGACCTTGTTCCCAGTGAGGGTGACAGAGCCCTGGCAGGGGCTGCCCAGGGGGGTTGTGGAGTCTCCTTCTCTGGAGATGTTGAGAACCCACCTGGCCATGTACCTGTGTTGTGACTGGATCTAGGGGATCCTGCTGTGTCAGGGGGATTGGACAGGATGATCTTTCGAGGTCCCCTCCAACCCCTAATGTTCTGGGGCTCTGTGATTCCCTCTGTGTCTCTGCAGGAATCAGAGCAGGACCTGGGGAAGCTCTGCTGATGGTTGTGCATGGCTGAGCCGGTTCCTGGGAGATCAGGGGACTCTCCCAGCCCTGACTTGGTGCAGCTCGTGATTCTGCACAGTGGGACCCAACCCCAGTCCCCAGGGAGGTCGGGGGTGTCCCCGCGGGGCTCCTTGCTGACAGACCACCCCTCTAGCAGGGCCGCCTAGGTGGGAGCTACACGCAGAGCTCCCACAGAGCACTAACTGCTGCATCGGGGCGTTTTGCTTCCTTCCAGGTGCAGTTCATCTCGGAAACCTCCCCGGGGCGAGGCTCGAGTGCTAATTACACCCTGCTCATTGCCGGGGCGGCTGTTACGGAGCCTTTCCTGCTGCAGCTAGAGCTGGGGGAGTTCTCAAAAGCATCAGTGCCCCACGCTGGAGAAGATCAAGGATTTTAAATGTCCCCAAGATGCACTTCAGGAGTTCACACAGTGCAGCGTTTGCAGAAGCTGCAATTAGCTAAGGGAAGGCTTCTATCTCTGGAAATAACCAGCTCCTTTCTTTTCTGGTGCTTGTTACTACACTGCTGAGGCTGTTAGACCGTTTCTCACCACCGGGTTGTATTTTCAGTTCATACAATAGAGGATTTAAAGAGAGTTTCCTTTCAACCCCTTACAAAGACTCTCCTTCTCTCCATCTATGTGGGTCTGAACCAGCCAGAAACACTGTGAAAAGCTGCTTCTTAGTGGGGCAGGAGCCCACTAGCCTCCTCTCTCACACAGCTCTGCCCCTACTGAGTTACCTCAAACCAGACCACAAAGTGCCCAGGAGCCTTCAGCCCTGAGAGCAACCAACTCCTCCTCATGCTTCCCCCTCAGCACATCCCCATGGGCAGAGGGTGCAGCTTCACATCCCCGTGGGCAGAGGATGCAGCTTCACATCCCTGTGAGCAGAGGATGCAGCTTCACATCCCTGTGAGCAGAGGATGCAGCTTCACATCCCTGTGAGCAGTGGATGCAGCTTCACATCCCTGTGAGCAGAGGATGCAGCTTCACATCCCCGTGGGCAGAGGAAAGGCTCCCCACCTCTCTACAACATCCATTCAGGTAGCTACAGACAACAAGAAGGTCTCCCCTGAGCCTCAAAGCACTTCCCAGGGATTAACTGGCACACAAACTGCAACTGATGCCCGGGTTCATCTGTACACACGGTCTGGCTTCTGTCCTCTCTGTTCTATTTCATGTGTCAACAGCTCTATGTCGAAAAATATTGGCTGTATAAAGACTCATTGCTCTGGCTGTAAAAACCCAGGTTCCTCTGGGTGAGAAACATTCTCTGTTTAACTGTGCACAGCAGCCCTACAAATCCAGAGGGAACACGAGGCAACTTCATTCTGCTGCTGTTTCCCACGGAGCCTGGGCAGCAGCCAGGGCTGGCACTGCCCTGAAGAGTGGAAGTGGGGCAGGGATTGATCACAGAATCACAGAACGTTAGGGATTGGAAGGGACTTTCAATGATCACCCAGTCCAATCCCAAACACAGCAGGATCCCCTAGATCCAGTTACACAGGAGCATGGCCCAGTGGGTTTGGAATGTCTCCAGAGAAGGAGACTCCACAACCCCCCTGGGCAGCCCCTGCCAGGGCTCTGGCACCCTCCCTGGGAACAAGGTCCTTCTCACACTGATGTGGAACCTCCACTGTTCCAGCTCACACCCACTGCCCCTTGTCCTGTCACTGGGTGCCCCTGAGCAGAGCCTGGCTCCATCCTCCTCACACCCACCCTTCACATCTTGATCAACAATGATGGGGTCACCCCTCAGCCTCTTTTTTTCCCAGCTCCAGAGCCCCAGCTCCCTCAGCCTTTCCTCATCAGGAAGATGTTCATCTGTGTGACTTGATTTAGGGGATCCCACTGTGGCAGGGGGACTGGACTGGATGATCTTCCAATCCCTACTGATTCCATGATTCTATGATTCCATGATCATGTTCATGACCCTCTCCAGCATCTCTGTCTCATCACTTCCATGGGATACACCCCTGCTCTTGCTCAAGGGGTTATAAAACCTCTAAGTCCCTGACTACCTGCTGCTTTCCCCACCTCTGTAGCCCCGTGGCCCCTCCATCCCGCCAAGATGGTGGCCACCCCAAAGCAGTCCAGCAGTGGGTTCTGCTGGATCCCCCACCCTGGGTGAAAAACGAGCTGTTTCAAACCAGTCCCGAGCGACTGTGGGGAGCTCACGGAGGCTAAAAACCAGCACAGGACAGCTGCAAGATCTTCATAATTAACAGACACCAGTGATGGATCGACCTCAAAAGGTTGTGGCAGGAAATCCATCTGCTTGCCAATCAGTCCCAGAGAGCTGCCACTTAAAAGGGACTAAGACTGATGGCCCCGGTGGGTTGTGCTGCAGGAGCCCAGCTGCAATTTTTCACTTCAAGTTGCACCCGATTGTCACGGGGATCATTCGTGGAGCCCACGGGTGGAGTCACTGTCTGCAGGCTGAGGGGAGCTGGGAGGGTCTGGGGTTACATCAGGAGCACAGACAGCACCAGAAGCACTTGGTCCTACGCTGAGGTTTGCCAACAGGTGGTGGGAGGTGGTCAGCAGATCGAGAGAGGTTCTCCTCCCACTCTGCTCTGCCCTGGGGAGACCACAACTGGAACCTTGTGTCCAGCTGTGGGCCCCTCAGTTCCAGGAGGTCACAGAGCTGCTGGAGAGAGGCCAGGGCAGAGCCACAGGGATGATGGAGGGAGGGGAGCATCTCCCTGCTGAGGAGAGGCTGAGGGAGCTGGGGCTCTGGAGCTGGGAAAAAGGAGCCTGAGGGGTGACCCCATGAATGTTGATCAATATGGAGAGGGTGAGTGTGAGGAGGATGGAGCCAGGCTCTGCTCAGGGGCACCCAGTGATGGGACAAGGGGCAGCGAGTGTAAGCTGGAACAGAGGAGGTTCCACATAAATCTTAGAAGGAATTTCTTTCTAGTGAGGGTGCCAGAGGCCTGGCAGGGGCTGCCCAGGGGGTTGTGGAGTCTCCTTCTCTGGAGAGGTTTGAAACCTTC
>VXBP01009448.1:182611-207206 GCA_013400115.1 Rhinopomastus cyanomelas | reverse complement strand
GGATTGGCCTGGCTGATCTTTTGAGGTCCCTTCCATCTGTGATTCTTCTGTGATTCTGTGAAGAGGTGGGTCTGGATGAGCTCCCCATAGGACCCTTGGAATTCGGGATCAGAACTTTATCTCATGAAAGCAAGAAGTACCTTGGTCTAAGCCAGCAGGCTGCCCTTGCACAACCCACCCCATCACGCTCAGAGCAGGGATCCAAACCCCCAGACTGTGCTAAGAACCACTGAAATGTTCTGCCATCGTGTGATGGATGAACCCCCAAGGGCAACCTTGGGATGGGATCCAGCTCCCAACACCCACCCTTCCATCCCCACAGTGCCCGGTGCTGCATCCCACAGCCCCAGATAGCTCCGGCCTCATCCTGATGGGGAGAGGCTAGGGGAGCTGGGGCTGTTCAGCCTGGAGAAGAGGAGGCTGAGGGGAGACCTCACTGCTTGGAGTGAAGCAGGAGTTGGCCTCTTCTCCTTAGCAATAGGAGCAGAGGAAATGGAGTCATGTGGTACCAGGGGAGGGTCAGATTGGATCTGAGGAAAAAGTTCTTCCCAGAAAGAGTGGGGAGGCCTTGGAACAGGCTACCAAGGGAGGAGGTGGAGGCACCATCCCTGGAGGGGCCCAACAACAGGGCAGCCAGGGTGTTTGAGGAGCTGGGCTAGTGGTTGGGGGTTGTAGGATTGATGGTTGGACTGAATGATCTTGAAGGTCTTCTTCAACCTGGACGACTCTGTGTGGACAGGCGGTAATGAAGAATCAGAGAACATTAGGGATTGGAAGGGACCTCAAAGATCATCCAGTCCAACCCCCCTGCCACAGCAGGATCACAAACGAAGGTGCCAACCAAAGTCTTCTCTAGCATTTCATAGGGCCAGACGCACAGATATGCAGAGACAGGACCTTCCTTACGAGGCTGCCAGGGCTCCTGACTCTCCCCTGCACCCACCAACCACCGGGCAGAGGCTGTGGGAACAGCTGGGCACAGCTGGGTGTTCTCTGGGAAAGCTGGGATGCTTTTGCAGGCTCAACACCATCTTCATCACAATTAGGGCTGTGAGAGGATTCCTGGTTCCACCAGCTCCACTTTTAATATTTCATAACCAATGCTTAAACAATCCTGCCACCAGCAGCCCCTTCTTCCAGGGATGTGAATGATTCTGAACCCAACCCGTGCAATTAGTGTCTCCCTTTAATTTCTCGGCGTGGAAAACAAAGATTGCTGATCTTCTCCCTCTTTCTGCTCTTTGCAGAGTGTGGATAAAGGATCCCTGTCATCATCTACATGGGAGTAACATCCCTCTGCTAATCGATTGGACAAGGCGAGTGATGCCGGTGTCTGATCTGCCATTAATTACGGAGACAATTATCTTCAGGATCCACGGACTAGCTGTGATTAGTGGGAGATCATTATCTGCTCTGATAGGAATCTCTCCCTGTATTAACAGTGATGCATCGCGGGTGGCTGGAGCCCAGGAGGCTGCCCTGGGTCCTCTCGCAGCCTGGGGCTCACTGTGGGGCTGGGAGAGCAGCAGCCGACCTGGGCAGCTGCAAGAGCAGAGACACCGCAGCTGGGTGGTTGTTGAGTNTGGGTGTGAGCTGGAACAGAGGAGGTTCCACATCAATCTGAGAAGGACCTTCTTCCCAATGAGGTTGACAGAGCACTGGAACAGGCTGCCCAGGGTGGTTGAGGAGTCTCCTTCTCTGGAGACGTTCAAGACCCACCTGGACATGTTCCTGTGTGACTTGGTCTGGGTGATTCTGCTGTGGCAGAATCCAATGGACTAGATGATCTTTCGAGGTGCCTTCCAATCCCTAATGATTCTGTGAATCCCCATCCTTGGATGTGTTTAGAAGACGCTTAGATGTGGTGTTGGGGGATCTGGTTTAGGGGTAAACTTGTAGGGTTGATGGTTGGGCTCGATGATCCCAAGGGTCTTCTCCAACCTGAAGGATTCTATGACTGCATGAGTCTATAAATGCTGCAACCAGCAAACCAGATGGGCTCTAGAGCTGTCACTATCCACATCCTTCCTCAGTTAATAAAAGACAGAGGTTAGACAAACAGGACATCAACATGATGTCAAAGCAGCAGTAGCGTGGTCTGTGCCCCAGAATGAGCTCCCTGTCCTACACCATAAAGTCATAGAACCATTAGGGATTGGAAGGGACCTCGAAAGATCATCCAGTCCAATCCCCCTGCCGCAGCAGGATCACCTAGACCAAGTCATACAGTCAGTCTGGGTTAGAAGGGACCAAAGGGTGGTGGGAAGCCCAGCCTGGGGTCCCAGGGGCTGGCACAGGGCTCGATTGTTTATTCCTCATTTCCCATCAACATTTCATTTGCAGAACAGTTTCTCTGTTTAGCAAATCATCCCAAACGAGGACGAGAGCTGTCTGCTGGTAACCCCCAAGGCTGTGGGTTTAGCCCACCTCGGCCAGGGGAGCAGCCCCCACACACGTTAATCCTGGTCCCGCAGGGGCTGGGTAGACAAGGGCACGAAGTTACAAGAATGTTCCAGGGCAAGAGGTTCTCACTGAGAGAAAAGGCAATAAACAGCCAACAAAGAGGCCCTGGAACACACTGGGGGCACTGGAGTTGCTGGGATTTACAGCCACTGAGCTCTGCCCCTGAGTCATAAACCATGACTGCAGCACCTCAAGCAATTAAAACACAATCTCCATGGGAAGGAGAGGGACTCAGGACCTGCAGTCGTGGTTGGGCTTTGAGTTCTGCTCTCAACGGTGCTCAACACCCATCTGCATGACAGGGCTTTCATCCCTCCCTGCTCTCCCCAGCCTGGGCTGACCTCTTGGTGCTTTAAATCAAGCAAAGGCAGAAGCAGCTCTGTGCAAAGATAAACACGTTCATTAGCTGTGGGCTCTGATAGAGCTTCATTAATTTATGGCATCTCAAATCCTTTCCTTCAGTCATTGTCTACGTGGTTGGGATCTGACTCCTGAAGGCCCACTGCTGGTTTGAATCATAGAATCATTATGGCTGAAAAGGACCTCCAGGGTTCCAACAGCTCCCGAACCCCTAGACCATGGCCTCAAGTGCTGTAGCAGCCCCTCCAGGGATGGGGACTCCACTGCCTCCCTGGGCAGCCTGGTCCAGGGCCCTACCACTCTCTCAGCAAAGAACTTCTTCTGAAGATCCAATCTAAACCTCCCTTGATGCAACTTGAGGCCATTTCCCTCATCCTATCATTAGTGATTTGGGAGAAGAGACCAGCAGCAGCCTCGTTCCAACCTCCTTTGAGGGAGCTGTGGAGAGCAAGAAGGTCTCCTCTCAGCCTCCTCTTCTCCAGACTCAATAACCCCAGTTCCCTCAGCTGCTCTCCCTGCTCTCCAGCCCTCTCCCCAGCCTCATTGTCCTTATCTGGCCTCACTTCAGCCCCTCAATGTCCTTCTGATCCTGTGGTGCCCAAAACTGGACCTAGTATTCATGATGTGGTCTCACAAGTGCAGAGCACAGGGGCACCATCACATCCCTCCTCCTGCTGGTTACCCCATTCCTGATCCAGGCCAGGATGCCGTTGGCCTTCTTGGCCACCTGGGCATCCTGCTGGCTCCTGTCCAGCCAACTGCCAACCACTACCCCCAGGTCCTTTTCTGCCAGGCAGCTCTCCAGCCCCTCTTCCCCCGTCCTGCCACTGCTGGGGGTTGTTGTGACCCAAGTGCATGACCCTGACCTTGGCTTTGATAAAACTCTGTGCCTCATAATTTCATGTTCCTGGGCAGGAGCCTCTTCCTCCACAGCCACAATCACAAGCTTTTGCAGTGGTGTTTGAACATCCCCCCATTTGTTATAGCTCATGTCCTAGGTGACAGCACCATCAGAATTTGATGGAAGCTGTCCTTACGAAACTAACTCTAGTATTTAAAAAGCTCTGTGAGGAATAAAGGGCTCTAGCCATGGAGCAAGCCCCTGGAAGAAGAAAGAGTAGACAGTAGAAGAACCCCAGGTTACCTGTATAGTCTGGGGACTGACCTGTTGGAGAGCAGAGGATGAGAAAGGGACCTAGGGGGTTCTGGTGGCCAGCAGGGTGGCCAGGAGGCAGCAATGGGCCCTGGTGGCCAAGAAGGCCAATGGCATCCTGGGGTGGATCAGAAAGGGGGTGGTTGGCAGATAAAGAGAGGTTCTCCTCCTCTTCTACTCTGCCCTGGTGAGACCACAGCTGGAATCTTGCATCCAGTTGTGGGCCCCTCAGTTCCAGGAGGACACAGAGCTGCTGGAGAGAGTCCAGAGCAGAGCCACAGAGATGAGGAAGGGAGAGGAGCATCTCCCTGCTGAGGAAAGTCTGAGGGAGCTGGGGCTCTGAAGCTGGAAAAAAAAATGAGACAGAGGGGTGACCCCGTGAATGTTGATAAATATGGAAAGATGGGTTTCAAGAGGATGGAGCCAGGCTCTGCTCAGCAGTACCCAGTGATAGGACAAGGGGCAGCGGGTGTGAGCTCGTTTCACATCAATGTGAGAAGGACCTTCTTCCCAGTGAGGGTGACAGAGCCCAGGCAGGGGCTGCCCAGGGGGACTGTGGAGTCTCCTTCTCTGGAGAGAACCCACCTGGACATGTTCCTGTGCAACTTGGTCTAGGTGATGCTTCTCTAGCAGGGGGTTTGGACTGGAGAGAGAATCAGAACAACCAGAAAGCCTGGAAGCTCCTCGCACGCGGTTTCAAAAGCTGGCATCAAAATTATCTTTGGGGTGAGGTGGTCTGGAATATTTATTATCAATTACATGCTCCTGCTGCTCCAGTTTGTGTTTACAGGAGGCTGCTTAAAATGCAGAGCGACGCCTCCGTGTCAGCATCTCTGTTCCCAGGGAAGTTCCCATCTGAGCAGCAGTTCCTGAGCAAAACAAACGCCGGTGGAAGCCGTCCGTTCGCTTCGCGCTGAAGCTCTGTTCCAGGTCATGAGGATCATCCAAAGGTGTTTGGAGCGATTTGTATGCAGACGTGTTTATTTAATCTGAAGTTATTTGTGTAACCCCATGGTCCTGAGATGGGAAATGAGAGATAATTTCACAGAGGTTCTGTTAGCTTCTGCTTTAGCAACGAAACACTCAGGTGTCCTCTGCCAGAGGCTCAGGCTGGATGCAAACGCAGTTAATTCACCCACGGACGCAGCACGAGAGGGGAACAGCAGGGATAAGTCTGCAAATAGAATCATGGAGTCATTAGGGATTGGGAGGGACCTCCAAAGATCAGCCAGTCCAATCCCCCTGCCCCAGCAGGATCCCCCAGACCAAGCTGACACTGAGCAGAGCCTGACTCCATCCTCACTGGACAGGGTGCTGTGAAAATCAGTCTGAAGTTCATCACAGGGAGCACCACAGAAAGTTAAGGGCTGGAAGGGACATTTGAAGGTCATTGAGTCCAACCTCCCTGCCAGAGCAGGACCAAAACTAGGGCAGATCAGTCAGAAAAGCATCTGGACAGGTCTGGGAAAGGCACCAGAGAAGGAGACTCCACAGCCTCTCCAGGCAGCCCGCGCCAGGGCTCTGTCACCCTCACAGTAAAGAAGCTCTTCCTCATGGTGAGGTGGAACATCCTGTGCTCCAGCTGGAACCCATTGCCCCTGGTCCTGTCCCAGGGCACATGCTCTGATGGTCCCTCAGCACATCAGGAGATGCTGAATGATTCCAAGTTGTTTTCCCAGGCAGGGCAGCAGCTGTCTGAGACGTGAGATCTGAAGGAGAAGAGAACACACCAGACAAAGGAGTTTGCCTGTTGTGCTTCGAATCAGGCGGCTGCTGGAAAAACATAAAGAGAAGTGGAGAGGGGGAAGGAAAAGATGAAAAATGGGAGAGCTGTAATGGAAGAAAAGCAGAGATAAAGTGCTGTCTGGAGAGAAGAGTGAGGAAATATGCCCTGTGAAATAAATAGAGAGACATGAGAAGACGATGAGATCTCATTTATCTCCCGTGCATTTCCCTCCCAGTGATCGGGCACTAACAGAGCAATAAAAGGGCTGCTCTGAAACCTTCTCTTGCTCAGGATTCATGAGGAGAACATCCAACGAACAAGCTTTTAGCAGGGCTATGAATATTGTTTTGAGGCTTTCTGTAAAAAGCAGAGGATCCTTGGCATCACTGACTGGTTCTGCACGAGCCCCCTTCTCAACGCATCCTCCTCGGAAGGAAGTCACTTTGCAGCTGGGGATGCAGGAGCGGCGACCTGAGTGAGGTGGGGGTCAGGCACCAAGGGCTGCAGTGCCTCTGCCTGCCAGGGTCAGCCCTCTGGGCCCTTGTGGCCAGGAAGGCTCAATGGCACCCTGGGGTGGGTCAGAAGAGGGGTGGGTAGCAGATAAAGAGAGGTTCGCCTCCTCCTCTACTCTGCCCTGGGGAGACCACAGCTGGAATCTTGTGTCCAGTTGTGGGCCCCTCAGTTCCAGAAGGACACAGAGCTGCTGGAGAGAGCCCAGTGCAGGGCCACAGAGATGATGGAGGGAGGGGAGCATCTCCCTGCTGAGGAAAGGCTGAGGGAGCTGGGGCTCTGGAGCTGGGAAAAAGGAGCCTGAGGGGTGACCCCATGAATGTTGATCAATATGGAAAGGGTGGGTGTGAGGAGGATGGAGCCAGGTTCTGCTCAGGGGTACCCAGTGATAGGACAGGGGGCAGTGGGTGTGAGCTGGAAGAGAGGAGGTTCCCCATCAGTGTGAGAAGGACCTTGTTCCCAGGGAGGGTGCCAGAGGCCTGTCAGGGGCGGCCCAGGGTGGTTGTGGAGTCTCTTTCTCTGGAGACATTTCAAACCCACCTGGACATGTTGCTGTGTGACTGGATCTGGGGGATCCTGCTGTGGGAAGGACATTGGACTGGATGATCTTCTGAGGTTCCTTTCCAATCCCTAATACTCTGTGATTCTGTGAGTCTGCCAGTGGAGACAGAGCCTCTGCTGTGCTGGAGCCTCAGCCTTGGGCCAGCAGTCCTGGATGGCTTAGATGTCACATCAGCCACCTCCCCTAAGTTCCTGTGTCCCACAAGGCTGTTTCTGTGAGGTTTGATGGAGAACCCCTCCTCAGACCCCCACCTTTCCCCCCCCCCAGTTCTCAGTGGCTCTGCAGTGCCTTTTCCTCCCAGCCCTCGTTAGCATTCAGGCAGCAGGGTTGTGTCTTCAAGGTTAAAAAATTCTGATGGCAAGTCAGATCCCTGGTCTGAAGTTCTGCTTTGAAGCCGCTTCTGGAGCCGTTGGGGAAGGCGGCAGCGGGAAGCGAGGTGCGGAATACCGACAGGGACCCGGGGAAGACTGCGGGGCTTCCCTTCAGCTGAGCCATCAACAACAGGCAAATTAATCATCCAGACCTTTGTTTTCAAAACTGTGGCTGTTCCCCCACTTAATATTCCTGGGCAGTAACTTAACACACATCACATGATAAATTAAAGCCCTTATTTCGGTGTCTTCCTGCTCCTCCAACAGAGTTCACGACACGTTGGGAAGCTGAGAAAGCGTTGTTAGAATCCATCTCTGGGAAAGAAAACCCAGTAATTGCCATTTTCTACCGAGCAAGCAGTTCCACTGAGCACTGATCAGCAATCAATAGCAACCTGCTTCAATAACTGATGATAACGGCACGAGGCAGCAGGGTAGATGGTCCTTGCGGGTGACCTGAGTGCACTGGGAGATGCTGCAGAGTCTCCTTGAGGGGAGCTGGAGCAGCTGGGGGTGGAGAGTCTCCTGCTGGCTGGTGACAAACACTGGGGCAGCAGCAGCAGAGGGATGGAGAGCCAATGAGGGGCCTCAACTTGCCCGGGAACAAGCCAGGGATGATGCACCAGGGCAGTCTGAGGAAATCAGGAGCAATTGGCCCAAGAGGAGGACAGGGCCAGCCCAGCTGAAGTGCCTCTGTGCAAATGCACAGAGTTTGGGCAACAAGCAGGATGAATGAGGGGCCACTGTGGGATGCCATGACATCGTGGCTATTACTGAAACCTGGTGGGATGACTCCCACTACTGGAATGTAGGGATAGATGGGTACAAGCTCTTTAAAAAGGACAGGCAGGGAAGGAGACGAGGTGGTGTTGCCCTCTATATCAGTGAGTTGCCCAGGGAAGTGGTTGGGGCCCCATCCCTGGAGGTGTTTAAGGCCAGGCTGGATGGGGCTCTGGCCAGCCTGGTCTAGGGTGGGGTGTCCCTGCTTGTGCTGGGGGGGTTGGAACTGGATGATGGTTCCTTCCCTTTCCGTTCTTGGGAAAAACCCCTGACCACAGAATCAAGAACATCAGGGATTGGAAGGGACCTCGAAAGATCATCCAGTCCAATGATCCAGCAAAACAGCCAAGTGAAACACAGTTCAGTATCTCTAGCAGACGTTAACCAGCTGGATTCATCGGAGCCTGAGGCAGGTTCTGTCTGGCGGGGCCGGGATTCCTGATGGGATGTGAAACCTTGGCAGGGACATCCTGGGCTGAAAGGCTGCAGCATTTCCAGCCAAGCAGTTTGATTTTCTGGGGGATGGCAGTACCTGCTGCAAATACTCCTGATCGATTCCTTTTGCAAGTGTTATTTGCTGAAATGAAGTGAGTTTTGATTGGAAAATCAGCTCAAGCAGCTGCTTTCTTAGTCAGTGGGGGATGGCTTTGGCTAATTGACAGAGGAAGTGCTGGAACAGGAATCAAGACCTGGAAAATGTCACCTAACAGGAGAGTTCATTACCCCCAAATCCCATCAGCTCCCCGCTTTTGTGCTGATGGTGGATGCAGCATCCTATGGGCTTTTCTTTGATGCTTGGAGATGCCCAGCCCAGGACCTAACATCATCACAGTGGCCAGACAAGGGCACTAGGGGGCTGGCCTTCAACACCTCCAGGGGTGGGGACTCCACCACTGCTCTGGGCAGTCCAGTCCAGACTCTGGTCACCCTTTCCCTGAGGAAGGGCTTCCTAATATCCAACCTAACCCTCCCCTGGCAGCTTCAGGCTCTGCCCTCTCGTCCTGGCACTGGTTGCCTGAGAGAAGAGCCTGACCCCAACATGACTCCAACCTCCCTTCAGGGAGCTGTAGAGAGGGAGAAGGTCCCCCTTGAGTCTCCTCTTCTCCAGGCTCAACACCTGCAGCTCCCTCAGCCTCTCCCCATTAGCCTTTCCCTCGGGTCCCTTCCCCAGCCTCGTTGGCTCCTCTGGACCCACTCCAGCCCCTGGGGAGAAGAGCTTGCCCCCCACCTGACTACTACTCCTAATGAGAGAGCCCTCACACTGCTGAGTGGGGTTAATTAACACCCGACATCGCACTGCCTGCAAACCCCATGGCCAGGAAGGCACCATCCCCGGTGATGATGCCTTGGCCTTCCCTTTGCTCTCTGCAGCGAGCTACCAGCTCGGTGCCAAACACTTTCTGCCATTTCCCACATCATAAACATTTATTTCTAGTGCTAATTAGAACAGATTCATTGCTGCAGAAGATATGAGTTGTCTATAAACCAGCACCCCCCCAACTTAGTTGTTCCACACCCTGTGCCCAGCTGTGCCCTGAGCCTGGCAGATGGCAGCTCCGGCTGCACGATCAGCCCGTGAGGATGGGTCAGCCCCTTGCAGGTGTCGTTGGGGAGTCTGCAGAGGAAATCTCTCAGCTGAAGCAGACGTGTGACTATCTTGTCCCTTCTGCCTAGACAGCCTCTGCTTTTGTGCCTTCTCCCTCCCTTCAGCTTTTGAAAGCAGAAGGACAAGGGATGGTGCTGAAAAGGAGCTTTTAATTGCTCAGGTGTTGGGGGGCTTTTCAGGGCTTGTGGGGTTTGTGGGGTTTCTTTTGTCAGCTGTTGCTTTGATGATGGTTAAAAACACCTCGCTGCTGCTTTCGGGTGCTCTGGCAGCAACCAGCAGCATCTCTGTGTTCTCTGTTGAACACGGGCTGTGCTCAGCACAGTCAATAAATGCTGGGGAATCAAATGATCTATAAAATGTTTAAGAGCCGATAAAGCAATTCGTAGCCACAGGGCTAACGGGGTGTTTCAGCAGCTTCTCCATCACCGTGTGCAGAAACCCCTCAGCTCTCGTCGCACACGGAACCTTAAATGTGACCCCATTGCTGGAGAGGTTTCAAACCTGCCTGGACGTGTTTCTGTGGGGCTGGGTCTAGGGCTCCTGCTGTGGCAGGGGGGTTGGACTGGATGATCTTTGGAGGTCCCTTCCAATCCCTAATGCTCTGTGGTTCTGTGTGGTCCTCTAGCTCCCCTGCGCTGGTGGAGGGTGGGAGCAGAAGCAGTTGTTAACATTAACCAAGAGGAATACTGATGCTCATTGAAACTTTGGGACTGGAGGGAAAGTCTGGCTGAGGGAACTGGGAGTGTTAAGCCCGGAGAAGAGAAGACTCAGAGGAGACCTTGTCCCTCTCTCCAACTCCCTGGAGGGAGGTTGTATTCAGGTAGGGGTCAGGCTCTTCTTCCAGGCAACCAGAGCCAGGATGAGAGGGCAAAGAATCCTAGAACATTAGGGATTGGAAGGGACCTGAAAAGATCATCCAGCCCCATCCCCCTGACACAGCAGGATTCCCTAGATCCAGTCACACAGGAACTTGTCCAGGTGGGGTTTAAACATCTCCAGGGAAGGAGACTCCACAGCCCCCAAGGCAGCCCCTTCCAGTGCTCTGTCACCCTCACTGGGAAGAAGGTCCTTCTCACATTGGTGTGGAACCTCCTCTGTTCCAGTTCACACCAATTGCCCCTCATCCTGTCATTAGATGCCACTGAGCAGATCCTGGCTCCATCCTCCTGACACCCACCAGGATGGAGTCCCCAACCCTGGAGGTGTTGAAGGCCAGCTGGCTGTGGCCCTTAGTGCCCTGATCTGGCCACTGTGGTGATGTTAGCTCCTCAGCCGGGCTGGCTGAGCTCAGAGGGCTTTTCCAGCCTCAATGATTCCCTGATCCTGTGATTAAAAGTCTGCACAGTTGTATCTTGAGAGACAGTGGGCCAGGCTCCTGCCTTAGTTACAGTCGATAACTGCTCCGCGGTCTATCGCAGGGACCATCTGCAGAGAGACTAAAGGTCACAGCAGACCCCTGGGCTGGTGGGGACACCATTCAGCTCCAGCTTTAACACACAAGGTGCTCGTAGAGCGATGAACTCTGAGCTGGCAGCGGGGCAATTTCTCCTCCGGATCTCGCTTGGGCCAGAAATGACAAATGCAGCTGCTAATTTAATTGTCTGTGGAGTGGCCTTTCTCAGAGCTGGCTCGGAAATCGATGCGTGGAGACGTGCCAGCGCCGCGTACCCAGCGCCCGACATCCCTCCTGGAACCCACCTCTGCTTTTAGCCAGCTCCAAAGCAGAGCGAGATGGTAATAGAGAGTGAACACGAAAAGGCTATTTGGCTGAAATATCTGCACTTTAAAATGTGAATGTTCCTGCTTCGGCAGGAGCTGAAACAAAAGGCTGCGTGTGGCAGGAGGCAGCCGGGCTCCGGCTCATCCCGGCTCGGTCGCTCCTGCTGCAGGAGAGAAGGAGACACAGGAGCAGGTTCGGTGGTGGAGTGTGCTGTTCCCCATGAGCAACATTACCCACGTTGTGTTGTTTTAGCTCTTTAGATCACTTAATTTGTTTCTGACTAATTACTGCTTCATTACAGTGACTTTGCCTACTGCGAGCGGCGTTTCATAGCGTGTTGAGGAGTTGATATGCGATCGAGTCCTTGAGCTGTGGGGCCAGACTTGTGCTTAATAATCTAATTTAAAATGCACACCACCTCTCCCCCAACCCCAAAGCATCACAAGCTCCCTCTGGAAGTCCAAATGAGCATCGCAGAGCTCATTTGGAGTCTCAGTGAGCATCGCTGGCGCAGCAACAGGATGGACTGAAAATGCTAGGAGGGCAGTGTCAAAATTGTTTTCCTCCTCTTCCCAGACTCACAGAATCATGGAAAATTAGGAATTGGAAGGGACCTCTAAAGATCATCCAGTCCAGTCCTCCTGCCACAGCAGGATCCCCTAGATCCAGTTGCACATGAACATGTCCAGGTGGGTTTTAAACATCTCCAGAGAAGGAGACTCCACAGCCCCCTGGGCAGCCCCTTCCAGGGCTCTGTCACCCTCACCGGGAAGAAGGTCCTTCTCACATTGATGTGGAACCTCCTCTGTTCCAGTTCACACCCATTGCCCCTCATCCTGTCATTAGCTGACACTGAGCAGAGCCTGGCTCCATTCTCCTGACATCCTCCCTTTTCATATTTATCAACATTCATGGGGTCACCCCTCAGGCTCCTTTTTCCAAGCTCAAGAGACCCAACTCCCTCAGCCTTTCCTCAGAAGGGAGATGTTCCACTCCATCACCTCTGTGGCTCTACACTGGACTCTCTCCAGCAGCTCTGTGTCCTTCAGGAACTGAGGGGCCCAGAACTGGACACACTATTCCAGCTGTGGTCTCACCAGGGCAGAGTAGAGGGGAAGGAGAACCTCTCTTGATCTGCTAACCACCCCTTTTCTGATCCACCCCGCGGTGCTGTTGGCCTTCGTGGCCACAAAGGCACACTGCTGGCTCATGGTCATCCTGCTGGCCACCAGGACCCCCAGGTCCCTTTCTCCTCCGCTGCTCTCCAGCAGGTCAGTCCCCACCCTATCCTGGCACCTGGGGTTGTTCTTTGCCCAGATGCCAGACTCTCTTCAGATACCTGTGCTTCTCCATCCTCGATGAGACCTCCTGGGTACCTGATCAAAGCCAGAGCCGTCTCAGATCCCATTTCACAAGCACAGGGACAACACTGAGTTTCTGTCACCTTTTTGTTCTGAATGGAACCCTCCAGGACTGAGAACAGCCACATCCAGCCTAACGAAACACAACACCGGAGGCTTCCTTCCCCCCCTCTCCGTGCTCTGCCCCGGACAAACCCCGCTCGGATCTCATTGCCTCCTTCGTGCACTGTGTTCCACTGAATTAAGCTCGAGGATTGAAGCAATAAGAAAATAAAATTGAATTAAGTCAATGAGAACGCAAATAATGTCGTTTGTAATTAGATCTTCTGTCTTCCCATCTCATTCTCTGCTCTTTTATGGTCTCTCTCTTCCCAGCTTTTGTGTCTTCTCATCCTTCTTTGGAATTCTGTTTGAAAATCCCCTGCTAAGCTCTGAATAACACGGCTGGGTTATGTAATCCTCAGACAATCAATTACCCGAGAGCAGCCAAGAACGGGGATGGCATCGCTGCTGCCTTGGCCACTGGATTCTGACCATGGCATCCCCCAAGGCCCTAATGCACTTTGTCCCAACAAGGGCACCCAGGCTGAGGGCAGCAGCAAACAGCACTTGATGCTGTTGGGAACCAGCCCAAGCTGCTCTGCACGGGCTGCAGGGGAAGCTGGAGAGAAGGTTGGGTGGATGGTTACACCTTGGATGGGCAACAAGTTGCTTCTGCTACAGGAGATGCTGTGCTCAATCCTTACCCTGGTTTGAGTAGATGTCTAGTTTGTCACTGGTAATTAATAGCAGACATCACTAATTCTAGCTCCTGCTTCTGGCACAGAACAGTGCCCGTGGCACAAGAGCAGTTGCCAGGCTGTGCCACCCCCCAGCTCTTGGGGGTGGGAGACAACAGGGCATCAACTTGGTGAAGACCATTAGAGGTGACTCCAGGTGTCAATAAGCCAACAGCTTCACCCCGAGTGCTCCATCAGTATTGATTCACTTAATTATTTATCTTAGCCCTCAGCCTCCAGTTTAACTCTTTGGAGGAGGTACGGTGTGGAGTCAGGTGGCTGCGATTGGGCTGGATGAACTTTTGAGGTCCCCTCCAATTCCTGACGTTCAGTGGTTCCCTAGTGTGACAGCCCAGGAGTTCCCACCTCGAGGTGATCAATAGGAAGGCCTGATACAAAACAGAGCCAGCAGCCCCTCTCTGGGATGGGTGTTGGGGATGGTGTATGAGCTCTGACCCTGCTCAGGGGCAGTGGGGCTGGGGTAGACCACAGCATCCCTGGGGCTACACTACATCTGGGTGCTGGCACCCTGTCTCCTGCCACCCCACTCCATCTGGGAGCTGGCACCTTGTCCTCTGCCACCCAACCCCATCTGGGTGTTGGCACCCTGCCTCCTGCCACCCAACCCCATCTGGGTGTTGGCACCCAGTCCCCTGCCACCAGAATCCCCCACATCCAGGCAGCATCTCCCACTGTGCTGCTCTCTGCCAGGACTCTTGTGTGTGGCTTTTGGCTCCTTCCTCATCTTAATCCCCCACACAGCCCCTTCCTCCTCTGCCTCCCCAGACCCAGCAGTATTAAACACTCATTTCCCATTAATTCCCAATAAAACCCATTCTTTAACTCCTAATAGCTTTCCTAAAGCCATAACCTGCTTTGTCTGCTCTTTAATAGGAAATCAATATTGTTGTAATACAATGAAATTAGCATTGATTTATCTCCTTCTGACTGGCAGCTCAA
Organism: Rhinopomastus cyanomelas; assembly: GCA_013400115.1. Lineage (NCBI taxonomy): Eukaryota > Metazoa > Chordata > Aves > Bucerotiformes > Rhinopomastidae > Rhinopomastus > Rhinopomastus cyanomelas. The sequence continues at coordinate 192,855 of VXBP01009448.1, read as the reverse complement.
CCAATGAGGCACCGAGCCATGTGCTCCTTCCAGGAGGCCCAGTCAGCTCCTCCAGCCTGATGTGTTCCTCTCTGCTAATAATTAATTACAAAACCCCACCGTGCTGCTCAGGGGGGGATTAGACAGAGTAACTACCCGCAGCTGTTTTCTAATTTAATGCAATAAAAATTAACCTGCAGCTCCAGGACACAAACGGTTCATCCCAGTGGATGAGACAGCCTTGCCCAGGGATCGCGTGGCAAGGGCACACGGGAGGAGAAGATGGGGTTGCTGTTGCTTTGCCAGAGCCAGTGGCTGGTGGTGGATCAGGCAGTGAGAAACCAGAAGGTACAAACAGGTTTTGGACCAAGGGAGGAGGATATTTGTCTCTCACTCAGAGGACTGGGAGAGCCATTCCTCAATGCAATGCTGTAGTGATTGAGGTGGCAGGGAACCATCTCCTTATCAAGAGAGGTTCTCCTCTCCCCTACTCTGCCTTGCTGAGACCACAGCTGGAATCTTGTGTCCAGTTGTGGGCCCTTCAGTTCCAGGAGGACACAGAGCTGCTGGAGAGAGTCCAGTGCAGAGTCACAGGGGTGATGAAGGGAGGGGAGCATTTCCCTGTTGAGGAAAGGCTGAGGGAGCTGGGGCTCTGGAGCTTGGAGAAAAAGAGCCTGAGGGGTGACCCCATGGATGATGATAAATATATGAAGGGTGGGTGTGAGGAGGATGGAGCCAGGCTCTGCTCAGTGTCATCTAGTGATAGGACAAGGGGCAGCTGGTGTCAGTTGGAACAGAGGAGGTTCCACATCAACCTGAGAAGAATCTTCTTCTCAGTGAGGGTGCCAGAGCCCTGGCAGGGGCTGCCCAGGGTGGTTGAGGAGTCTCCTTCTCTGGAGATGTTTTAAACCTGCCTGGACACGTTCCTGTGCGAGTTGTTGCTGTGTCAGGGGGATTGGACTAGATGATCTCCCAAGGTCCTGTGACTCCGCGGATCCCGCCTCCCTCAGCGCCGGGGTTAAGGAGCAGAAATGCGACTGTTTGCCCTCAGAAAGCGGCTCCACAAGCTGCATATTAGCCATCATCATGTTACACAGGATGGCTCTGCACCGCAGCCCTCCGAGATCGTAATGAATAAAATCTTGACAACATTCTCTCCCGCATTAATCATTTTAAGCTGATCCTACAGGATACAAGGGCAAATTAAATTCTATTTGCAATTTCATGCATGACGCACGGCGCGGCCGGCGCCTGAGCCAGCAGTTTTTCAGTAAGACAAGCGTGTAAGCTGCAATTATGCAGTTACTCTCCCCCCATGTGCCAACACTCTTATTACTGACAAATTTATAAATGAAAATGTATGAACGGCGCTAAATTCACCTTCAAGGATGGAGCGAATGAAAACGAATCCCTGGTAAGAGTGTGTTTGAAGAGAAAACGCTGCTTCGAATGCTTAGCAGGAACAAAGAGAGACTCTGCCTTCCCAGGGCCCCCGACACGAGTGTCCTGGGGGTCAGTAGGCTCTGGTGGCAGTTGGTGCCCACCCAGCTGCACAGGGATGGGTGTTGGAGGTGGCAGCCCTGGCCCAGGTGGCATTTTGCAGACACTTTTGGTTTAGAATCATAGAACTGCAGAATCATTCAGGTTAGAAAAGACCCTGGGGATCACTCAGTCCAACCATCAACCCTACTCTACAAGTTCACCCCTAAACCAGATCCCCCAACACTACAACTAAGCATCTTTTAAAATCATCCGGGGATGGTGACTCAACCGCCACTCTCATATTTCCAGGGTGATTTTTCCTTCCTTTCTAAACTGTAAATAACTGGAGGAGCCCAGCAAGTGATGATCATTTAAGGTCCCTTCCAGTCCTTAATGATTCTATGTTTCTGTGATGCCCAGTGCCCTGGCTGCAGAGCCCCACAGCTCATTACCAGCTTCCAAAACAAAACCCAGCCAGACTTCTTTTTTCCCTTGTAGCATTTCAAAGGTCCTTTCATTACTGCCAGAAAAACACCCGGCTCCTGCTCCCACCTCTCTTCCTTCCACTCCAGTAGCTGGACCATGCAGCTGCGGGAGGAGAGCTGCTGTCCCCAGTGTCCCCAATGCACAGCACTTGGGCATCTCCAACCCACGTCGCAGCCTGTGTGACCTTTGAGCCAGCCCCAAGTGAGCTGTGCTGGAAGTGTCTCTCCTGCAGAGATTTGCAGGCACCATCTGACCTGTTAAAGCAACAATCTGTCACTTGTGAGATTAACTGCATCCACTCGGGCTGGTGGAGGCTCCTGCACTGCTGCCACCCCATCAAAAGCCCTGATGGCCTCTCGCCGTGGGAGATGAGCAGGACTGCAGCAGATGTGAGGTACCTACCGCTGCGTGTCCTGAGCAGAACAGGCTCAGAACAAGTCTCAGAACAGTTCCCACCCCCTCTGGGAGCCCACAGCCTGTTTTCCATCCTGCATGACTGAGTCCCACCCAGCCTTCTCCAGCCTGAAGGCAACTGGGGCTTTTTGGATCAAGAACAATGAGGAAGCGAAGTTCCAGCCCAGCTTCACTAATCCAACACAACAGTTCACTAAGCAGCAGGAGATGACCCAGGTCCTCGCAGGGAGAGCTTGAAAAGCAGCAGCCACAGAGATGCTGCACTCAGGGAAGTCGGCAGCAGAGCCCAGAGGAGCCCTGTGACCCTCACAGGGTGCCTCTGCATCACGTGAACGGTCTGATGTTGATTTTGGGCTTTAAATAGGAGCAGCCCTCGGAACGCAAAGTAATAATAGAGGCAATAATAACCCAAGCATGCTGGCTGCTTGTTTGTAGGGTCAGCAGTGCCCTTGATGTGCTGACACTGCTCTGCGTGAGCAGTTTCATTAGGCTCAAGAAATGTCTGAGTCACCTCGGAGGGATTTGTTCCCCGGGGCTGCCCAAACCCTTCGATGCAGAAGCCAGAGGAGCTGCGGCGAGGTTGGCATCCCTAAGCTATCTAAGGTGCTTCGTGGTACCCAGCTCATCCTTCTCAAAGGACATCAGGAAGAAATTCTTCATGGAGAGAGGGGATGGGCTGCCCAGGGTGCCCATCCTTGGATGATTTTAAAAGATGCTTAGATGTAGTGTTGGGGGATCTGATTTAGGGGTGAACTTTAGTTGATGGTTGGACACAAAGGTCTCAAGGGTCTTTTCTAACCTGAATGATTATGTGATTCTGTGAAAGGGCTTCTTGACTCATAGAATCATAGAATCATCAGGGATTGGAAGGGACCTCGAAAGACCATCTAGTCCAATCCCCCTACCAGAGCAGGTTCACCTCACTGGAGGAGCCATGGAATCAGAATCACTCAGGGTTGGAAGGAACCATCATCCAGTTCCAACACCCCCAGCACAGGCAGGGACACCTCACCCTAGACCAGGCTGGCCAGAGCCCCATCCAGCCTGGCCTTAAACACTTCCAGGGATGGGGCCCCAACCACTTCCCTGGGCAACCCATTCCAGGCTCTCGTCACTCCTCACATCCAGTCTAAATCTACCCATCTCCAGCTTCGGAATGTGGCTTCCTCAGAGACAGGAAGAGGAAAGGGGAGAACGAGTAAAAGTCCTCAAGTTCTCCTTTTCAGGCTTCACCCCAGTGCCAGTGATTTTCAAAGTGCTGTTCTGGGGTTTGTGGTTTCCTTTCTCCACAGCCCCAGCCCCTGCAGCCGAGAGATGACGTAAGTCTCTCACTCCAACCTTCACAGGGTAAAGGTTCAAAACAAATGGAGTGAACTGGAGGGAGGGAAGAGGCACAGAGCTGGTACTGGGCTGTCTCTCAGGAAGGCAGGTTTGGTTTAAAATACAGGTTATGGAGAAGAAAGACATCAGTGGATACCAGAGCCAGTATCTTACTCACCCTTCCCATGCCCTGGCAACACCAGCCAGCTCGAGAGATCAGGACAAAAGGGCCAGATAAGAAACCTTCATCTCAGAGAAAAGCCTTAAACTTCCCTTTGGAGGAATTAAATCCTGCCTAAGCACTCCCCAGCCAGCCAGCACCGTGATCTCCTGTCCCCCTCCATCGCAGCGAATGCTGATCATGCTCCATGCGAAAGTTCAAAGCCGCTTCCAGACGCATTTGTGAGGAGGTCTGTGTTAATCAGGTTAGAATGTAATGTGCTGCTTAGTCCTCTGGAGGGGAAACTTACACTTTTCTTCAAAGCACTTCTTTCTGATAACTTCTAACCTTCCCCCCTGCCTTTCTCCTCCTGCTGTGTGATTTCCCCGCTGGGAGGAAGGGATTTTTGTGAAGTTATCCTGCACAGCATCAGACACCAGACTCAGCCGCCACTTTGGTCTTTCCCAGCGCATCGGCTGCAGCAGAGCCCCGAAAACACGTGGGGCCCAAAACACTGGGGCCAGTCCTGTGTGGGCACAGCAGCTCCTGCCCTGCTTCATCTCATCCCCAGGAGGATTTTCTCCTCTGCATGATCTTAGATTAAGAAACTCATTGCCTCAGACTGCAAAACCCCTTGGTAAGACCCTGGAGTGGGTCAGGCGTCGGCACGAAGCCAGAGCAAAGGACACAGCATCACCCAGTCATCACAACCAGCTCCCAGCCGTGGGCATCCAGCTGCCCTCCCACCCTGCTCACCCCACAGCCCTGCTCACTCCACAGCTCCCAGTTGTGGGCATCCAGCTCCCCTCCCACCCTGCTCATCCCAAAGCCCTGCTTACCCCACAGCCACGCTCACCCCACAGCCCTGCTCACCCCACAGTCACACTCACAGGGTCCCACATAGGCAGCTCATTCTCCTGGGGATGTCAGTGCTGCAAACCATGAGCTGCAGAGAGACACTGAGCATCCTCAGCCCAAGACTTTTAAGGCCCTGCCTGGGTGAGGTGAGCTGGGATCCTGCAGCTGAGATCCCTGATGGGTTTGGGGTGTCCTCTGGCTGAGAAGAAGCTCCCTGCTGGCCTCTCCAAGGTACCTAACCCTGAGAGCACAGCCCCAGTTCAAACACTTGTATGAGGAGGGGAATCAGTCAGCAGCTGGCACCACAGGATGGCTGTGCACCTATGGCAGCAGCTGGGCTGTCACAGACTCCTCAGGTGACATTTAATGGCTGTTTGCAAAGGAGGAGCAGTCCCTGGCTCAGTGGTGGCAACAGTCAGCCCAGAGCAAGCCATGGGGTTCATAACTTTAATGCTGAATAAAACCTCTGACAATGGAGTCCTCATCCCTGGGTAAGTTTAAAAGGTGCTTAGATGTAGTGTTGGGGGATCTGATTTAGGGGTGAACTTGTAGAGTAGGGTTGGTGGTTGGACTTGATGGTCTCCAGGGTCTTTTCCAACCTGAATGATTCTGTGATTCTGTGATACTGTGACTCCTGGTCCTGCTCCTGTCCAGCACCCAGGCAAAGAGCTGAGTGCTTGTTTTTCAGGGGTGATGAAGTCTTGGTTTTGGGGTCTTAAGCTGAGCTCAGGTAGCTCATGCCAGGGGGTGGTTAGTGGTCATGACACCGGGGCAGCTTCCCCAGGCACTGGCACCTCTAGAGTAAGAAGTTCCATGTGGAGAGAGGAGAACTGGGGGCTTCCCTTGAGGGCACAGTGGGGACATGAAGGCTGCATTGACTAAAACTCCTTCCTGTGGATGATAACGGGGTCATTTCCCTCTTGCATCCCTCACCAGTGCCGTGCTGCACGTGAGCAGCATCCACTGGTCCTGCACTGGGGTCTGCCTGTGAGGGGGCTCAGGGCAGCTCAGGCTCATCCTGTACCAGGATCCATGAGCTCTGCTGCTGCAAAATGTGAAAGCGCTATTAGTAGGAGCATCAAAGGGCTGCGGAAGGTATTGTTAACCCACATCAAAGATGGAGACCAGAGCAAGCAGCTTGGCAGGGGGAGTGAAAACCACGGCAGGGAGATCAAAAGGAATAAAATACCAAGATGTGCAGTATTTCTTTGCCAGCCAGAGAGATAACTACGAGAGCTTCAAAGGCATCTTCCGTGCTCACGACTGCCTGATAAATAAATAAATGAGGCTGTTGCCTCCTTCTGAGCTCAGCTGTGAGGGGATGAGGAGCAGGGAAGGAGGGCTGGCTCCAAACCCCTGGCGCCCAGGGTCGCTCACTGCCCTCCCATCTCTGCCACGCTGACCCTCAGCAATTCAGAGCTGTGTGTGGGGGTGAATCCTCGATGGGAAACACCACCTGAGGTTCTGCCTCCACTACACACTCACTCCCACATGCAGTGCAGCATCACAGGTGGAGAGAGTGGCTGTGGGTGCATGATGCAGTGGTGGAGCATCCCCAGGTCCATGGGTCTGCATCACCACAGCCCTGTGTCCTGCCTTGTGGCTTTACACTGACTCTCTTCCAGAATGCTGTGATTTCTCCTCCCAAGTGCCACATTAAGGGGGCTATTAAAAGCTTTCCAGAAGTGTTAGCGCTTGCACTCTCGTTATAGCTGATGTCTGCCAGCATCGGCAGCACCCAGAGCTAATTAACAGCCCTGGTTATCAAAATATGCAACTTGTTATCTGAGAGGAACCTTTCCTAGCTCCCAAACCTTTCCCTGGCTCCAAAACCTTTCCCTTGCTCAAAGGGGAAAGTCCTTTCCCTACCCCAAAGGACCGACCCTGCACTGTGGATCCTCCTCTGCCTGTGCAGGAGCGATCCCCCATTCCCAAGGGAGAAGCTCCATAGGCGGTGGGGTGGGAGCACCAGGGCCTGTGTCCCCATTAGCAGCAGATGGTCCTTCTTCTCAGAGTCATCACACAGCCCAGAGATGGAGCGATGCTGAAGGATGGAGCCAGGCTCTTCTCAGTGTCGTCTAATGATAGGACAAGGGGCACTGGGTGTGAGCTGGAAAAGAGGTTCCACATCAATGTGAGAAGGACCTGCTTCATGATGAGGGTGAGAGAGCACTGGAAGGGGCTGCCCAGGGAGGTGGTGGAATCTCCTTCTCTGGACGTGTTTAAAACCTGCCTCAATATGTTCCTGTGTGACTTGATTTAGGGGATCCTGCTGTGTCAGGGGGACTGGACCGGCTGATCTTTCGAGGTCCCTTCCAATCCCTAATGTTCTGTGATTCCCAATGCACAGACCTTGGTGATGCCTCAGAATGGACCAAACCATCAGTGACACCGAGAAGAGGCTTTTGCCTGGTTTGAGGGGCAGAGACTCCCCCCACCCCAGGCTGTTTCGTTTTAATCCCAAGAACTCTCCTCAGCACAGGGAGGTCACACATCCCCTATAAAACAGAAGTGCAGGCAATTCCCTCTGGAGACAGAGCCCTGTTCTGGGTATTTTTGAGCCTTTGGGTTGTTCTCCCTGTCAAGAACAAGCTGCAGCAGTAGAGCCGCAAGTGCTGCTGAACAAAGGAGTCAGCTCTTTCATCTCGACAGCAAATTCAGAAAATAAGCAGGGAAACAGCTTGGCTTAAACCCCTGAACAATCTGCAGATGATTCTGCCTCAAAGAAACGCGCCTGTTCTATATTTTCAATTGGACAGCTTGAGTTTGACATCAAAAGATGCTTTTGCTGAGTCGTGGAGCAGAGGGAGGTGATTCCCAACCCCAGTCGGTCCCTGCCTGAGCTGGGCTTTCCCCCTCTGCCTTTAACCTGGGGTTGGCCCAGGGTTACCCGTGATTATCGGGTCTTTATATCAGCAGTCATTAAAATGAAATCAGAGCAGGGCAGAAGGGACTGGAGTGCCCTCTCTGTGCAGCCCTTCCCTCCACCCAAACCCTCCCAGCCTGCTGAAACAGCCCATTTAACTCTGGAAATGCAGCTGAACAGCAAGAAATTTATTCATGGCACTTCTGCAGCTCTTGTTTGGGGATCTGCAGGGGGGACTTCAGTGGGAACCCGCCCGGATTTGCTTCCCTTAACCCTTCGTTCGTGCGAGAGAAAGGGAAAAGCAGCACCAGGTCGCTGCTGCGGGGCCATGCGTGGGGTGAAACCCCAGGTTTTGGGGTTAGGAAGGTGAAGGGGCAGTTCGCACGCTGGGACCTGCAGTCTGCGTGTGATGAGTGAGGGTCTGGCTCCTCCAAACCTACTGGAAAGGACCTCTGAGGCCATCAAGTGAAGAGAGAGCCCAGACCACGCAAAGGATATAAACACTGTTGAAGGAGAGATGCTCCAGAGAAGTTCACAGCCCATCGTGTTTTAAATACCCCACTGCAGTTATTCATACAAAATACACTTCTGTTTAATTTTTTCCTCTTTAAAAAAATTATTTCCTTTTACATTTTTTATTTTAAATTTTTCATTTTATATTTTTGTTTTTCTATAAATTTTTTCCTTTTAAAATCTTCTCCTTTTTAAGAAAATTTTCCTACAAAAAACTTCTAATATTTAATAATTGTTTTCCTTCTCTCTAAATCTTTTCCTTTAAAAAATTTTATTGCTTTGTAATATATTTTTTCTATTTAAAATTTTTCCTTTTTCTAAGGTTTTTCCTTTAAAAAGGTTTGTCCTTTTAAATATTTTTTCATTTAATTTTTTTCCTTTAAAATATTTTTCCTTTTAAAATAATTTTTTTCTTTTAAAAAACTTTTCCCTTTTTAAATAAATTTTTTCCTTTTCAATTTTTTCTTTTTTAGAAACTTTTCCTTTTAAAACTTTTTTCCTTTTAATGTATCTTTTCCTTTTCAATTTTTTCCTTTTTCTATATTTTCCCTTTGTAATAATTTTTTCTTTTTAGTAATTTTTTCCTTTAAAAACTTTTTTCCCCTTAAAATACTTTTTCCTTTTCAATTTTTCTTTTTTATAATGTTTTGCCTTTCTAGTAAATTTTTTCCTTTACAAATTTTTTGTATACATTTTTTCCTTCTAAATTTTTTCATTTTTTCCTATTTTATACATTTTTTCCTTTTAATAAATTTTTTCCTCTTAAAATTTTTCCTTTCTGTAATTTCTTCCTTTTAAAATTTTTCCTTTCCATACATTTTTCCTTTTAATATTTTTCCTTTCTATATGTTTTCTTCCTTTTAAAATTTTTCCTTTCCATACATTTTTCCTTTTAATATTTTTCCTTTCTATACGTTTTCTTCTTTTAAAATTTTTCTTTTCAATAAATTATTTAATCTTAAAATTTTTCCTTTCTCTAAATTTTTTCCTTTAAATTTTTTTTCTTTCCTAATAAATTTGTTTCCTTTTTAAACAAGCCTTTTCCTCTTTCCCCCCACTTTTCCCTTTCTTTTCCTTGAGAGTAACCCCAGCCATCGCTCAGCCTTCTAATCCTAAGGGATGGCTGCCCGAAGCCTCCCAAACGAGGCAGCGCGGTGCGATCCGGACGGTTAACCCACATCAATTCTCCAAGGAAATTTCGTGTAGAGCCCCTTTAACTCGCTGTTTGTGGAATTATTCAGATGAGGCAGAGCGCCGGGGCACCGCTGCGGGGAAAAGAGATTGAACCTGCAACAAAGTGGAATGAGATTGGAAATAACAAAGCGGAAAGCACCCCCACGCCCACCCCGAGCAGGGGCAGGCTGCAGGTTCGGCTCCAAAATTCAAATGAGCTCATTTGTGGAGCTAAAAATTTCCCCGGGACTCGAGTTGATTCAAAGAGAAATGTATTTAATTTAAAACAACTCACTTCAGGGAGCTCAGCATGGGCATGGAATGGATTAAATAATTGATCAACTGGGGAGTGAGGAAGAGGGGGGGATGGCGTGGGGAAAGGAGAAGAGTAGAGGGAAGAAGAGCACCTGGCTGGTGGGGCAGCTGGAGGGGAAACAGCAGCGCCCTGTGTCACTGCAGGGTTGGGGATCACGGGATCGCAGAAGGATTGAGGCTGGAGAAGCCCCCTGAGCTCAGCCAGCCCAGCCCGGGCCCTACAAGTTCACAGTGGATGATTTTAAAAGATGCTTAGATCAGCTCCTCCGGGAAGGATTGAGGAGCCAGGCCGGCCTAAGGGCCACATCAGGGCACTCAGGGCCACAGCCAGGCCGGCCTTCAACACCTCCAGGGATGGGGACTCCCCCACTGCCCTGGGCAGTCCAGTCCAGGCTCTGATCACCCTTTACAGGAGGAAGGGCTTCCTAACATCCAGCCTAACCCTCCCCTGGCAGCTCCAGGCCCTCCCCTCTCATCCTGGCGCCACAGCCAGACCGGCCTAAGGGCCACAGCCAGGCCGGCCTAAGGGCCACATCAGGGCACTCAGGGCCACAGCCAGGCCGGCCTTCAACACCTCCAGGGATGGCGACTCCACCACTGCCCTGGGCAGCCCAGTCCAGGCTCTGATGCCCCTTTCCATGAGGAAGGGCTTCCTAAAATCCAACCTAACCCTCCCCT
>VXBP01009448.1:142314-182530 GCA_013400115.1 Rhinopomastus cyanomelas | reverse complement strand
CAGACCCCCGCCTGACCGCAACCTCCCTTCAGGGAGTTGGAGAGAGGGAGAAGGCCCCCCCAAGTCTCCTCTTCTCCAGGCTAAACCCCCCATCTCCCTCAGCCTCTCCCGATCAGCTTCTCCCTCCTGTCCCTTCCCCAGCCTCGTTGCTCCTCTGGACCTGCTCCAGCCTCTCAATCTCTTTCTTGAAGTGAGGGGCCCAGAACTGCCCCCAGTACTCAAGGGAAGGCCTCCCCAGTTCCCAGTACAGGGGGAGAATCACATCCCCAGTTCTGCTGGCCATACTATTGCTAATACGAGCCAAGATGCTCCAACACAGAGGTCCCAGGGCTACTACACTGATGGCAGCCAAACCCAGGGCACGAGGTGAAACCATAAGGCGGCCCCTCTGTCGCTGTGTGACACAGAGGTCCCAGGGCTACTACACTGATGGCAGCCAAACCCAGGGCACGAGGTGAAACCATAAGGCGGCCCCTCTGTCGCTGTGTGTGGGGTGATCCTGCTGTGGCAGGGGGATTGGACTGGCTGATCTTTTGAGGTCCCTTCCAGTCCCTAATGTTCTGTGATTCTATAATGCTCTTGTGATTACCGTGTTGATTTCTGTTTAAACAGCTTCCCAGGCTGGGATGGCAGAGCCTGCAGACAGAAGGTGCTGCCAGCAGCAGTGGCAGTGAGTCTGTGCTGAGCTCAGGACAGCCGTGCCTTTGCCAGATTCACACAGCTCCCACAGGGAGCCCCCAGGCACGTGGGCTGGTGAGAGGCTGGGCAAGTGGTCCCTTGTGTCAGCAGCATCACCTGATGGATGCTGTTATGGCTTCAACTAGCTGGATTAAATTAGAGGCATAAATGTAATTGTTCACTTCATTTGCTATTGACTGTGCTGCTGCTGCTCACGGGGCTCAAGGAGGGGAATCTGTGCCACATACTCTGGCCTGAGGATGCTGTGGGGAGTCAAAGCCCCTGCCAGGGGGCTGGTCAGCCTTCTCAGGGCCTCATGGGGCTGGTGTCCTGGTTTGGATGCTGCAGCCTCACCTGCTGTGTCCTCCAGCATCATCCCTCCTGCACAGATCCTGCACCCAGTGATGGGCTAGTGAAGGCTGGGGGAAAGCCTGACTCAGAAAGGCTGGAATGCAAATGGACGCTGGGCAACGGGGCAAACATGGACCAGCACCTGGGCACCAGCTTCACTGCTGGGAGCAAGGGTTGGAAAACAGGTGAAGGATCTGTTAAAGGATCTTTAAGGAAAGCCAGGGGAAAAGCAACGCTTCCTCCTGCTGAGCCTGTCTGCTCCTGCCACTGCCCAGAGATGGAGGAGTGGGTGCAATAGTCTCCCAGCTTGGCACAGGGCACCCGAAGAATCAAACAGGGACCTTCAGGCAGCTCCTGCAGCTCCGATTCTCTACATCCTGCCAGTGGGAGGATCTGTGGCATCGTGCAGTGACTGAGCTCAGCCCTTGGGGTGCAGAGCGTAACATTAGAGGAACAAGATCCAAGTCAAAGTGACAAATCTAAGGAGATTATTTCTGTAAGAGTGACCGTGAATTTTCTGACCTTTTCTCTGCAAGAACATTTCTCTCCTCTCTGCACACCAATTCCCACAGCCAGCTAATTGTCCTAATTGCAACCGATTTTTTGTATGTAAATTTAATTAAAACCAGTTTTCTGCTGATCGCCAATGTTTATCCAGCTCATTAGGAGCATTTATCTCCGTGAAAAGGGAAAAAACACCCATCCACACTTTGGAAACACTGACATGAGGAGCTGCTATTGATTAGCCCAACCCCAAGGGGCTGTATTTCATCTTCCCAGTCGCCAGGGCTGGGTGAGAATGAGGGGCAAGTGGGTAGGAGCAGGGAAGACTTTGGATGGGGCCGCTTGGCTCAGCATGGGCAGATGCCAGAAGCTCTTAACCAAGACACTGGGAGTGTGGTTTTGAATGAGAAAAGACCCTCAAAGAACCAGTCAAAGTCAGATGGGCCAGGACAAACAGAGACCTTGTTCCCCTGTCCAGCAGATGCCAGCGGGAGCTGCTCTGTGCCCGGCATGGCTCACATGGCCCGTTCCCTTCCGGAGCTAAACACATCCCCTGGAAAACAGCATTGATTACGTGAGCTCAGCCTAAGAGAGGCAGCACCAATGAAGGCAGTTAATTGCTTATTGCCGCTTTCCCTTGGCTGGTCCCTGGTGGTTTTTTGCACCAATGAATAATTCAGCAGCCGCTGACACACAAGTAATATCTCCCGATTTGCATCGAGCATCATTCATTAGGACGAGGGCAAAAGCCTCAGCTATGCCAGGAAAACGAATATCCCATCAGTTCAGCTGCTTATCTGGGACCAGAAGGCACCATGTGTCCTTCTGGATGGTGCCCCCTCCATCCCCCCAGGAGCATCCAGCCCCATCCTCAGTGGCTCCAGCCTCTCAAAATCCCCCTTATTTCCAGCATCAGCCTTTTGGTGTTTCAAATCGCCGAGCGCTACGCAGAGCTGATAATCTGATTTACTGATGGAGCTCCTCTGTCTCAGAGGCCCAACAAATCCCTTTTAATCCTTTTCTTAAACTCTTTCTTACAAGTGCTTACAACAGAGTTTATCATTCAGCTTCGGGTCTAATTTTAGCTCCCAAATGTGGTTTCCTTTCAGCTCAGGCTGGAGCTGCACTGCTCATTCCTGAAGGGCTGAGGTGGAGCACAGCCAATGGACTTCACAGACACCCCATCACTCCCCAGCTCACTCACCACCCTGGAAAGTGCAGTTGCCACGAGCCAAAGAGGCCAGGAAAGGCACCAAGATAGAGTCCAGCGGCAGCTTCGCCTTTGCCAAGGGGGACGTGTGGGCACATGGGTGCCAGCACTGACCAGCAAAGCCTGGACGAAGACATTTGAAGCCTCAGGACTGGGTCATCACCTGCAAACGTTCATCAGCAAAGTGTCTCCACACTCTTCCCTGCCACACACACTTGCAAGCTTATCCCTTCTTCCCAGTGCAGCACTGGGGCAGCCCCAAGACTCAGCAGGGTGGTTTTAGCTCATGGCTCTTGCCAGGACTGAGCACAGCAGTGCCAGGGCTCGTCTAGGTCCTTTCTGTAGCTGGGGAACCTCTCCCACATGGTGAATAACCTGTGGTGAGATGCAGCCAGCCAAGTGAGGACAAGAGAAGGAACAGCCTCTTGCCTTCCCTCCAGATGCTCCCTCTCCCTTTGCCAAGGGAGTTACAGGTCATTTAGAAACCAGCACACAGGAATAAATCACCCACTCCAGGGCTGTTTCTTAAAGTGGGAGCTACGATCGCTGCGACAAGCGATGAGATTGTCCTCCTGTGAGCATCTCCTCATCACAACCCAACTCGGGCTCTGAGGCACCTTCTGGGATGGCTGCAAATTATATAAAAGCCCAGCCTGAGTCACACCAATTAATCTCCGCATCAGCAGCACCTCTCTCTTCTTCTCCTGCCTCGACTGCACGTGGTTTTCTCATCAACCAGCTCAGCCTGTTCCCATAGAAACGAAGCAGCACATCACTGCAGAGTCACAGCTTCTGGGCTTTTTTTAAGTTATCATCAGACCTTTATTCTCCCCCCAGGAAAGCCCTGCTGACAGCTGGAATCGCCTTGGCTGCGGCAGGAGATGCGAAGGGGCTGGGCAGCTCCTGCACGACCAAAGTTTGCTGCTGGGATTTGTATCTTGTGACTCTGTTCCAGCTGCATCTCTTGTATCTGCTGTCTGCAAGCACTGTCTTCTCTGGCTGGTGTGAGCATCTAGAGGGGAAGTTTTCCTGGCACCAAAGCTGCTGCGGCAGTGAGCCCTCCCCTGCACCCCGGGGAAGCAGCAGGAGCCACTCCTGCACTTCGCTGGGCCAGAGCTGATGAAAACCACAGAGCAAGTCCAGACCCAGCTCTGGCTGTGGGTGTTTGCACAAGGGCTGTACCCAGGCACAGCCACATCCCATTGCTGTGTGGGCTGGGTGCCAGGACAGAGGCTGGGGTCATCCAATGTGCCTTTGTGGCCAAGAAGGCCAATGGCATCCAGAGGTGGAAGAGAAAGGGGGTGGGAAGCAGATCAAGAGAGGTTCTCCTCCCCCTCTATTCTGCCCTCGTGGAATCTTGTGTCCAGTTCTGGGCCCTCAGTTCCAGAAGGACACGAAGCTGCTGAAGAGAGCCCAGCGCAGGGCCACGGAGATGATGAAGGGAGGGGAACATCTCCCTGCTGAGGAAAGGCTGAGGGAGCTGGTTTCTTGAGCTTGGAGAACAGGAGCATGAGGGGTGACCCCATGAATGTTGATCAATATGTGAAGGGTGGGTGTGAGGAGGATGGAGCCAGGCTCTGCTCAGGGGTGTCTAATGATAGAACAAGGGACAACAGGCGTTAGCTGGAACACAGGAGGATCCACATCAATGTGAGAAGGAACTTCTTCCTGATGAGAGTGACAGAGCCCTGGGAGGGGCTGCCCAGGGAGGCAGTGAAGTCTCCTTCTCTGGAGACATTTAAAACCCGCCTGGATGTGTTCCTGTGCGACTGGTTCTAGAGGATCCTGCTGCGTCAGAGGGATTGGACTGGATGATCTTTCGAGGGCTCTTCCAACCCCTAATGTTCTGTGATTCTGTGATTCATCTTCTCTGCCACCTGCTTGTAACCCCTCTCCCAAGCCCATCCATGTCAGGGCATCCTCAGAGCTGAGCTTGGGCCAGGCTCAGTCCCCATTCCCCATTCCCCATTTCCCAGTTCTCAGCAGAGCAGCAGCAGCAGCAGCTCCCCGGTTTCAAAGGGTTTAGAAGAAAAAAGTCAGAGCCACGTCTGATGGGAAACCATAGCTGTTTTGCCTGGAGTTTTGTTTTTCCATCAAAAGCTGCTAATGTAAATATTTACTGGCAACTATTCCCACTCTATTAGTGACAGGGCTTTGTGCAGGCTCTGTTTCTTAGGGGAAATACTCTGTGAATCTGCTTGATGCATTCAAATCATCTCCGATGTAGTCATTTAATTTGCTGGGGTGGGTTTTTTTTTGCAGGAAACTCCTGCACATATGGCTTTGCTTATGCAACTGGTTGATTAGATTTTACATTTCCATGTGTAATTTATGGGAAATTGCCCACGGATTCATTAAATCCCACCCCCCCTTTAAATATTCACTTCTCTGCGTTTTATATAGAAGAAAAATAGGGTGATTCCGTATTCTAAAGGGACACCTACTGATAAGAACAGGTTGTGTTCGTAGTAGTTGGAATGCAGGATGTAGAAAACGTCTGTCTTGCTGGGATTTTAAAGCCCCACTACAAGGTATTTCGAGGAATCAATCAGCGCCGAGTCGATGGACAAGAACTGCTTTAATAAATCTAAATAGAAGTGTCAGGCTCTAAGTGAATTGCACATTAAGTAAAATCCGATTCTTCATCGAATCTATCGATCGTTGTCATTAAGAGCACGGTCGTTACACCTCCTGAGCATGGGGCTGGAGATGCTGGCTCCAGAGGGTCGATCCCTGTGAGCCCTGGCAATGCCTTGAGGGGTTTATCCTGCACTGGAGAAACCCCTGTCCTGGGTGTTGCTGTCTCATGCCGCTTCAGCTAGCGGGAGACAGGAAGGATCTGCTCCATGGGCAGCCCTGGGAAATGCCCAGGTTGTGTCCACTTTGGAAGAGATCCCTGGAGTGAGGGGCAGATTACAGAACTATTATTGAGGCTAGAAAAGCCCTCTGAGCTCAGCCAGCCCAGCCCAGGACCTAATATCACCTCAGCAGCTACTCCAGGGCACTAAGAGCTACAGCCAGGCTATGCTTCAACCCCTCCAGGGATGGGGACTCTGTGATCCCTTCACACCGTTCATGTTCCTTTGCCCTTATGTTTTCTTTAACCCCGTTAAGCAGTTTGGGACAGACCCTCCATAAACATATATTCTCCCCCCAAAAGCTGTTTCCCAGGGATGGCTTGGTGTACAATAAGCTGTGCCAATGCCTGATTTATAAGGCACATGAAGAAGAGCAAGATGAATTTCTCAGGTGCCTCGCTGATTTATTGGCCATGTGGCAATTTATAAGTCATGTCAGCAACTTCATAAGTAACACGATTAATTCTGAAGTTATCCCCGAGTCACCCAGCTCCTGTGTCACTGATGAATATGTGATGGGTGTGAGTTATCGGCCGGCTCTGAACTATGACTGGCTCTGAAATAAGTCACAAGGCTGACTCATAAATCACACGGGATGGACCTGGCTTTGCTGCTGAGCTGCAGGTGAGTCGTCGGGTCACGCTCCCTGCTGTAGGGCCGGTGAGTTGGCGTCACAGAACCACAGAACATTAGGGATTGGAAGTCACCTAGAGAGATAAACTAGCAGGATCACCTAGATCAAATCGTGGTCTGTGAGTGAGTGCTGGGGTGTCCATCTGGAGTGCTGCTGCCATCAGGGCCAGGAACCTTTCCCATCCATTCTTGCAGGCCAGGAAAGGGCAAACAGGGAAAGCATCAGGATTTCACAGCTCACTGTGTTGGGCTGTGATGGGACGGTGCTGAGGTGGGATGGGGACACCACCAGCAGGAGGAAGGTGGATGCAGGTGACACCCAGGTAGGCAGTGGGTGTTCTTGTAGTCATTAGCAGAGGCAGCTGCTGCACCCTCTCCCCTTTCCCTCCTGCTTGCCCTTTGGAGTGGAAAAGGATCAGCTTTGGTCTTCCAATGTGTCTGTTATTTACAGGAACTGATCCCAGTCAGCACCCAGCTCCGACAGTAAAACCAGCAGAGCGGTTGTTCTCGGGAAATCAGCCTGGACTCAGGGACACACTGACCTTACGACCTTCACGGGGGCTCAGCGGCTCCCCAAAGGAGAGGCTGTGGCTGGCAGCATCCTCAGCCATCACCAGTGGGATCACCATCCATGTTTGCCACCCGTGTTTGTGGGCTCGTTGCCGCAGCCCCGGCAGTGGCCCACGCTCGCACCGTGTCCGCTCACACCAACCCATCCAGCGCAGCCTGGCCAGCGCCTTGGCTCTCCCTCCCTTTCCCAGGGTACCAGCTCGCAGCAGCCAGGCTGGCACTGGCAGATATCGTGGCTATTAATTAAGATGTCATTTACAGGCCCTCTGGGTGACCTTAATTAAACTGTAAAATGGCAAACACTAATAAGAAAGATGATGTCCCCGTGGGTGGTGAATCAAGCACATTAACCTCCTACTGAGGAAGTTTTCCCTCATCTGGTGGAGATGAGACATCTCCCAGCTTGCTGCAAGGGCTCAGCCCGGTGTCCCCAGTGTCACTGGTGATGGCAGCAGTGGCCTCCTTCCCCTGGCACCCACAGCCTGGCCATAAATCCTCTCCTCCTCAGCATGATGGGACAGGCAACTCCTGCAGACTTCACTCTGGCAAAGGGACAGTCCTCAGTCTTTTCCTCAGAGCATCAGACACTGCTTTGAAGGACCATGAAGAGGGGTTTCCCTTCTCCTCCCGAGGATCCTGTCCCCTTTCCATTCAGCTGAGCTGGAGATGATCAGGCAAGGCGCTGGCACAGCTCTTTCACAGAGCTTTCCTGTTTGTTTTCCTTGCTGAGCACAACCCAGTCGCTGTTTGGCTAACGACTCATCTCACAGTCCCGGGAGAGGAGCTGGGATGTCATGGGAGACACATTTACATTTGTAAACTGCAATCAAAACTAATTAAACCCAACACAAATACTGATTAATAGAAGAGGGAACCTGATGCCAAGTCCCACAGCCCCACCCCAAATAACAGCAGCTTATTTTTTAAGAGGCAGATTTGCTTGTTCTCATTCATTCCAACAGCTGGTGGCACAGCCCCAGGCTCTGGCTCCGAGGCAGCCTGGCAGCTGCACTGCCTCTGGAAGGGATGCAGCGGAGACCATCCGACAGCCAGAGCCTGTCCTGGTTGCTCTGCTCACTGCTGGGACATTATGGGATGAGGTGAGCTCTGTCCCTGCTCCCACTTTACACTAGGCCACTGGTTTCAGCTGACTTCATCAAAGCTGAATTTATTCCAGCAGTTAAAGCAGTTAAAATATTCATTACTAGACTTGCCGCCTTTAAGATGCCCTGTTCCCATCTAGCGTCCCTAATTGCAGGCTCCAGGCAGCATCTGGGTTCTCCAGGAGAGGTCTCACATGGGGAAGGTGCTAACGAAGCGAATCAGAGGTGCAGGAACAGCTCAGCCAGAGCGAAGAGCACGAGCAGCAAGAAAAACCCATCGCCCATGGTCGGGGGGAAGACCCACCGAGTAGGGAGCTGGACAAACACGTCACGTCATAAACGGAGCCCTGAGAGCAGGGAAGTGGCCTTGAGTGGAGCTGGTTTGTTTTAAAAGCAGCTTATTGATTGTTGTGCAGAGAAAACAGGCAGAGCTGCTGGATGGGCTGCGAGTGATGGACATTTCTAGGACTACGGACTGCGAAGAGATAACTGCAGCATCAACCATCGGCTCTGTGCCGGAACGAGCAGCCCTGCCTGCCCGAGCACCATCCTGCCTGCAGCAGGCCCCCCTTTCCCACCTCGTGATGGAACCCAGGGCAGGGGGAGCAGGCAGGGGGGCACGGTGGGGAGTGGGCACAGTGGGGATGTCCCCAGCACTCTCCAGCATCCCAGGCTGTCCTTGCACTGGTGTCCTCAGCCAGATCTTCTGCTGAGGCTCCTCTCTGCACCTAGGTAGGTCCCAGCACGAGGGGATACACAGCTGGGACAGGCTGCAGACCTCTCACTAGTATCTGGGTGCTCTGGATTTCCCTCTGCACTGAGCAGTCCCCATGCTGAAATCACAGCTTTTCCCAGTAAAAGGCTGTTGTGCCCAGGCAGCCAGCAGGGACTTTGTTGTTTAAATAGTGTGAAATCCTTTTTTATGAGGCCACTTGCCCTCTGGTCTACAGGAATGGCCTTTTGCAGCATCCCACGTTGCCTGTTATCCCTGATGCTATTTGTTAGGGATGTGCTGTCCACCATGGCCCTGCTGTCCTACTTTTCCTTTGCCAACCCCTGAGGATTTAGGGATAAACTGATGGATGCTGCAGGTGAGAACTGTCAGACACCGTGTCCACAGGTACTTCATCTTCCCATGCCTTGAAAAGGATTTTAACAGCATTTCCTTGCGGAACGGAGGGTTTGCTCTGTGGATGCCTCCAATGTGCTGCTGTGCACAGCCTCTCATTCAAAGGGGATGTCGGGGAGTGAAAACCAAATATCAGTCAGACAGGATCACAGACCGTTAGGGATTGGAAGGGACCTCGAGAGATCAGCCAGTCTGACACAGCAGGATCACTTAGATCCAGTCACACAGGAACATGGCCAGGTTAGTTTTAGATGTCTCCAGAGAAGGAGACTCCACAACCCCCTGGGCAGCCCCTGCCAGGGCTCTGTCACCCTCACTGGGAAGAAGGTCCTTCTCACACTGATGGGGAACCTCCTCTATTCCAACTAACACCCGGTACCCCTTGTCCTATCATTAGATGACACTGAGCAGAGCCTGGCTCCATCCTCCTGACACCCACCCCTCATGTATTTATCAACATTCATGGGGTCATCCCTCAGGCCCCTTTTCTCCAAGCTCAAGAGCCCCAACTCCCTCATCCTTCCTCAGCAGGGAGATGCTCCCCTCCCTTCATCCCCTTTGTGGCCCTGTGCTGGGCTCTCTCCAGCAGCTCTGTGTCCTTCTGGACTGAGAGGCCCAGAACTGGATACAAGATTCCAGACCCCACAGAGCCACCACACTCATGGGTTCCTCTTTCCAGGAGCAGCGTCAGCCTGGAGAGAGCCAGAGACAGGGGCTGAAGCACAGAGTGACCTGCCCAGGGCACTGGCACAGGCAGAGCCCTGAGTGCTGCCTCACCCCCAGCCAACACCAATCCCCTGAGTGGGGACTTCCCCCAGCAACAACCCCAGATCTATTGTCAACATGACCATCCCGAGCTGACATCCCACCCTCAGCTCATCTTATTAACCCAGTGTTCCTCTCAAACAAAACATCACACCGCTTCATTATTTTCTGGGTAAGCACTGGCAAATGCCATCAATTACTGCAAACACGACGCCAGCGCCTTGTGCAAGGCACCGAGATCAGCCCGCGTGGCACCCGCTGACAGGAGCACTGTAAGGCTGCATTAATCAGCTGCATATCAGTCACAAAAATTGAGGAGTAATTTGTCAAAGTCACAGCCCTGTTCAATAACCCCTTTGGAGATGACTAAGTAAGGAATCAATAAGGTATTCTCACCTTGCCAGCCCCCCAGGTGCCTATGGCACACTGGAACGACTGGGAACAACCAATGGGGAGTTGAGTCAGCTTCCCTCCTCACAAACCTGTGGGGAGCTGCAGATCATAGAATCATGGAAGAGTTTCAGTTGGAAGAGACCTTCAGGATCACAGAACATTAGAGATCGGAAAGGACCTTGAAAGATCATCGGGTTCAATCCCCCTGTCACAACAGGATCCTGTAGATCAAGTCATGCAGGAACATATCCAGGCAGGTTTTAAATGTCTCCAGAGAAGGTGATTCCACAACACTCCTGGGCAGACCCTTCCAAGGCTCTGTCACTCTCACTGTGAAGAAGTTCCTTCTCAAATTGATGCAGAACCTCCTCTGTTCCAGCTCACACCCATAGCCCCTTGTCCTATCACTGGGTGCCCCTGAGCAGAGCCTGGCTGCATCCCACTGACACCCTCCCTTCACATATTCTCCCTTCCATCAGTCTCCTTTTCTCCAAGCTCCAGAGCCCCAGCTCCCTCAGCCTTTCCTCAGCAGGGAGATGCTCCCCTCCCTTCACCATCTCTGTGGCTCGGCGCTGGGCTCTCTCCAGCAGCTCTGTGTCCTTGTGGAACTTAAGGGCCCACAACTGCACACAATATTCCAGCTGTGGTCTCACCAGGGCAGAGTAGAGGGGGAGGAGAAACTCTCTTGTTCTGCCAACCACTCCCCTTCTCATCCATCCCAGGAAGCCATCAATGACCTTCATGACCACCAGGGTCTACTGCTGGCTCCTGGCCAACCTGCTGGCTACCCAGGACCCCTCAGGTCCCTTTCTCATCTGCTGCTCTCCAAACGGTTAGTCCCCAACCTATACTGGTACCTGGTGTTGTTCTTGCCCACTTGCCAGACTCTACACTGCCATGGTCCCAGTTCATTCGACACCCATCTCTCCAGCCTGTCCAGGTCCTGCTGGATGGCAGCACAACCACTACTCTCTGGCTTCTATCCTGCAGCCAGTCCACGTTCCACCTGAAACAATTAAAGGGGCTGAAATCATCTTGCTTTAATAACAACAAAAAAGACTGTGGGCACTCAGCTCTTTGAGGAAACAGCTCCATGAGTTGTGAGATCCAGGCAGGAGCTGCAAGTCTGGGAGGAGATGAATATGGATCAGCGGGATTATTACACGTCCCAGCACCAAGGGACGGAATTAACGAGCGCTTAGCATTCTCTGCAAAGACAAAGCGCGGGGTCTGAGAACTTCTGCAATCATTTAGAATAATGAAATTTTGATTAGAAAGCTGGGATCATGCATGAGTCATTGCGTCGGCCCCGCGGGCCAAACGGCGCGCGGCACCGGTGAATTCCACCGCAAACAGTTTGGCTTTGCAGCGGGGAGGGCGGCTGGGCGACAGGGCTGAGCGGTGGGTGCTGAGGAGGGAGCTGGATGTGTGGTCAAACTGACCTGGAGGAGGAGGAGGAGGTGGAGGAAGCAGCAGCCGCAGGTGGAGGGCTCTGTCCTACACCTCACGGAGCAGCACTCTACAGGAAGGGAGAAACTTCCTTCAGTCTTTTCTGCTTTTCCACAGTGGGGGAAACACTATATAAATGACTTAAGCAGGCAGCAGATAATTAACTCTGATCAGTCTGGATCCTGCCCAGGTTATAGCTCTGCGATAGCATTAATCTTGCTAATTACTTAATATTACCAACACGCTCCTCAATGAGTTCAGCAGAGCGTCCAGAGGATCCAGCTTTGAGTAATAGATGTAAAATAATTGATTGGGAGTCGAAAAGCCCTTCGGTCCTGCAGATCTGACCATTTGATTAATCAAATTATCACTCTGAGGACATTCAAGAAGTCCTAAAAGCAGTCCAGTCTTGCAGGGAGGTTTTTTTCATATCTCTGATGGGTTGTTCCGGGGCTGCATCACAGGGAGGGCTGTTTCAAGAACATCAAGGAAGAAGAATTTAGGCTAAATTAGCAGTGTCTGATCAACAGCTACGAAGGTCTCAGGCTGAGCGGTGAGGTTACCAGCTGATTTCAACTGATGGTCATGTCCAGCTCCATGGTGATTCAACCCAGGGCAGGGTTCATGTAGGATCCATGTGGGTGTCTGGTCTAAACAAGAACCCTTGGCAATGCTTTGTGTCCCATGTGCAGCTCCCTGTTCGGTGCCATCTGGCCCAGAGTGGGTTGTGGAGCTCCCATGGTTCCATCTAAGGAAGATGTTACCTTGGAGGATGGGGTTTAGTGGTGCTGATAGGGCTGGGAAAAGGTTGGACTTAATAATCATCTCCCCCTCTGCTCTGGTGAGACCACATCCGGAAGACTGTGTCCAGTTCTGGGCACCTCAGTTCCAGAAGGACACAGAGCTCCTGGAGAGAGTCCAGTGCAGAGCCACAGAGATGATGAAGGGAGAGGAGCATCTCCCTGCTGAGCTGGGTCTCTTGAGCCTGGAAAAAGGAGCCTGAGGCAAAAAAAATACTTGATGAGTGTTGTTGAATATGGAAAGTTTGGGCATTAGGAGGATGGTGCCAGGCTCTGCCCAGTGTCATAGAATCATAGAATCATTAGGGATTGGAAGGGACCTTGAAAGATCATCTAGTCCAGCCCAGTGGTAAGACAAGGGACACTGGGTGTGATCTGGAAAAGAGGAGGTTCCACAACAATGTGAGAAGGAACTTCTCCCCAGTGAGGGTGACGGAGCACTGGCAGGGGCTGCCCAGAGGGGTTGAGGAGTCTCCTTCTCTGGAGATGTTTCAAATTCACCTGGCCATGTTCCTGTGCGACTTGGTCTAGGCGGTCCTGCTGCGGCAGGGGGATTGGACTGGGTGATCTTTCAAGGTCCCTTTCAGTTCCCAAAGTTCTGTGATTCTGTGATCATGGGACATGATTCCAGCTATATTTAGTTAATTGATTGATGCAGAGCTCACTCATATGGGTTTGTCCATGAGTGCTTCACTGGAAGGCTCCTTGATCCCAGGCTGTGCAATGTGTCTTGGTACCAGCAACTCAGTTCTGAATGTCTCTGCTCACAGACTCTCTCCTGGTGGCTCAGGGGACTGGGCTGGGGAGCCCTGTGGAGGGCTGGGTGCAGGGCTGGTGCCCAGCTCACCCTAAGGCTCTGTGAAGGAGGAGGTGATGGTGAGGGAAGTGGCCAGTCCAGCACCAGGGGACTTGCAGTGCAGCCAGTCCCCAGCAAACGTGGGGAAGTCAAGCTGAGAGAGAAGCCCAGGGAGAAGCTCCTTGTTAGGAGGTAATGGGCCATGTGCTAATTTGTCCATGTTTTCAGTTAGCTGGCATTTATTAGGGATGTCTGACTTGTTCATACGCAGGTCAACCTGCTAATATTGTATTAACCTCTGCTGCCACTGATGTGCTCAGGATGAACTGAAACCACCCTTTGCAGGGATTTTACTCACCGCCCAGGGTGTCTTCTGAGCTCATCACACAGCCCAGGGATGGAGCGATGCTGGAGGATGGAGCCAGGCTCTTCTCAGTGTCATCTAATGATGGGACAAGAGGCAATGGTTGTGAGCTGGAACAGAGGAGGTTTCACATCAATATGAGAAGGGACTTCCTCCCAGTGAGGGTGACAGAGCACTGGAACGGGCTACCCAGGGGTGTTGTGAAGTCTCCTTCTCTGGAGATGTTTCAAACCCTCCTGGCCATGTTCCTGTGTGACTGGATCTAGGGGATCCTGCTGTGGCAGGGGCATTGGACTAGATGATCTTTCAAGGTCCCTTACAATTCCTGAACGGGCCAGAAGAGTAAGTGCTGGATCACTGATTGAATGTTCCAGCAAACACCAACAAAACCAAACGAGTGTTTCCACTTCTACCTACCCGACCCATTAACTAACTACAACATGTCTCAGTAATCCCCAGCAGATGAGCACAGAGAAGACCTATAGTCCCAGCTAATCAGTGCAGTAATGCTACAGGAATCAAATACCAGTGGTAAACTGGGAGATTAACAACAAGCTGGGAAATACACAAATTAAATTGCATCCTCCCTCACTGCTCTGCACGGGCCAGGGGCTCCCGTCCTTCACTGGTCACTGTGGCTGCCCTGGCAGGAGCACGGGGTTAGGAATCACTCATGAAAATGAGACTGGGCTTTAATCCCAGATCAGACAATAAGCAGAGCCTGTGCAGAGAGATGTGATGCCTGTGGAACCCACCCCTGTGCCCTGCAACCTTCCCTGGGGAGAGCATCTGGCTTTCCCAAACGTGCTGGGGTGTGGGTTGGGAGATGGAGGGTCCAGACTGGGAGATGGGGGTCCAGACCGGGAGATGGGGGATTCAGATCAGGAGATGGGGGATTCAGATCAGGAGATGGGGGATTCAAATCAGGAGATGGGGGTCTAAGATCAGGAGATGGGAGTCTTAGATCAGGAGATGGGCAGCCCATACTGGGAGATGTGAGATCTAGACCAAGAGATGAGGGTCCTAGATGGGGAGATGGGGGTCCAGACCAGGACATGAGGAATCCAGATCAGGAGGCAGGGGGCCTAGATCAGGGAAATGGGGGATGCAGATCAGGAGATGGGGGTTCCAGACTGAGAGATGGGGGCCCAGAGTGAGAGATGGGGGTCCCACATCGGAGATGGGGAATCCAGACAAGGAAATGGGGGTTCTAGATCAGGAGATGGGGAATTCAGACTGGGAGATGGGGGTCTTAGATCAGGAGATATGGGATTCAGACTGAGAGATGGAGGATCCAACTCAGGAGATAAGAGACAGAAGGAAGATGACACAAAGAACGTGGGCAGCACCCAGAACTTGTGTGCAGGGAGGGCTCTGCCAGGGTCACAGGGTGCAGCTGGGTGCTCCAGAGCTCCCCTGAGACCCTCCCAGGGCCAGCAGCCAGCATCAGCAGCTCTGCAGGGCACCTCAGCAGCACAGTTTGTGCCCCAACTCTGCTGATATTGTGCAGCAACATCAGGATGAATATTTTATTCATTCCCTGAAGAACATCTCCACAAATGCACACGTTAATAAAACATGAGGACGCGTTTTGGGAAGAGCCATCGACTGCTTCCAACGGCCCCATCACAGCTCATTAACCAGAGCAAACACTGCGCTGTTGTATTTTTATCTTGGTGAAGCTAATGGAGTTCCACCATGGGAAAGGTGCCCCCAGTCCCGTGTCCCCTCGTCCTAGCAGCAGGGTCTGGCAGGTGATCCCGGCAGGAATCTTGCAGCACTTGGAAAAGACAAGTGTTTTCCTGGCCCAAACAGACAGAGAGAGGTGAGAGACAGCAGAGGGGTAGAGGTCACTTCTGCCTTTTCCTGCTACAGGGGAAAGCAGCCACTTAGGTTTGAGAGGAGGAAATTTAAAGCCTTAAAGTACATCACAGTACACTAGGGATTGGAAGGGACCTCCAAAGTTCATCCAGTCCGATCCCCCTGACACAGCAGGATCACCTGGACCAAGTCGTACAGGAACACATCCAAGTGGGTTTTAAACATCTCCAGAGAAGGAGACTCCACAACCCACCCAGGCAGCCCCTTCCAGGGCTCTGTCACCCTCACTGGGAAGAAGTTGTTCCAGTGCCAGGCTGGATGAGGCTCTGGCCAGCCAGATGTAGGGTGGGGTGTCCCTGCCCATGGCAGAGGGGTTGGAACTGGATGATGCTCTGGTCCCTTCTAACCCTGACTGATTCTATGACTTGGTCTAGGTGATCCTACCGTGGCAGGAGGATTGGACTAGATGATCTTTTGAGGTCCCTTCCAATCTGTAATGATTCTATGATTCTATGATTCATATTTATGTGGAACCTCCTGTGTTCCAGCTTAAACTCACTGCCTCTTGTCCTACTGTTAGATAAAACTGAGCAGAGCCTGGCTCCATCCTCATGACACTCACCCTTACTCCAGCCCTAAACCAGGCTGATCAGCTCCTCAGAAGCTGGAGATGGGTAGATTTAGAGTGGATGTGAGGAGGAAGTTCTTCACCGTGATGAGAGCCTGGAATGGGTTGCCCAGGGAGGTGGTTGGGGCCCCATCCCTGGAGGTGTTTAAGGCCAGGCTGGATGAGGCTCTGGCCAGCCTGGTCTAAGGTGGGGTGTCCCTGCCTGTGCTGGGCGGGGGTTGGAACTGGATGATGGTTCCTTCCAACCCTGAGTGATTCTGATTCCATGGCTCCTCCAGTGAGGTGAACCTGCTCTGGCAGGGGGATCAGACTAGATGATCTTTCGAGGTCCTGATGATTCTATGATTCTAAAAGGCAGGTTCCTAGTGAGACGCCGGCAGCGGCGCCGGCAGCAGCCACTGGAGCAGATCCAGCTTGGCCAAGGAGAGACTCCTGTGGAGAACTCCTGCTCTTGGCACGGCTTTGCCTTCCTGCTGACAGGTAGCTCTGATTTATAAAGCAGAAATAAATGAGGCTGCTCCGCAGGTCCCCCCGATTTTGTCGCCCGTTTCAATTTGCCATCCTTCAGCATAATGCCGGGCGGTTAATTACGTTTCCATCTTCCTTCTCAGATAATAACCCCCCCACACACACCTTTCCTTGTGCCTCACATCGCAGCCGCTCAAAGGGTTTCATTTTACCTTTCATTTCACCTCCTAGCACAGATCTAAATTTAGTCAGCTTGTAATTTGGGGGGTATTTTATACACGAAGCCTTTATTATTGTGAAGCAAAATGGAATCCTTGTCTTTTCATTCCCTCTCTAATAATTCTCCGCCGAGCCTTAACACAAAGGGCTTTTTATTAGTTTTTTAATCCTGAAGACTAATTGAGCGGGGTGTAATTATAATACCCAGGGAGATGATATTGAAAGCACCTTAACTGTGACAGTTTCCTCTGACTAATTGCCCCTTCGGCGAGGCGCGCACCTCGGCTGCGCTGGCTCCCCGTCGCTCAGCGCGGTGGTGCGCCGAGTTTGGGATCAGCGCTGCTCCCGGGCTGGACTCTCAAGGAGTCTGAGAGGCTGAGGTGGCTCCTCTGCCCTCCAGCAGTGGGGTGTCTGAGGTGGCCAGGGGTGGCACCATCCCGCCAAGGGGCTTTGTGTCCTGGTCCGTGGGAGCAAGTGTCCAGCAGCCACAGCTCAGGGATGTTTCCACCTCAATCACCCTCTTCCTTAGCTGAATGCTCCTGCTAGAGGGGTTCTGGCAGGCTGGCTGCAGGACAGAGTGGAAACTCAGAGAGCACTGCCAGGAGCATCATTCCCCATGAGACAGGAGAGCTGCAGGCTGCAGAGTTTCCCTCTGACAGGGAAGTCCTTGCCAGGAGGGGATCCTTACGATCCTCCCCGTGTCTGTGTGTCACGGTGGGAGCAGTTTGCAGCAGGCAGGTCAACACAGAGCACAGACTCCAACAGGGCTATTCCCTCGTTAAACCGTGTACAGCAGTTGGTGAGGTGCAAGCACTGAGGGCAGTGATCACGCAGGCAATAAACAGCTTCATATCAAGGAAGGTGCCCAGCTCAGCACCGCTGCTCAGCGCGTCCTTCCCATCACACACAGACTCCAAACTGCTTCGCCAAGCAGGGCTGCTCCCGGCTTCTGCATCAGCAGAAACGTCAACCCTCCAGTCTGTGTCCAACAGTCACAGCTCTTGGGCTGGGGACAGGACTCCTGGTGGGGGGTGGATGTCACAGTGACAGCCCAGCCCAGGCAAGGTGGCATCTCTGGGGACATCGGCTGCAGCAGCAGAAGTCACTGTGCAAAGGAGATGGGCAGGACAGGGAGAGTCTCAGCAAAGCATCCTGGAGAAGGTGATGCTTGTTCCTCCAAGATCCCATCAGGATTTGTTGGCTGGAGCAGGCTGCCAGCTGCTGCTTTCGGGGTTGGTTCAGGATCACCCCTTTCTGGCATCTCTCCACACACCCATGAAGGGGAGAGGCAGTGACAAAGTGCCACCTTCCCACAGCTCAGCTCAGCCTCTGGGTGCGAAGAACCCCAAGGGACATTTAAGAGCTGCTCCCCCTTCTCCTGCAGCACATCCAAGGCACTGAGATGTGCCTGGGGCACCACTGCAGAGCCCATAACAGCCCAGAACAAACCAGAATAGGGTAAAGAGAAACACAGAGCAGCCACTGAAAAAGCACAAAGCAAGAGCATCTTCTCAGAGCCATGCTGGTCCCCAAGAACAGCTGAACCAGCAGCAGAAGCATCTCTCCAGCCTGGTCCAGAGAGATGTCAGGGGCAGCCCAGCTCCTGTACAGTGCCCTGACAAGAAAAGTTAAGTGCAGTTCCCCCTCCTGCAGCCATCACCTCCTACCTGCCCTGTTCAAGCCCTTATGGAGTCAGGCTGCCCCCAGCTGCTCTCACCCTACAGGCTTTAACCCCTTCCTGCTTCAGCCCTGGGTCTCTCCAGCCAACGATGGCGAGCACCAGGGTGAATTAGTCCCATTGCAACAGCCGTGGGTAAATGAGCCCAACCAGCTGTTTGTTCCAGCCCCAGACCAGCAGCTGAGCCACGCAGAGCCCACCACAGGCACATCAGTGGCCCTGGTGCACAGCTACCTGCCCACCAGGGCTGGAGGGTATCACCACCAGTCAGATCCCAGCACGTGGAAACAGAGCCATGGGCAGCCTCATCTCATCCCTGCTGCAGTGTCAGTGGAAGTGAGAGGAAAAGCTGCCTGTGGAGCATCCCCCCCACTGTCCCTCTGTGGATGAGCTGAAGGAGCAGGGTGTCTTTCTAAGGCAACGTGTAATTAGAGAGCGTAAGCCACAGCCAACGGATTTTATTGAGCCAGAGAATCGGACGGTTGCAGAGTAATGAGAGCGGTCACTGCTGCAGGACCAGCAGGGATCGGGATGGCCCCAGCCCCAACACCTTGGGGCTGATCAGCAGGAGCCTCCCTCTGCTGCTGAACAAAAAAATGCTGTGCAGAGAGTAAAATGGATTTATTATCTCACAGGCTGGTATTTACATCACATCAGGAGCAGGTAGTACACACCCTGGTACAAAAACAACCCAGGTTCCACGGCGGCATCCAGCGGGTCTTGGGCTCCTCTTGAGCTCCTGGCTGCGCTGGGCTGCTGGGGAGGTGCTGGCCCTACTCCCTGCAGCGATGCTCCTGCCCTTTGTGCCACCAGCCTCCCTAGTGCTGCCAACGTCGGGATCTAAGGGCTCCGTCCTCTCCCGCTGGAGCTGCCCCACTGCGGGGCACAGTGTGTCCTGGAGAAGGTCCTGAGCTCAGGGCCAGGAGCAGATGTTTATGCTGAGTCGATGCACTGAAGCCTGGCTGGGTCTGGGCTGGTGGCTGGGTGACTGTGTGGTGCTGGGCACTGCAGACTGGACAGGACTGGGCTTCCCCTTCGTGTTAGTCCGAAATTCCATTGCAGACACAAGCAGTAACTCGGTGCTGGGGGTTTGAGGGCAGAGAACAGGTACTCGCAGCCTGATCAAAGCAGTTGCTGAGGCAGGAGAAACCAGCAGCAGGCTCCATGGAGACGCTTCATCTTCACTGGGGGCTGATGGAGGTCAGACACCCCCAGCCCCACTTGGCCAGAGCAGGAAAGCACGAGGCTCCAGGGTCAGAGCAGCCTCTGGGTGACAGGAGCTCAGGGCAGAGCTCAGTGCCTGCTCCTGGGGACCACCAGGCTGGGAGCCAGGAGCCAGACTGGGGAGGGTTTCACGCAACCGCTGCCTCCCTGACCCTGATTCACACCCGGGGAGATGGGGAAAGGCGACTGGCAGCAATAACTTCAGCTATTTGAGAGCAAAGCCCATCTTGGGGGGCTGCTGTCTGTCCGTCGGTCTCTGCATCATCAGCAGCTCTTACACGACTGCAGTGTTTTATTTAGGAGGCTGGGAGAACAAGCCCATTTCTTGGTTGTGTCCATACTGGAGCTATTGGAGCTTTGCAGCTGTGCTGGGTCCCACTCTCACAGCCTCCCAGGAAGCCAGGGCTCAGCAGATGCTCTGATCCGGTACCGGCTGCAGGACGGCAGCCCTGGAGCATCCCACGTCCTGCAGAGCACTGGGGAGAGGCTGGTTGTTGCACAGAGGCTACCGGGTGACCTGTGGGCAGAGAGAAGAGCTAATGGATGAGGGAGCAGAGCAGAAGCCCCTGGGGTCCTGTGGGTGGGAAAGGTTCCTGGGGACAGCAAAGCAGGAGCAGAGGCTTCAGCCTGAGCTGGCAGCTGTGGGGAACAGCAACAACATGGAGATGGGATAAAGGTCACAAACTAAAGGCAGCACCACTGTCACCAGCCAGGGCCAGAGGAACCTTCCTGGTTGTCCATTTGATCATGGAAATACTTTCTGAGCACAAAAATAGAAGCAAGGATGACAAAACCCAACTCCAGTGCCACTTAATAGGATAATTTTATGGCAGGGGATGTGGGGCGGTGGAGGAAAACGAAAGCATGAGGAATAATTACGCTCAACACTGTGAACAATGATGAGAAAATTATGCAACTGATTAACCACGGCATAGATGTAATTACTAATGAGTTTGATAAAATTTTAATTACACCTTGTTCTTGGGGGCATTCGGCAAGCCATGAAAATAGTCATCATGTAGTGCTCTGTCACACGCGATTAGCTCAGGATGGGCAGCGGGGATGGATTCAGGGCTGTGGCCAGCAAGCTGGGGCTGGCAGCTGCCCCAAGGCAGCGGGGAGATGATGGGGAGTGCCCGTGGGCTGAGCTACAAAAGCCTCCTCACTGAGCCTCCCCGCAGGAGTTGCCCATTAGCAAAGCCACCCACTAGCCCCTCAACAGCAGTAACAACAGCCCAGCCCTGCTGCTCTGCCCTGGGCCAATGGGTAGTCAGCGTCGTGGAGAGGTCCTTCCTCTCCAGGGATGCTTCCCCGGGCTTTGCTGAGCCCAAGCTGGGGAAGGTGAAGCCAGGCTTCCCCCCACAGCACCGCCAGGGCTCGTACCTTGGTTGTCTTCACTTTGTTGCCACTACTGCAGCTCCAGCCCGAGAGGTCGGGCAGCACCTTGCACTCCTCCCCGTCCAGGCAGGGCTCCATCTGGCACCACCACTTCTGCAGCACAATGGAGGCTGGGGGAGAGGAGAGGATCAGCCTGCCTGGCCCCACTTGACCCAGCTGCTCCTCCTGCCTCCACAACACCCTGCTCTCTCCCACTGGAACGGATACAGCCCTAGCCTCACCCCAGGCCACAGGCTTCCTCAGCACTCAATTCCAGAGGCAAAGGGACTGCCTAGTCCTGCTCTGCTCCATTAATTTATCCCTCCATCGTATGTGCTCAGAGCAGGCTCTGCTGTGCTTGGGAACGACGACAGGCACAAGCTGTTTGGGACAGTGGAATCCTCCCCCAACCACCCAGCCTGGTGTTCCTTGGCACTGGACACGAGCACTGGCTCTTGGGTGAGTCAATACTGCCCTGGCACATCCTCTGGTGGCTCCTGCCAGCTCCACAGTGCCTCTGCGTGATGCTGCTTGATCATGGTGCGAGAGCTCTGCTCCGTGCTCCCCACAGGTGATGGTGCTGCTTGGCTAGAATCACACCCCTGTCTCACAGTGAGCAGGGATCGATGCTGCACAGGGACATGCTGAGAGCTAAACTCCTGGAGCTCCATAACCCACCCAGAGCAGACCCCACACCGCTCCCTCCCATGGGCAGGTCTGGGGGCACAGAAGCCTCACGCCAGCCTGACCCACCCCAGGAAGATGCCATCAGGGGTTTGCATGGGATCAAGATTGTGGACATGGGGTACTCACCATCCACACAGGAGGGAGCTGCCCGTGTGGTCCCTGCCACCTGCCCCGGGAAGCAGGAGCATTTCACCGTCTGGGAGCGCTCCTCGATCTTGTTCTTATTGCAGCACCGGTGGGCTGCAATCACCTCGCACGTGCCGGGCTCCACGTGCACTGCGGGAGGAGACACAGGTCAGGTGGGGCTGTGGATGGACACCCCAGATCACCTCCTGCCTCCCCAGTGCCACCAGTGTGTGCTGTGTCTGAGGTACTGGGCATAGTGCTGTGTCCCGCGGGGGGCTACTGGTGACACACAGCCAGTCCCAGCATCTCCCCAGCCCACCCATAACAAGAAGCCCTGGTCCTGCTCCAGATCTCCTGCATCTGAGCTCTGACAACCCTCAGGCCCACCCTAACTAGCAGCCTCTTGCCCTGGCTAAGAACTTTACTGGAAGGAGTTGAGCACCAAGACTGCAGCTGATGAGACACTTGGCTGCCAGAGGGGTCGGTGCACGGAGCTGCCTCTGGCCCCAGAGCAACCTCCCACCTGACCCCAGCTGACCCCAACCCTTTGCCACCACACACCTCCCTCTCTTCAGCTGCAGGACAGGGGACCAGGACAGCCTTTCCATCCTTTGGTGACACTGAAATCCCTGATTCTCTGCTGGTCCCCCTCCCAGAGCCATCAAAACACTAAGGAAGATGGAATCCCAGTGTGTTGGACCACCCCTGCTGGGACGTGGGGTGAGGGGCTGCCTGGCACCACACACCAGTGACTTCTGCTGGGTACCAGCCGACACAAACACGATGCAAACTAACCAATGGGGTGGGTAGAATCTCTTCCCCTTGATGCCAGAGAGCGGGTGATCGGTGTTTAATAAGCACCAACACACTGGGTCATGGGAACAGGCTCTGGCTGCTGCAGCCAGCAGGAAGGGGACAGGGAAGCCACATTTCTGCAGGCTGTCACCTCAAACCTGGTGCAAAACCCCTGCCAGCTCTGCAGGAACTGCTGCCTGAAGGGACTGGAGGTGTCTGATCTGCGTCACAGCAGAGGTTCCCAAGGGACAGCACGAACCACAGCCAGCAGCAACCACCGCCTGCCTTCCAGGAGCTGCTGGAAAGCTGCCACCTCTTCACATGAAAGCTCCAGGAAATGGGATCTTCCCCCAGGCGCCAGGGGAAATCCTGTTGCCTTGAGGACACGTTCTCACAGCCCTGCTGGGAAATGCTGATCCCAGGGCAACCTCCTGGCTTGTGCTGGCTGGCTGTGGCCACAGCAGCTTCAGCCTCACCACCTTCCAGACTTCCCAGCTTCCAGCCTCACCAGCTTCCATCATCACAAACTTCCAGTCTTCCCAGCTTCCAGCCTTCCCAGCTTCCAGCCTCACCATCCTCCAACCTCATCATCCTCCAGCCTTACAAACTTCCATTCTTACCAGCTTCCACCCTTCCCAGCTTCCAGCCTCCCCAGCTTCCAGTCTCACCAGCTTCTAGCATCCCCAGCTTCAGCCCCACCAACTTCCAGTCCCGCCAGCTTCCAGCCTTCCCAGCTTCCAGCATCCCCAGCTTCTGGTCTCACCAGCTTCCAGCCTCCCCAGCTTCCAGTCTCACCAGCTTCTAGCATCCCCAGCTTCAGCCCCACCAGCTTTCAGACTACCAGCTTCCAGTCCCACCAGCTTCTGGCATCCCCAGCTTCCAGCCTTCTCAGCTTCTGGTCTCACCAACTTCCAGTCTCACTAGCTTCCAGCCCCACCAGCTTCCAGTCTCACCAGCTTCCAGCCTCCCCAGTTCCCAGCCTCCCCAGCTCCCAGCCCTATCAGCCTCCAACCAGAGCAGCCTTCACCCCTCTCCTCCTCCCACAACGAAAAGACAGGACCTGAGGTGCTACCCCAGCTCCCTCCCCGCAGCGACACCACCGACCAGGTCACAGACACCCGACCCACCGCGTCCGCGGGCAGCGGCAGCACCGCTCGCCCCGGACCCCACCAGGGAACCGCCCACCCCTGCGCCCGCCAGCAATCAGCAGGGCTCTAATCTGCCTTTATTTATTGTTGTTTCATGGTCATTTCCTCCTAACGAAGCATCACTTTCACTTCTGCCCGCAATAATTATGCAATTACCTATCCTGGAAGCGTTTTGCAATCGCTATCAGTTCTATCCTCCCCGTAAATGCCGCCAGAGTCCAGCCTGAAGGATAATTTCCATTCCCTTTGTATGCAGGAAGGGTAGTCTTTGGCGAAAGTGAGAAGGAAAACAACTCATTACAGAACAAACGTGACTGGTTTACACTGGTTTTACCGTTAATGGGGTTTTCTCGAACGAGCAGAGGTCCTTGGCTGCGGCCGACTCTGTTCAAGGCCAGGTTGGATAGGGGCAACCTGGTCTAGTGGGAGAGAGGGGCCCGTGCCTGCAGCATGGGGGGATGGAACCAGATGATCTTCAAGGTTCCTTCCAGACTGAACCTCTACTCTGCACTGCTGAGACCCCACCTGGAGTCCTGGGTCCAGTTCTGGAGTCTCTAACATCAGAAGGACACAGAGCTCCTGGAAGGTGTCCAGAGGAGAGCAGCTCAAATGCTCAGAGGGCTGGAGCACCTCCCCTCTGAGGACAGGCTGAGCAAGCTGGGGTTGTTCAGCCTGGAGGAGGCTCCCAGGTGACCTTCTAGCAGCTTCGCAGTTTCTGAAGGAGGTTCCAAGAAAGCTAGGAGAGGGGTGGAAGTGAGAGAACAAGGGGAAAGGGTTCTAGACTGGAAGAGGGGAGATTGAGGTTGGCCATGAGGAACAAATTCATTCCTGCAAGGGTGGGGAGATGCTGGGACAGATTGCCCAAGGCAGTTGTGGCTGCCCCATCCCTGGCAGTGTTGAAGGGCAGGTTGGCTGGAGCCCTGAGGAACCTGCTCTAGTGAAGGTGCCCCTGCCTGCGCAGGGGGAGTTGGAACTGGTTGGTCTTTGAGGTTCCTTCCAACCCTGGACATTCTATGACCCTATGATTCTGTGAACCCACATCCTCACCCACTGTGTCCTGCCCATCTCACCGAGGAGCCCCTCCATCAGGTGGCAGAACCTGAACTGGATGGTAAACCCTGGAATTGCAAAGTTGGTGTCTGGGAGCAGCGTGGGCTCCGCTCCTCGTGCCCAGGGTGGAGCAGTCTGCTCACTGGTGGGGGGTTGTGAAATGAGCAGAGGTGGGATGTGGCACTGCCAGGCGATGCCCAACCCCGCTACTCATCCCCTGCCTCCTGCTTGGGGGGTTCCTCACCTTGAGATGCTCCTCACTCAGGGTCCTCCTCAGCTCATGAGGCTCCTAAGGCTGTGGGGCTTCTCACTCAGGGGGCTCCTCAGCTTGAGGGGTTTCTCACTCAGGGTCCTCCTCAGCTCAGAAGGCTCCTAACATCGTGGGGCTTCTCACTCAAAGGGCTCCTCAGCTTGGAGGGGCTCCTCAGCGTGAGGGGCTCCTCAGCTCAGGCGACTCCTCACTCAGGGTCATCCTCAGCTCAGGAGGCTTCTAAGGTTGTGGGGTTTCACACTCAAAGGGCTCCTCAACTTGTGGGACTCCTCATCTCAGGGGTTCCTCAGTTTGTGGGGCACCTCACTCAAGGGGCTCTTCAGCTCAGGAGGATCCTCAGCTCTGAGAGCTCCTCAGTTCAGGGGGCTCCTCAGCTTTGGGGACTCCTCAGCACAGGGGGCTTCTCACTAAGGGGGCTCCTCAGCTCATGGAGCTCCTCAACTCCGGTGGCTCCTCATCTCAGGGAGCTTCTCGCTCAGGGAGCTCCTCAGTTTGTGGGGCTTCTCAGCTCAGTTGGCTCCTTTCTGAGGGGGCCCCTCAGCTCAGGAGTCTCCTCAGTTCAGGGGGTTCCTCAGCTCAGGGGCAGCACAGCCCCAGGGCACCGAGCAGACCCTGGCAGCTGGGGGGGTGAGCGGTCTGTGCTCTGCGCCCTGCAACAACTCTACTACTAATACTCACTGAATTATTAAAGTCTTAAAATCACTCCTGCCTTCGCCCATGTATTATTTAAGAGGGTTTTGGAGAGAAGCAGCTTGTTTTTATTGCTCATTATCACTGCGTGTCAGCCGAGATTTTCTACTCCCTTGTCACCTCCTGATGCCACCTCGAGCCCCGTCGCTGTTTGCTGCCCACGCTGGGGGCACTCACCCCTGGCTGCCCACAAGCCCTCCCACCCCATCCCGCTCAGAGCAGAGATCCAGCCTCCCAGACTGTGTTGAGAGCCATCGTGTGGCAGATGACCCCCCAAGGGCACGGCACCCACCCTGCCATCCCCACAGTGCCCAGAGCTGCATCCCACAGCTCTGCCTCATCCTTATCAGGAGAGGCTGGGGCAGCTGGGGCTGTTCAGCCTGGAGAAGAGGAGGCTGAGGGGAGACCTCAGGGTTCTCCACAGATACCTGAAGGGAGGCTGGAGTGAGGCAGAGGTTGGCCTCTTCTCCCTGGGGACTGGCAATAGGACCAGAGGAAAAGGGGCCAGGTGGTGCCAGGGGAGGATCAGGCTGGATCTTGGGAAAAGCTTCTCCCCAGAAATAGTGGGAAGACCTTGGGACAGACTGCCCAGGGAGGGTGTGGAGGCACCATTCCTGGAGGAGCTCAACAACTGGGCAGCCAGAGTGTTTGAGGAGATGAGTTAGCGGCTGGGGGCTGTAGAGTGGGCGGTTGGACTTGATGATCCTGAAGGTCTTTTCCAACCTCGATGATTCCATGATCTGGAGAGGGTGGCCTCAAAAAACCTCTCTCAATGTAAAGACTGAGCATCACGGAGGAGCCAACTCTTCCCCAGGTGAGAGGGACTCCTGCAGAAGCCTCTCACAGATAAAACCCCACGGAGCTGCTCTCTCTGCTCCGGGTACCACACGCTGACCAGCCAACCTCCCTTCCAGGATCAACATCCCACGTTCTAGGGGCTCAGTGCTGACCCCCCCTCAGCAGCAGCTCCTGCCTGGGGCTCTCCAGGACTCCCAGGACATGATCTTGGGTGCTGCCCTCACCCAACCCACCCAGTTCTGGTGAGTCCTGGGAAGTTGAAATGACTGAGGGGGTTTTATCTTCTCAGGCATCAGCTGTGGGTTAGGCAGAGGGTCAGGCAGGTAACTGCTGACTAGTTGGGTGAGGGAGTCACTCTGGGAGATGCCTTTTGGGTTTAAGCAATGAGGGTGGAGATTATGGGATTAGAACTGCTGTAACTGCCAGGCAAAACCGACAGAAATAGGACAGGGTGAGGTGGGGTCAGGCAAGAGCACCAGCAATGGCAAATTAACCCTTAAACACCTTCTGCTCCGCAGACAGGCACCAGAGCTGACAGCACGGTGCCCAGGATTCTCCAGACACCTTCAACACACTCATCCTCACCGCTTGGACCCCCTTGATGGAGCTGAGAACTGAGGACCCCCACACCCGGACCGCTCATCACTACCTGAGACCACCTGCAGTCATCCTCCCACCCAGATGTGAGGGATGGACCCCACCACACATCTCAGCCCCTCACAACTCCCACCCTGAGCATCCCACGGAGACCCCAAGGTACCGCCAGCATCGCCGGGGCCCCAGGATGACTGCAGAGGGATGGGACGCGCTCAGCGAGGGCTTCGCTTCCCCTACCTGCATGGCTTCTGTGGTGGCTGTTGGCCAGTGCCAGTCGTCCCCCCAGCGTGGTAAGGCAGAGAGTGAGCACCAAAACCCATTTGCTCAGGCTTTGTAGGTCTCTCTCACTCATTCTGTCAAAAAACAAGAAGAGCTGAGCTGGGGGAGAGGAGATGAGGAGGGGTGGGTGTGCACCTTGCACTGACCGGTGCTGATGAAGCCCCCAAACATCGGGACTGGGGTGGCCTGGCCGTGGGGACATGGAACAACACCCCACCTGGGACTCACCCACCACCTTGGGAAGGGCTGGGGCTTCTCCAGCAGCGGCAAAAGAAATCAGAGCAGCCCTGATGCCCCATCATTACCTTTTACTGGGGATTCACAGCTGCCTCTGCCAACCGCGGTGGGGGTCAGGTCTCTGCGAGGGGCAGCATCAGGGCATCTGAAAGGAGAGAGAGGAGCAGGAGCAGCGATTCCTGCTGTGAGAACCTGGGACTGCTGCACCCCTGGAGGCAGCTGGGGACCCCCCAGAGCTCCATCAGCCCATGGGGGCAACGACCATTGGGGCGACCATGGGGGCTACTGACTGACCTCAACCAAAGCCCTGGGCAACAGTGGGCACTGCGGAGGGGCTGCTCCTGGTTGTCACTGCAGAGCTCAGAACCAGCTCCATCATGGCCCGTTATTAATGGGATCACAAGCACTAAGCCCAGGGTCGGGGTGTGTGGGAAGAGCCAGAGTAAATCAGCAGCGTGCTGGGACGGAGCTGGGCTTTACATCATCCGAAGCCCTTAAGGAAATATTTACACCCCCAAAGAGCTGGGATTTTATTGTTGACTGATTTAAATCCATTCCTGGTGCTGTTTATCAGCCACGGGTTGGCTCCGGGTCTCTGCAGGCAGCAGCGGGGCCGCTCAGCATCTCCCAAAGAAAGGTCCCAGCTGAGACCTTACTGCCTGCCAAGACCTAACGAGGTCCAGGGCAAACAACCCCGTCCCCCATAAAACTTCAGTGCTGGATCATCACGAGGCCACGGAGCAGGATGATGCTGGGGCTCAGGAGCACTGCCAGGACAGGCAGCGGGTGCCTGGGCTGCCCTGACCCTCTGCAAGCCTCGTGGCCACCATCCACTCCCTGGTGACTCCACTGCCCAAAGCCACTGGGGATTTAGCTGGGCTGCTGGACCACCTGAGACAATGAAGCAGCTTCATACAATGAAGCAGCAGAAGGGAAAACACCGAAGTTTTTAATCAAAACAGAGTGACTTGAGGTGGCGAAAGGGCACTTCTTGGTTTGCAGTGTTTCAGAAGGAACCGCTCCGTTCTCGACTGACATTTCCACGGTGAAAAGGGTTTTGTTCCAAAACGCTGATCTAAAGTGAGCTTTTCCGTTTGGATTCTCCTGGCTGGGAGGAGGGAAAGCCCCAAACAATCAGAAAATGTCATCGAAATGTTGACACTCGCCCAGAAAAGTCAAAAATAGAAAAGGTATCTTGGTAAAGACGGGGATTTGGTGATGGAAAATGACTTAAAGGTAGGGAAATGCTCCTGATTAAGGCTGAGGGATGGTCACAGAGCCACAGAACATTAGGGGTTGGAAGGGACCTCAAAAGATCATCCAGTCTAATCCCCCCACCGCAGCAGGACCACCTAGATCAAGTTGCACAGAACACTCAGCTCAGCCTCAGCCAGGAGCAGGGAGGACATGAACACACAGGCATCTGCATCCCTACTCCTGGGTGATAAGGGACTGATCCTGCTCCAGTGCAGCCCTTGCTCAGGGTACCCCACATGCTGTGCCAGGACTGAGGGGCAGCCCCCAGCCCCAAGCATGATGGCTTAAAACACAAGTAACCTGATGGCTTAAAACACAAGTAACCCGTCGCTCCTTGGTGTGGGCAGGAGCTGATGAGCCAGGGCTGTGCTCACACCCCACACTGAGATGATCCCGGCGCTCAGCGGGGCTGCTGGCACAGTCTGTTCTGCAGGAGGCTGCTCAGAGCTGGGATTTTCACGCAGCCCTGCCACGCCGGGGTCCCTTCGGAGACGAACCAGCCCGTCTGTAAATATTGATGCCAGCTTAAAATGCTGTTTCCTCAGTGGCTTCCAGCTATGAGTTCCAGCTGCTTCTCTTGCTCCGTCCTCATGGAGGGAGGCCAGCTGAGCTCCTGGGCAGCCCCTACACTCACACCAGAGTCCTCCAGAAGGATCTTGCTGTGGCTGGGGATTGGACTTGATGATGTTTCAAAGTCCCTTCCAACACCTAATGTTCTGCAATTCCGTGACCCAACCCCAGTTCCTCTCTGCAGGAAGCTTCAGGCAGGTGAAACCTCCCCGGCTGGACCAAAGAGCGAAGACACCGCTGGCCACCTCCAGCTGACACGGGACGGGGCCATGCTCCCAGCACCAGCTATATTTAGTTCAGAAGGGCCGGGCTGTTTGCTGGAGCATAAATAACCCAGAGTTATCAATAATGCACCGTCCACGCTTCTCTCCGAGGGAAGACTCCGCGCCGGCAGCCGGGAGAGCACTCAGGGTTCAGAGGAGCATGAGGATGATGGGGAGCTGATGCCAGCAGCGGCCAGGGGAGCGATGCTGCTCCCCAAGGAGCTGCGCTGGCACTGGGGCTCCCACTCACACAGGAGCTGCTGTTCTGACAGTCATCAACCTCCGCTGTCAGGAGACGCTAGCGACACATGTTTGGTCTGACTGGGAACAGCTCAGGCGGGGATGTCACCGTGGAGTGAAGAGTGAGGGTGCTCCGTCTGGATTGAAGCATCCAAGTTCTCCTCTTCCACTTGAATCCTTCACCAGAAGGTTTGGTTAGTGGCTCCCACCCGATCTGAGCTGAAGTAACTGCCAGGTGCCCTGATGTCCCTGAAGATACCTCCCAGCCACAGCCAGTGTGGCACCAGATGAGTCTCTTCTGCACAGCCCATGTCCCTCTCCATGAGCATCATCCACTCCAGAGCTCCAGCTCTGTGCTGCCCTCCCAGAACCAGCCCCTCCACCGGGTGCAGCAGCTGGAGACTCCTTCCTCCTCCTTCATTAAAGCCGCATGGAGATCCACAACCCTCCAGCCAGGATGGCTTCGACCGCAGCTCCCTGGAACCTCTCTGGAAGGCAGCCTGGCGCCAGCGAGGGACTCTCTGATGCCAATTCATGCTCCAAGCCCTGCTGGTCTGCAGCTTTGTTTGCAACGGGCCGTGTGAGCTGGGTAATTATAGTCAGCACCATTCCCCCCAAAACAGACCCAGCGAGGGGCGGGGAGGCTGGCACCTCGGCTGGATTGCCGTCGCTGCTCGACCACTGACAGCCCTGGCCTGTGCACGTCTGGCCCCGAGCTCTGCCAGTCTTCCAAAAGCTATTTCCATCCTCTGCTGTTTCAGCAGCTCTGGGAACTTGGACCCTACGTTTGGTGCAAGAGGTGCAGGCGTTGGCCCCACAGAGCACAGCTGAGGCTCCTGGGCAGATGGTGCCTCCTTGGAAGAACCTGACAAGCCAGGAGATACCTCCAGAGACCTGGGGAAGGCTCTGATACAGCTCTGCCTCCAGCAGTCAGAGAGAGGGCAAGAGCAGCAGGGCAGATGGCAAAGGGCATCTTCCTTCTCACCCAGGGATGGAAAATCAGCTGAGTAAGGGGTCCTCTGCCCTGGGCACATGAGAGAGAGCTCAGATGTGCTCAGGCTGGGATGATGGGGGCCTGGAGCTCTGGGACAGTGCTGCTGCCTGTCCTGGAAATAGGCTGTGAGGTTGGGGGTCCCTGGGGAAGCTCGTCAGCAAGATGCTGCCCTGCTCTGACCACAACCCAGCTACAGCAGCAACCTCCACACCCACGGCTCCCAGTCCATCCATGCAGCTGACAGAGGCTGAATCCCTGCTCCCTGTACAGCACCGAGGGTGCTCAGCTACAGGCAGAGCCGAGGAGTCAGAGCTACCACAGTCGTTGTGAGACCCCCTCAGAGCTTCACGCAGTAACTCCTGCACCCTCCTATGTTCTGTACAGCCTTGAAAGCTGCACCCCTCCTCCCCAAAGGGACACCCCACTGCAGGGGAGCCTGGCCCAAGCCCTGGAGATACAGGTTGAGCTGGATCTGTTCACATGCTGTGGTTTTGCTCTCACTTGAGGTGCAGCCTCACAGATGCAGTGATGAGGGCAGCACCAGGCACTGCCCTCAGAGCAGGCACAGGGGTGGCAGGGCAGCGCACAGAGATGCAGAGGGCTCCTTCCCCCAGGCGTGCTCCCACATCCTCTCCTCTACACTGATTTATTTCCAGCTCTTTGCCCATTCCTCCAGCATCTGCAGCGTTTGCTTCCCAGCCAAGGCAAGCAGGAGAGTTTTTAATTCCACCCAAGCATGGGCCTGTTCCTGCTTCCTCACTCAGTGGATCCCACCACCCCACTGCTGCCTCTGGCATTTTGAAGGTCGACTCTGCTGACAGCTTGAACCTCAAACTCATCCGGTGCCAGAAATCTCTCCCTGGCAGAGCGTGGCTGCTCCTCAGGGGTGTTGAAACCCAAGGTCAACAGTAGCTCAGTCAGTCTTGTCAGTGGCAGAAAGCTGAGGACTTGACAGTTCAAACTGTTGCCCCAGGAGACAAAACATCTCACCTGTGCCCTGCTCTTCACTGGGGTGTGGATGACCCAGCACAGAGCGAGGGCAGCTGCACACCGAGCAGCCCCCCGAGCTTCACACAGCACCAGAAGGGGTAGCTGACCAGTAGGACGGGGGGCTTCTGCCCCCTACCCAACATGACAGCTCCTGGACTACCACAACTCACCCTCCTCTGGACGCCCCAGCCTCACAGGGCAGGGGGACAGGGAGCCCGTGCAATCTGCTCCCTGTCCTGTACCCCTTGAGCTGCCCCACCAGCATCCTCTGCCCTGCTCCAGCCTGGCACCATGAGAGGTGAACCCACCCCAGCTGGGGAGGTCATGGCAGAGGGGCTACAGCCCACAGCCCAGCCTAGCTCTGGCCGCACCGATGGCGGCCGCTGGTCCGGGTGTCCTCTCCCGGGGTGAAGGAGCAGTTTTAGCAGCAGCATCCCCGCACCTTTCCCGCACCCGCGGACTCTTCCAGGAGCTTTCCGCCTCCCAAATCCGCCAGCAGCTCCGCGGTGCCCGCAGCGTCCCTTCACCGGGTAACAGATCCCTGGCCCCTACTCCCCCACCCTGTAACAGGGACCCCGGTGGCCAGAGCCAAAGCCGATGGCCAGAGCCAGCCCCCCATTCCTGCTGCTCCCGGAATCCCCGGGCAGGCGCCGGCACGGACAAACTTACCGGGAGCCCCCTCCCAACAGCCTTNNNCCCCCCCCCCACCCCCAACGCGGGGGGCCCCCCGCCCCGCCCCGGGGGGACACGCGGGGCCGGGGCACGCCGCCCCCCAGCACCGACGAGCAGCAGCGGGGTCGCGCCGGGCGCGCCATCGCCACGGAGCCCCCCACTACCGGCCCCACTGCCTCCCAGAAAGCCCCGGGTTCCCGGCCGGTAGCGGTGCTGNGCGGAGCGGCCCCGGGACCGGCGCGAAGGGGCGCAGCGCCGCCTGCCGCCGCCGCCCCGGGCCGGCCCCCCGAACCGGAGAGACCGGGCTGGCACCGGGCTGGCACCGCCCCGCACCCGTTAGCCCCGGGAGGGAGGGAAGGAGGACGGTCAGGGCTGACCGACCTGGATATCAAATCCCTCACACACACACGAAAATGATGCGGTGACCCCGATGAGCAGCGAGCGGACTGATGCAAGGACGGACAGACCGCTGGCCCCGCTCCTGCAGCCGTTCTCAAAGCAGAGCCTGGCTTTGGGGTTGTGGAATCACGGAATCACAGGATGCTCTAGGCTGGAAGAGACCTCCAGAGGTCATCCAGTCCAACCTCCTTACACAGGGACAACTGTACCTAGGTCACGCCTGACCCTAAGTGACTCCAGGGATGGGTCCCCCACCAGCTCCCCGAGCAGCCCAGTCCAGCCACCAACCACCCTCCCACTGAAGAGCTTTTTTTTCCTAATACCCAGCCTAAGTCTCTCCTTTCCAAGCCTGAACCCACTGCTCCTTGTCCTGTCTGTACAAACCCTCCTGAGAAGACCTTCCCCCGCCTTCATATCAGACCCCATCAGGTACTGGAATGTCAGAAGAATCACTCAGGTTGGAAAAGATCATTGAGCCCGAGGGTTCCCCCAGCACCCTCAGAGCCAGAGCCTTCCTGGAACAGCCACACTGACCCGGCTGCAGAGATGCAGGATGCACAGACCTCACCCAGGGTACCCCAACACCAGCCTGGGGAGCCTGATTCCCAAGAGCAACCTGGACTGAACAGGCTGTGAAATGCCAGCAAACAGCAGGAGCAAGGGAAGGATTTTCACAAATGCTGTCAAGAGTCAGTCGCGCAGCCCACGGGTGGCTGAGACACGAGGCTGGGATTACACAGAACTCACTCTCTTTGCTTTACTCAGAGCTGGCTGCGCATCACTGAAGACATTTGGTTTTTGAAGACAACTCGTAGTTTGCTCTGTGATGATTCAAGTCTACTCAGCCGGGGCAACCAAATGACTTCCCAGCCCAGTCTGAGTTGCAGACCAGCAGCAGCAGCTCAGATAAAGTCTGTGTGGGCAGTTTGTGGGTTTCCCAGCCATTGTCCTCCCACAGCTCATGGAACCCCTCCCTGCACTAGGCTGTGCCCACCTGGGCACCAGCCCACGGAAAGGCTCAAAGTCCCAACAAAGTGCCAGGTGTCACAGACTCATAGAACGTTGGGGATTGGAAGGGACCTTCAAAGATCATCCAGTCCAATTCCCCTGATACAGCAGGATCCCCTTAGATCCAGTCACACAGGAACATGTCCAGGTGGGTTTGAAATGTCTCCAGAGAAGGAGACTCCACAACTCCCCTGGGCAGCCCCTTCCAGGGCTCTGGCACCCTCACTGGGAACAAGGTCCTTCTCACACTGATGTGGAACCTCCTCTGCTCCAGCTCACACCCAGCGTCCCTTGTGCTATCATTAGATGACTCTGAGCAGAGCCTGGCTCCATCCTCCTGACACCCACCCTTCACATATTGATCAACATCCATGGGGTCACCCCTCAACCTCTCT
The DNA here is from genome assembly GCA_013400115.1 of Rhinopomastus cyanomelas. Lineage (NCBI taxonomy): Eukaryota > Metazoa > Chordata > Aves > Bucerotiformes > Rhinopomastidae > Rhinopomastus > Rhinopomastus cyanomelas. The sequence goes on along the minus strand of VXBP01009448.1, from coordinate 148,046 downwards.
TTCTCAAAGCTCAAGATCCCCAGCTCCTTCATCCTTTCCTCAGCAGGGAGATGCTCCCCTCCCTCCATCATCCCTGTGGCTCTGTGCTGGACTCTCTCCAGCAGTTCTGTGTCCTTCTGGAACTGAAGGGCCCACAACTGGACACTGGATTCCAGGTGTGGTCTCACAAGGGAAGAGTAAAGGGTGATGTTTGGGTCATCTTCACCAGCCATGCACTGGCCCCAGGGTTTGGGCAGCCCCTGACTGTGGCTGGAGCAGCATCTTGGTCCCTGCACACCCAGAACATCGCAGGCCACCAAGCCAGGTGTCTCATTGCCACCAACACCCTCACCCGTGGCTTTATGTGCAGCTCAGACCCTCCTGCTCCCTAGAGCCCAGCCCCAGCTCCTCCAGCGCTGCTCTCAAGCTTCATTGTCTGACCTGGTTTCCTGCTTCTGATCCGAGCAGGTTTTTGCAGCCACTTAAAGCTAAACCGCAGCCTCTCAGCACCTCACATCAGACATTCCTCCGATGGAGGGCAGAGACCAGCCCCATCTCTGGGGAAGGTTGGTTCCTCTTCCCTCCGCAGCACAAACCCAGACTTGTCTCTCTTCAATCTCTGTTTCATTTATAACATCTCCAGCTCAGATCAGTAAAACCAATTAGTGATGGAGCAGGCAGAGAGCAGGGCACAGCCCTGGCATCCTCTCCTCAGCACAGTCCCTCCTGGCACCACCTCTACCTGCCCTGAGGGGACCCCACCAGCTCCTGGGGAACATGAGACCTCTTCCCTGAGGGATGAGACACCTCCAAATGCACGGAGGGAGCCAGGGGAAAGTACCCCAGCATTAAGTGGCTTTTCTGCTGTCTTGTCTGGGAGAATGGAGCTACTCCCCCCCCCCACCTTTCTAGAGTTAAAATTGCCTTATGTTAAGTTCCAATTAATTATACTTGGCTGCTCAAAAGAAAAGGGAAAAGCTCGACAAGATTAACCCAAATCCGCGTAATAAGACATTAAGGAAACACAAGCATCTCATTCTTCAGATCAGAGGGTTTTAATCATAATAACAAAAATCAATACAAAACTCAATTAAATCTGCTGCTCAATGAATCAGGCAATTTCACAGAATCACAGAACGTTAGGGATTGGAAGGGATCTTGAAAGATCAGCCAGTCCAATCCCCTTGACACAGCAGGATCCCCTAGATCCTGTCGCACAGGAACATGGCCAGTGGGTTTGAAACATCTCCAGAGAAGGAGACTCCACAACCCCCCTGGGCAGCCCCTGCCAGGGCTCTGGCACCCTCACTGGGAAGATGTTCCTTCTCACATCTCCCCTCCATCATCTCTGTGGCTCTGCCACAAGACAAGAGTCTGCCAGCGCGTGTCTCCATCCCCGTGATCAGTAAATACAAGCCCATTGCTTTTCCTGGGAAGCATCGAGAGCGACCGCAGTCGCAGCCACCTCTCACACCAGCCAAACTCCAATTAAATCAGGCTCAGATTATTCAATAGAGCAGCCTATAAAACCCAGCCCTTTATCAGTGTGATGGCACTGAAACACAAACTTGCTGCTTTCCGGATCACAGCACCTCCATGCAGGGGAAGAATTAAGACCTCAGTAAAACCGATGGCCTTTAAATTCTGCTGGAAGTGAACAGCGAGTCCTTCTCCTCCTCCTTCCCCCTGACCTGCTCAGGAGCAGCCTTCACAGAATCACAGAACATTAGGGACTGGAAGGGATCTTGAAAGATCAGCCAGTCCAATCCCCCAAACACAGCAGGATCCCCTAGATCCAGCAGCACAGGAGCATGGCCAGGTGGATGTCAAACCTCTCTGGTGAAGGAGACTCCACAACCCCCCTGGGCAGCCTCTTCCAGGGCTCTGGCACCCTCACTGGGAAGAAGTTCCTTCTCACATTGATGTGGAACCTCCTCTGTTCCAACTCACACCCACTGCTCCTTGTTCTATAATTAGATGCTCCTGAGCAGAGCCTGGCTCCATCCTCCTCACATCCACCCTTCCCATATTGATCAACATTCATGGGGTCACCCCTTGGTCTCCATTTTCCCAGCTCAAGAGCCTCATCTCCCTCAGCCTTTCCTCATCAGGAAGATGCTCCTCTCCCTTCATCATCTCTGCAGCTCTGCGCTGGGCTCTCTCCAGCAGCTCTGTGTCCCTCTGGAACTGAGGGGCTCAGAACTGGACACAAGATTCCTGACTCTTCATCATCCTCATGGGTCCTGCTGCCCTACCCTACAGCAGGGAGAGGGAGGGTAAAAGCAGCATGAACTCCACCCCATCCCCAGCTCATCCGGGTTGCAACGAGGCCACGTCCACACCCCAGAGCCGCGACGCTCCCGCGGCTTTTCCCGCACTCAGACGAGGAAGAAAGACGGGTGGTTGCAACCAAATTACCCCTTGGAAGAAACAACGATAAATTCTGAACTTCCCCATTACAGGGGACAGGCAAAACCTTGGAAATCATTAAGAGCTGCTTCTTCTGCTGATGGATGATCCAGAGTGCACAGAGCTATTTGCTGAGCTCCACTGTATTACACTAATTATAAATTAATATATTGCTCATTACACAGTGAAGCTGTGCAGCCAACTAATGCACTGCTGCAAAGAGCCTCCTTTAAAACATCCTCGGGTACTTTTATGATCTAGATGTTTAATTTACTTCTGTCCTGGCTTAAATGCCACCGACACGTCATTCCTTCACAAAGGGCTTCATCCTGCCTCCGCTGGGGCTTGGCGATGCAGATGAACCTTGAAGCTTAGAAAGGCTTTTTGACTGTGTGAGGAATTCAGCAGCATTGCAGCAGTGAAGCCTAATTCCTGCTAGTTTGAAGATCAGGGGGTTATTTTCCAGCTGGCCCCATTCCCCCCAGTACCCAGACAGGGGACTCAGCTGGTACCCAGCCAGGGGATCCAGCTGCTACCCAGGTGAGCTCAGCTCCTCCTGCCCTGCAGAGAGATGGGGAGAGCCAGCACAAGGGTTGGTCTTATCCAAGGAATCACAGAATCTCAGAGTGATTGAGGCTGGAGAAGCCCTCTGAGCTCAGCCAGCCCACACCAGGACTTAACATCACACCAGTGGCCACATTAGGGCAACAAGGGCCACAGCCAGGCTGGCCTTGTACACCTCCAGGGATGGGGAATCCACCACTGCCCTGGGCAGTCATTTCCAAGCTCTGATCATCCTTTCTGTGAGGAAGGGCTTCCTAACATCCAACCTAACCCTCTCCTGGCAGCTTCAGGCTCTGCCCTCTCGTCCTGGTGCTGGTTGCCTTGGGAGAAGAGCCTGACCCCCACCTGACTCCAACCTCCCTTCAGGGAGTTGGAGAGAGGGAGAAGGTCCCCCCTGAATCTCCTCTTCTCTAGACTAAACACCCCCAGCTCCCTCAGCCTGTCCTCATCAGCCTTTCCCTGCAGTCCTTTCCCCTCCTCGCTGCTCCCCTGGACCCGCTCCAGCCCCTCCATCTCTTTCCTCTGCACACAGCGCTCAAGAAGAGGAATTAAAACACTTGAAAGAAATCAGGTCACCGAAGAAAGCGCTGACGGCTCAGCTGAAACCACGCAAGTGCCCAGCCCTGTGCTGGGGAAGGGAGAGACATCATCTCAGGGGGCTGAAGCAGGGGAAGTCTGCACATCCCGGGCCAGAACTCCTGGTGGATGGGAAGGGCAGAGGGCAGCACCCCTGACCCCCACAGCAGCCATTTACCGGCATTTGACGCAGTAGGAACCATCTGCACAGCCCCTTGTGCCCGGCAGCCCCGAGCAGGGGAACACCAGGCTGGCAGACTGGGAGGAAACCTCCGGCTGAACTGGCAGGGAGGATGAATAGGAGGAAGCGCAGCCCTTGTTCTGGGAAACCAGGTACTGGTGCTGTATCGGTCAAGGGAGCGCTCTGGCGGCGGTGATGTAACGCCAGACCGTTCTTTCTGGTCCAACAGGATCAGCCTCACACAGGAGCCCCCTTGGAAGCTGCTGTTTCCTTCTTTCCAAGGAATCAGGAACCATCCCGGTGACTCAGCAGTACCGGGCAGAGCAGCTGTCCCACGGAGGAGATGAAGGTTCCCTGGAGGATTTGATCGTTTCCAACCTCAATGACATGAAGAACGTTGCGCTGATAACGTGCGGGATCCCCTCCCCACCCCATGTGATGGCAGCAGGACAGGGGGGCACCTGGTGCAGGACCTAAGGAATCCTGGCAGTACAGGTTGAAGGCAGCTGGACCCAGCAGGGCTCCCCAAGGTGGGCAGGAGCTTAGCTTAGAGGCTTCACTTTCGGGGCAGCCACCCGCCCACCGTTCGCCCAGCCCGGCGCGGTCCGGGGATCCTTAGGAGAGGGCCGGGAGGGGCCGCCCCGTCGGGGCGGGCTCAGGGAGGTGTCGCAGCCTGTGTCGCCATCCAGCGCCTGCACCGCTCCCTGCAGCCCCAGCACAGGGGAGGAACTGGGAGCTGCTGGGGGCAGCTGCAACCCACCCCGAGCGACAAACCCCGCTCCCAGCCCCTCCTGGGAACAGGGCACAGGCTCTGCGAGGAGGAAGGAGGAGAAAAGCCGTCAGCAAAGGAATGATCTTACCTGAGCAGCTCAGTGGTGCCAGCAGAGCAGCTCATGCAGGAGCTTCTCCTACTAGAGATAACCTGCTCCGTAGGGGTTACTCTGCCCCACTAACAGGCAGCGCAGGATCACACATGAGTACGACAAACCCACCTCAGCGCTGCTTCCACCCCAAAGAGCTGCAGAACTGAGGGGGGAGGTGGTAGGGGCTCAGTTCTGCAGCACCCACAGTAGGGGAGCAGGGGTGTGTTTATTGGAGACACTTAACTCGGACACCCAGGTGAGCAGCGGGTGGGAAACGAGGCAGCAGCTTCAAACAGGAGTGCGAGAGAGACCTTAAAGAAGAGAGAGAGAGATGGTCCCTGAATGATGTAAAGCTGGGCTGAGCAAATAGGCATGGCGAGGGTCCTGGATTGCTTCTAGGGGTGGTGTTGGTAGTGTGGTGCCACTGAAGAGCTCTGACTGAGGAAGACTAAAGCCTGGTGGGTTTTACAGAGCCGGCAACAAGAGCTCTACTGCTACTTGGCCCTCCCAGCGCAGCAGCTCGGGGAGCGATGAGAGGATCTGCTGTCAGAGCAGCAAACGGCCTCAATTTTACCTCACAGAGGTCAAATAGGTGCGTTTGGAGCGAGGTTTTTCCTGTCGTGGGGGCCGGGCTGTGCTGGTGATGCTGTTCACACCCCTCAGATCTCCCCCTCCAGCCCCTGGGAATGAGCTGAATCCGCGCCCCCCGCAGCAGCATCCGGACGCGGCGGGAGGGAGGATTCGGCTGCCGGTAACTCCAGGCTCGTTATTAATAGCCCGGGGCGGGGGGGTTGGGTCTCGCCGATGAGAGTGACAAAGCAGCTGCCACTACTGGGGGCTGTACTGGGGGGGGGTTTGGGCTCTACTGGGAGGGTTGGGGTTGTACGGGAGGGGTTTTATCGAAGCTTTAGGCAGCTCCAGCCGGGTCACGCATCACCGGGAAGGGGCTTCCCTGCAGCACCCCCGCCTTCTGCCGCTGGGAAAAGCCTTTCCAGAGCCGCAGCTCCGCGTGTCCCCCCTCCACCAGGGCCGGGTGCCGTTGCGGGGCGATGCGGGGCTGAGCTGCCGCTCCAGTCCCGCCCCATCTCCCCGCACCGGGGCGGCGTGTGGAAAGCGGGGCGGGCCCGGGGCGGGGGGGCGGCACCGGGGCGGCCCCCGTC